>JAQFVV010006359.1:1924494-2431994 GCA_028023455.1 Epiperipatus broadwayi | reverse complement strand
AAAGGTATGGGGTCCTGATCTCCTGAAAAGTCTGCACTAATGTTCACAACATAATTACATGCCTAAAATATAATTATTGTATTTATATACCCCCCCCCCCCATTTTTCTTTTAATAAATTAATCGAAAAAAAAAACTGTAAACATTGTAATTAATTTTTCTGCAATGATTTCTTTTTTGAAAATAACATGTAAATACAATGTTTCCTAGTGGGAATTTTTTTGTCAACATTTTTTGGAGGCCCTGGCACTATAGATTTATCAAAAATACAAGCTGACATTTTGATTTATATGAAAAGTCACAAGTACCAAGAATTCTTTAAAATAGCAAATGTAGAACATATAAGAAATCTTAACCTGTTTAGCATTCACCCTTCTTATCTGAATAGGCTCTAGTAAGACTTTTCTTAAGTAACCTTTTCCCCCTCCAATCTTTACATTATTACAAATATAAACTTTCAAACAAGATATTCTAAAAGATTGTTTGAACTCTGTAAAATGGGAAAATAAAGCACTAAAGGAAGATCGTAACTATAACAGTGGCACCTGGCATTATTGAACATATTTTATCTATTCAAAAATTTAAAAGAAATTCAGTTGAACAAAATATTAGATATTTGAATTCCACTTTCTAAAATTTAAAAGAAATTTAGTGTTAGTTATAATTATTGAAAAAAAAATTGTGTTAAAACTAAACATTAAATTTACTGAAATCACAATTTAAAATCATTCTTTATGGGTATTGATGAAATACCATTCTATTTACTGGTAAAAACTGCTTTCCATTGTCCATAATGAACATTTTAGAGTTTTTTTAATTTAAAGTAAGTATTTTACTCAAAAATATTATATAAATAATCTTTAATATGTAAACAAATTAGTGAACACTACAATTTTTTTTTTAAAACAGCCATTTGCCTTCAGACTAAATAATCTCTCCAATCAATAATTGTTATTTCTATTGAGATCAAAATGGGGTTGGTGTGACTTCATTGTTATGTAAATTAGATATTGTAATTTCCTAAAGTTTCATCTGATGCTGACATCTTCAGATTTTTTCCAACTAATAATTTTAAAATAATTTCTGCAGTAAAATAAAACCACACATGATAATCTAAGGTTATAGATAGAATCAAACTAATAAAAAAGATATAGCAATTGTGGCAAGATTGTAATACCCCAAACAGCAAAAACTACATGACATTGCTGCAATTATAATGACACATGTTAAAAGACCTTTGCATTTCTTTTTCATTAGACATTTTTTATGTGAAAACTAAAATGTCCTTTCATCAACTGACTTGATGAGATTAAATGTGTAATATTGACATGCCATACTCATAACAATTTTTTAAAATATTAGAAAGAACTCTGAGAAAGACTTGAAAAATCAAAACTGAAACTTATTTTTCAAGTGAAATGAATAAAGTATTGTACTGCATAAAGTGCATGTTTTTCTATTATTTGTATTAGTAGCAATTTCATTCAACTGATAAAACAGATGATTATTACATTCCATCGAATAAAAAATGATTGACATTATGATATATATGGTCAATTTTATAGAAAATTCAAAATTAATTTTCATAAAATTTTTATTTCCCCCTGATAAAGATTAAGAACCAGTAACAAGCTTAGACATTTGGTTAGCCCTATTTTACAATATTTATTGATTACTTATGCTTACAATAAATAGCTCTGGGGTAAAGAAATAAAGTGGATTCCTGCTTAATGTAGATGCTAAATGTAAACTGGGAGAGTTGTGTGGTACTTTGATACAAAAATAATAGATCATCAGAATTGCCTCCCACTGATGTTATCTGGAATGATAATTCTGTCCCATAACCACCTATGAAATTCTAGCTTCTTTAATGGTAAAATAATTATGATGCTTGTCACAACATCACTACCGATGACTTAAAACATGTACTGTGTGATTTACAATATTTTATTTTTATTCCGAATCACTAATTAGAAAATTTTGCTTTTAAAAGTATTTTCATCATGAGGATCCAGTTATGGAGCATTCAAAAAATATATATCTAAAATAGTATGTGTTTGGTACACTCAGCATGCATGATTTGGTAAAGTGATAAAATGGTAGACTAGGACTTAAGGTCCATGGATTATGCCCAGGTATGTAACTTCTGGCATTCAAACTCTTATAAATTCCATAGTAATAGAGTCAATTCTAGTCTTTTTGTGTATACAAAAATGCAACTGGAAATAAATTTCTGAAACCATATGTAATTTGATACACATGGCAGACATGATGATGCACTAGTAGATTAACAGGCTTTGAATTTTAAAGTCATGGATTATACCTAGATCTGGCATTTTAGATGCTTAAAATTCTTAAGAATTTTGAGGCAAAAAAGTAATTTGATTATTCTTTTTATACATACAAAAATGCATCCTAAATATTTTCTTGGAAGTGAGTCTTCTGCTTAGTGGCTGAAAAATTTATCAAAAGTACATTAAGTAATTCCCTAGAAAAGAGAGACTCCACTCTTGAGGTGAAAGTTTTATGGTAAAGTTAAAACTATTGTCAGTTGTAAACAAAATACAAGCAGCACCATCAGAGGAACAAACTGGACAAACTTTTTAAAGTCTGAATTAGATATAGCCAAAGGAAGACACTTTTAAAGAAAGCATCACTGCAATACTATCAATGAGTAACAGTGACAAGGGTGGGGCAATATAGAAATAAAAGCATGGACAAATTGTATAAATGTCTATTCTTTAAAACAGTGGCCATATTTGACTGCAATCTACCATAATGTTGCTTGCAGAGATGCATGCCACCAAAGTCCTTGATTGAGGATTATGCTTTTGATTATATGATTAAATAAAATTTGGATAACAAGGGGAAAAGACTTATGCAATAATGAATTCAAACATAAAGTATTATTAATTAAGTAGTCAATAATATAGAATGCAAGTTATATTTAGTGCAGATTTACCATAATATTCCAATGGCATAATTGGGAGGGATCCTGTAAGGATGAAAATCCAAGAACTAAAAGGAAAACCCGCACTATAACGTTGATGTCATGCAGAATCTATTGATTTTATTTAATTATTTTTAAAATCAGTTTAAAACAAGTTGAATGTCGGTATATCTATATATGTACACATTATTTTATCAAGATTTACCATAAGTAGGGGGAAACAAAAAAAAAAAACTCTTTATGTACAACAGTTTTCTTGCCTGTCCACAAATATGGAAAAATTAAAATGAATTCTGATTTCTTTACCCATTAAAATATTGGTACTGATGTAGTAGATAATCTAGTTTAGAAGTTTTGCACTTCAGTAAAAAAAAGTAATGAAGAAACTAATCCATAAGCAAATAAATGCACAAGTGCATTTGTTTAAAAAAATTTGCAAAACAAAGATAATCCATAATAAATTAAATGTTAATGAAATGTTGTTTCATGTCAGTAATCATTTCATGTATGAAAGCATTATAATGTCAGTCAAAAATAAGATAAATAACTCTTGATTAAAAAATTTAGACCAAAATTTGAGACTGAGAAAGTTTTTTACATGTATTTTTCTCCTTTTTTTAAATCTTGCATTCTTCATTTTGATTAGTAATCAAGCAGATACTACAATCATTGAATTGTATGCCATGTAAGAACATGAAATGGCATTGGATTGGTACTCCTGACAAGGTCTGGATGCAATATTGTGTTTCAAAGGTGAATTTTAATAATAATGAATCATTAATTTAGTTTCCATTTTTGTTTCTAGATGGTAGGCATAAGGAGTTTTAACACTCCCATATTACAAAGGATCCATTGTTCTCTCTCTTGATATCTTTCATAAGCTCTCAAAAATTTCCCAAATCTAGTAGAAATATGTTTACAAATGAAAAATATTGTAAAAAATCATATTTAAACTTTGAAAATATTGAAAAAATAATAGTAAATAGAAAACTGAGAATGTATAATGGCATTCAATGGTCTGAAGAAAAAACTAGTCTTCAGAAAATGAACAAAATCTTTTTTATTTCAAATTTATTTTTAAAATGCAAATGAGTAAATGTTAATTTCGAATAAATTATGCAATTCTGCTTTAAAATATTAAAATTTCTTTATAATTGAATGACTCAAAAAATCCTAATATAGTGTCACAAATAATGTATTGGTGATCAGTTTTATACAATCATGTGATCAGAATAGCATAGTTTTCTTTGTTAACATTAAGCAAAATATTATTACTTTGTATTTTTTAAAAAATAAGATATACATATATAAAATAAAAAGTGTAATAATGAATACTTTTGATTTTTAATAATTATTCCACAATTATCATAAAAAAATAAGCATGAATCTTTAATTAGCTGTATAAAATCTTAATCTTTTCTCTATTTTAAAAATCTTCTCAAAGTAATCATACAAATGCTTGTGATATTGAAGAACAAAAAAGGAAAGCATCAAGCACATGCAGGCAGAACTAAAATCCTTTGTATTTGCTATTTTTCAATTATAATAACCTCTTTTTAGATTTATTTAATAATAAAATCAATATTTGAAGGTATACAATTTTACATTTTTTCTAAAAAAAATAAATTAAATTTATGAAGTATCTCAATAGATGGCGTATAAATACAATGTAATGACAATAATGACTTTTGCCTAAAGATCTCTGCATCAAAGATATGACAGGCTAAAAGTGAACTGTCTTTTTAGAATTCATTAGAAATGTTTTATGTTAATAATAAATATAAAATATTTTATTTTTAAAATTACTAATACTTTTTTTCAATTGTTAAAAACCACATGGGATACACAGCTTTTAAAGTAAATGTTTTTGTGTTTACAATATAATTTTTAAATTTTTAAAATACTTTTATTAGTTTTAAAATATTTTAAATTATGCTAACAATAAAACAAGTGTCATGATATGGCTACACCTTTATTGAAATCAGGAATCTCTCAGCAAATATGCCCAAGAAAAACCTGTTGCCATCTTATATTTCCATTCCCTACTCTAAGTTTTTCCATTATTCTTCTCTGTCCCGCTTTATGCCATTTCCACAACATCATGTTGTCCACTGCATGGCCTTTGCATCTAGATCTCCCATATCTTTTTCCAACCCCAGCATAAAGAACAATAACCCACTTTCTGTATAATCACTAGTTCTATATTTATTCTCCCACAACCTTATTATTTGTATCCTTTCTGCTAATAAGCATTTACATTCTATTAGCAAATGCCGAATATTTTCCATATCTTCAATACATAACCTGCAGACTAAATCACCCACATTTCTTCATTTATGTGCATATTCTCTTGATACTATTGATCCTGTTTGAGCCTTAAAGAGTAAACTACTTTCCCTGCTATTATCATAACTTACATCAAATATTCTGTTTACTTCTATATATATTTAAATTCTTTTTATTCTTCATACTAGTTCTCCATTTTTCCAACATCATTTTTTTTATTAAAACTATTCTTTTATCCCAGTCTTTGCCACTATAACACTCATCAAATCTTCCTGATACAATTACCCCACCTTTGTCTAAGTATACTGACACAAAGTCTTTATCCAAATCTTCTGCATACAGTACTACCTTTTTCATCCATCTTATTGCCTGTCCTTTATTCATAACCCAATTAAATACTATTTTGGCTACCTCTTACTATTCTTATATTGCAATCTACCAAACATTTTCATTTTACTTCTCTCAAATAAAAACTTGATCTTCATATTTCTTCTTGAATTGCCTCCATTGCCATCCACACATCTGCATTCAATGCAGATCTTCCTACTTCTCTTTGTACATTTTCTGAGTAATCTAACACTCCTTTTCTAACACATAATACATCATTACCATACTTTAACCCCACTACTCTCAATCCCTTCCATACAATTCTGGTTACATCATATTTACTATATGAAAACATTGTTAATTTCTTTATCAGTCCTTTCTTTTCTTTGCTTCATTTATCATTTTTTTTCCCATTCCTCCAAGCAATTTCTTTGATTACTTAAGATGATTCTCAAATAGTTTTACTTATTTACCACACTTAACTTATATTCCCCAAGAAAGATTCTTTCCCTTCTCTTTCCCCAGCAATTATTAACATTACTTTTGACTTTTCTTCACTAAATTTGATCTCCATCCCTTTACCTAGCCCTGCACAAATCTTCATCACAACTTCCATATCTTCCTTACTTTTTGTGCATAAGAAAATATCAGCAAATAAAAGATCTGATAATATATACACTCCCTTGCCATGTACTAATGGTATCTCTCCCCCTCTCCCTAATCTTTCTATTGCTCTTTCCATTTTCTCTCAAATATAACAAAAACAAAATGGGTGATATAGGGAATCCTTGCCTTACTTCCACTTCATTTTTAACTCTGATTCTATATTTCCTAATTGATAAGTATAATAATTATTTTCATACAATCTTTTAACAAGATCCACTAAAGCCTCATTCATTCACAAATTTACTCATAATCTATTTCTATTCACTCTATCATGTGCCTTCTCTATATCTATACAGACCATATATAATTGCCTACCTGTATTCCTACTCATTTCTATAAGTTGTGTGACTACAAATAAATTATCGCTATATGCCTATTTATTGACACTCTTTCAGCCATCATATATGTAAAAACTTTAAACAACACTGATACTACCATTACCAGTCTCTAATTAATTATATTCTACAGTCTTCATTCTTTACTTTAAATAAGAGCCTCATTCTTGTATTATTCCAGTTATCCAGAAATTCTGTCTTCTGTGCCATCTTATTAAAGCATGATAATAGATTTAATTTTGCCCTATTTCCTAAATTGATTGCTATCACTGTTACAAGCAATCTAAATGTATTGCCTTCCTATTTTTCAACTTATTCCCTGCTTCATTCAATTCATTTTCTATAAAACTAATATTTCCATTACTATGTACTTTTATGATTGTTACCATTCTGTCCTTCACATCTAACATCTTTTCTATATTCATTACATACTTATTTAATTAAGATTGACTCTTAATTCTTCTCTAGAACTACCCTCTTTCTCATCATCATTTAGTAATACTATTTCTCTCTCCCCTACAGTCATTCTTTTAATATATTTCCAAAAGTTTTTACCCACATTTCTGGCATTTTTATTAATATCTTCCAATAATTTATTATTTAATTTCATTCTCATTCTATAATCATCCAAGCCAACTTCTTTTTAATTAAATAGTGTTCCCATTTGATATTTAACAACTTTTTCACTTTGTTCTCAATAACACATTTATATTCTCTGTGTGCTGTCCCCCTCTCTTTTACACCTTTACTAATTCTCCTTTTTCTATTACCTTTATTCTTCAGAATATTCTCACTTAAAACCCTATTTGCCACTTTTTCTATTTCACCACACCAATCCTTATATTTATTCCCAACTTCTACTTTTAAATTTATCCTTATCATTAATTTCCCATCCACATCTTATTTTCCATCACATTACTAACCATTTCTATTATAAAAATATATTATCACTATTTTACTTATTCTCTCTTCATTATCAAACACTTTAATTTTCTGTACTTTATTCATTCCCTCTTTCTCTACTAATACATAATATATAGTATGAAATATATTATTTCTAGACCATGTATATTGCTCCTGATAAATATATGATAAATTTCAAATGTTCAAATTCACTCTCTGACAAAAAATTTACAGAAGCAGCCCATTCTTGTTATCTAAGTCATCAATTTCTTCAATATAACCATTCATATCTCTATAATCATAATTTTCTTTCCTTTTTTTTAAAACTTTGTATACACAATTGTTCCACTCTATTATAGTTTGATTATCTCCAGTAGCCATACACACTATATCCACCATCCATTCTTGTCTTCTTAATGTTATCTCAAACCACAAATATTCTTCCATTTTATATTTAAATATTTTTTTAAAATTACTCCTATACCACCATCCCTTTTCCGTTTCTATTTATACCCTGCCATACCAAAATTTCCAGTGTAGGTTCTTCTTTACTTAGATGTGTTTTCACTACTGCTAATATCTCAAGCCCTTCATTTTTAACTGCTTTGTTTAAGTCCAACCACTTTTCTGCTCTCTTACAATCTTGCATGTTCAAATATCCAATTTTTTTTCTTTCTTCTTTTCTCTATTATATTTGTAGTTAGTTTGTTTATCCTTAGTTTTATTGACCCATTCCCTCCCTCTCCACAGCTACATTAACATCTAGACAAGCTATTCTTTATTTGCTTCTTATATCTAACCCATCCCCAACCTTCTTTTTGCTAAGACTATAATTTAAAATCCTACCCTCCTTTATAAGTTTCCCAAAATATATGTTTCACAAACCAAACCCTCTAGTGCTTCACTTCTTTGTTTTGCTAAATACAATCCATCTTTATTTTATAATTCCCTCTTACTAACACATCCACAGTTTTCCAATCTCTCATTTATAGAATATGCTCTTCCTAACATATATCTATTGTCAAATCTTGGTAATAATCCAACTATTCCTACTCTTCCTTTAACCTTATTCAAACTACTAATCAATTCTTTGTATGCATTCATATAAGTGACAAATTCTCCATAGAGTAGGTCTACCCAGTGCAAAGTATATTAATCAATGGATGCAGGGTTTGTGCATAAAATCCCTATGTAGTACCTACTCATTCCATATCCATAAAGTAGTTTCTAATTTGTGGCTTTCATCAATGAGGATCCTGAGATCTAAGAACACTGCACCTAGATCTTAGGATTGAATGCAACCCTTCAGCCATCACCTTTTACCTTCTTAGTTAACTATAAAGCGATAAGACCAAAATGAAAACAAATGTTTTCAGTCCAAACTCATTCACTTATATGGTCATATAAATCTGAATACAGTTCAATATCTATATATTTTGGTATATTTGGTTCTTTAATGCCCATAGTTACCACCAACTTATGGGCAGGAATTATATTAAGCCACTAAAAAAATCACATGACCAATCAATTGCTATGCTTTCACAAGCTGTGAAAATAGTGACAGACTCGACACTACTGTATGGAAACGTTGCTACTGCTTTAACAGCTTGTGTAAGCATAGGAAATGGTGATCATGTAATATTTAATGGTTTAATTTCCAGAATTCATTAGAAATGTTTTATGTTAATAATAAATATAAAATATTTTATTTTTAGAATTACTAATATTTTTTTTTTGAAATGTTAAAACCCACATGGGACACACAGAAAATGTTTTTTTTTTTTAACTTTCAATATAATTTTTTATATTTTGAAAATACTTTTATTAGTTTTATAAAAAAATATTTTAAATTCTGCTAACAATAAAAAAAAAATCCATATCAATTAAAATATAAAAGTTTACAGTTACGTTTGGAAAAAATATAGGTTTTTTTTTTATCCCAAATCAATTTTAATGAAGGCCCCCAACCTTTTACTGCCACTTAAGATACGTGCACTCAGATGTTCAATAATCAATTGACGAACTCATTAATTGTGAAAGTAATAGTAAGAAAATATCTGACAACTATATTGTTCTAGTCAAGCGTTAGTGGCCTAGTGGTTAGCATAGCTGCCTTCCAAGCAGCTGGCTCAGGTTTGCTTTCCGGTCAACGCATTTGACATATGAAAAAAAACAACAACTATATTGTTCCAATATAATAAATTACATTTGCCACACTTATTTCTATCATTTAGCTTGCATGGATTATCTTTTTTTATATATAGTATTGCAATTTTTTTGAACAATAAATATATGTCAATGGTGTTCAAGTAAAAAGATATCTTATGACTGCATCTCTATCCAAACTTCCTGCAGCGCCATCTCTGAATCAATGCTACCATATCTGAATCACAAGCTATGGTATGAAAGGTGTCAATGTGTTTCATACCTGAACTCACAAAAGAACAATATCCTAACATTAAATTTTGCTTTCAAATTGGGCAAAACTGCTACTTAAGCATTTAAATGTATTCAGACTGTGGGTGTCAATGAAGCATAAGTCACAAGCGTGTCTTCAAGTGCTTTTCAATATTTTTCCAATAGCAGGGAGAGCACTGAAGAGAACTGATCTCAAACAGCACTATCACATTATAGCTCTTGATCTGGACATTGCCAATGTCTTAAAATTCTTGTGGTGAATAAGCAAAACAACAGATGTGCAGATTCAAAGATGTTACCACAGGTAGCTTGGAGAGAACCAGTCACTTTTTAATTCAGACATAATGCTGTACATTTAATTACTTATGGACTGATTTTTTTAAGTCCACCTGAAAAGTAGTTTGTGAAATTTGAGATGGATCACACATTACCATGACCAAAATATTTATACCAACACATGTGTGTCACTACTGTATGAAGAATTTGCTGCTGTTAATAACTGCCTGTGTGACCATAGGAAATGGTAATCATGCGATGTTTTGTTGGTTTTATACTATTCTTGCCTGTGGAATGATGGTGACTGAGTTATTTGATAAACCAAGGAAAACAAAATATATAGCAAATGAGGTTAGATTGAGACATTAAGGTATTTTCATTCTGAGTTCCTAGCTTTATAGTCAATTAAATAGTTAAAAGGTGGCTTCTAGAGGGTTTCATTAAATCCTAGATCCAAAGTTCCTCACTGGTGAAATCCACAAGCTAGAAACGTAATCTGGGGATATTGGATGAGTAGGCATTAGATGGGGATTTTATTAACAAACCTTCCTGCATCCCTTGATTATTAAGGCTTGCTTGTAGTGGATGGCACTATGGTATGGAGAGTTTTCTAAAATTAATATCAGCTTGTGTAAGCATAGGAAATGGTGATCTTGTGATGTTTTGTTAGTTTTACAAAAAGACCTTTTTACATAAGACAAATTCCCATTAAAGTGCATACCATACTAATTATGGGAAAAATATACAAACAATTTTTTCAACAACTAAAAAAGATAGGACCTGCAATATGAGACGGAACATATCCACAGGACATAAAAGAACTGAAGTTGCATTAACATATATATATATCTTCTTTTTTTGTACTTCATATATGTAAGAAACTAATTTAGTGAGTCCAGATTTACTTAAATCGGGGTTGTGTTAGTAAAGGCTGCTTGCATATGCAGACTGTGCAATTTAAATTCTGAAAGCAGAACCGAATTTTTGGGTACGTAATTAATATTTTTAATTCTTTACTCTACAAAAAAATCCATATTAATTTAATCACAAAACTGTTTTAAAGCATTATTTTAAAGGAAATGAAAGTTTTATTATATAAAGTTAATGTCATTAAACTTTTAAAATAAATTTTAACATTTTCATTTAAATAAAGTGTCTTTTTATTTTTATAATATTAGAATAAAAAAATTAAAATTATGTTTAACAATTTATTTTTATCTTAGTAGTGAATGTAATATACTAAAATATAAATAGGTAGTAAAAATTACTTTAATAAATTTGCAATGAAAAAATGTTTAGCTTTACATATTTAATTAGTATAAAATGAAAATGAGATTATGGCTAGATGAGTGTTTGTATTGGGAAGACGGGAGAATGAGCATTAACAAAAGAAAATATAATTAGGTTTAGCCAAAAAAAAGAATTTATATAATCAATTTTTAAGAAATTAAATTAAAATTTCTAAAACTACTATGAACTTAATCGATTTAGTTTAAATTAAATTATCTTTCTCAATTAATTTCCACTTCAAAGGCTGGCCGAAATGTACACTAGAGGGCTCTCGTTAAATAATACTTAAAAAATACTTTTTTAACGTTAAAATTATTTGTCTCTTATGTGATCAGAGCTCAGAAGTTATATTTCACTTTTATTTTTAAAAAAATCTATATGCAAGTTTAAAAATAAAAACTTAAAATTTCATCTAGATATTGCAATGAAATCAATTGTCTATCTATGTATAATGCCAATATTCACAAATGTAAACCAATAACTTAAATAAATATTTTTTTTCAAAAAAAAAAAGACTGTCAAACCACCATTACACTTAATCATTGAAGAGTTAATATATGAACAAAAAGCAGTTTATACTTTCAACACTATTGGATATGCATCACTGCTGTCATTATAACTTTTTAATGGTTAACTATAATAAAAATTTGAAGAGATTAACCCACAATAGTTACAACACAATTTTATAGTACACATGCTATAAGCAGTATCTGATACTGCTTCTAATAAGTGTTTGTTTTATATAAATATGATACCAAGATTTGATTTTTATTTATTATAACCATTATTTACAATAAGTATTTTATATTTATGTAAAAAAATAACCCACAAATCATAGAAATGAAGATATAAAATTACTTTTGTTTAGAATAACTTTTAACTGGAATCAGTTATTATAATGAAATAAATTTGCTTTTAATTTATGTAAGCATCACTCAACAAATATTGTTTTGTACTAAACAATGACTACTGTAATAGTAGATATTTTTCTATATACACTGGTAGTATGTGATGGAGAAAACTTATTTAGCCTCAGAAGATTGTGAATTAGTAGTAATTGACAGTTTCATGGTAACATCAAAAGTTGTCTCTGTTTACATGGATATAATCTATTTATTTTTATTCTTTATTATAATAACAATCCATAAAAAAATTTAATTCAATATATGTATAAAATGTTTAAACTATTAATGGAACACTAAATCAAGGAAGACACAATTTAGACCTCATTTTTGCAATCTTATTTAAAATCAATACATATTCTAAAGGCAAAAATACATTTAAAATAATTAGATAATGCATCCACTAATACAAATGACTAATCAGATTTATGATTTTATAGTGCACTACTTATTGGGCCTAACTTTTCAGTTCATAAACTAATGCCTAAAATGAAAATTCAAATGACAATTTTTCATTATACATGTACATGAAAACCTGTTTAACTAAAAAAAAATCATGGAATTAAGGAAAATATATTGCTTGTAGCCATTATGGATTAATATATAAAAAATATTTGGTCCAGTCTGCTAGTATCCTTAACACTCTACAGATTTCAGCAGACCAAAAAAACAATAAAATCTACTGCAACAAAAAAAATACATAAAATGCATTTAATTTAGTTGATTAGATATCCTATATAAGTATATAGTGGAGCAGCAAAATCCTTTAAGTTGTTCCATGCCCTCTTGCATACATTGTACATCAAGTATTTTGTTGATGACCTTTGATTACAATAGAATATACATTGTTTACTGAATTGTAAGTGTACAATATTATTCAACATGGACAAGCATATCATCAACATTTTCAACTGTTATCCACCCATTTCAGGATAAAGGTCTCTGCAAGTTCAATCCATCTTCCATAATCTTTAGCCTCTCTTTTCCAGATCATTTCAGCACACTCCCTTATTTCATCAATCCATCTCAGCTGCGGTCTATTTCTAGGACTTTTACAATATTTTGAAATCTAGCTCAAGATTTCAACTATCTAATATCTCTTCTAGAAATATGTCCATCCCTACTCTACTTCATTCTTTTAATTCTTTCAATGACATTAGTAATACCTGTTTGTTCTTTCACCCATGTATTTCATGTTCAATCTCTTCTTATTATTCCTAACATACACCTCTCCATACTCCTTTGAGTGGTCGAAATCTCTATATTGTTCTTCAGTTCTGTGTCCAAGACTCAAACCCATAAGTAAGAACAGGTAAAATACATTTACTAAAAATCTTTCTTTTCGAACATATAGACATATTTCCTTTTAATAGTAAGTTATTTTTACAAAAACTGCTCCAACCAACTTTAATTCTATGTTTAGAACATGCACGCACACACATATATATATATATCTTGTTTTTCTTTTTCATATATATATATATGTACAATATACAAAAATAAATTAAGATTATAGAATAAACAAAGTTTTAAAAATGTAATCATTAATAATAAATTCAGAGATCTCATTTACATGAGTAATATTTAGTGTGTGTGGTTTCACTCATTCTCATTCACTCAAAAAGAAATACAAAAATTATTGTACAATATTTTTATTTTTTAAAAATAAAACTAATAGCAAAATGTGAGAGTTTCAACACAATTAAATATACTCTGGATGATAAGATTTTTCTTTAATAAATTTTTCCTTATAGTAGCTGATTTGATGTTTTTAAATATGTATCAACTTTGAAATCTATACAGACACACCTGTTTGCTAGGGCTCATTTAATGAGTTTAAACTTTCAAACAATAAGTTTTCTCATGCAATTTAAAAAGTAATTTACAATTCTTTTTTTTTTCTGTCATTTTATTGCTAAAAAATATACTTTCTGAATTTTCTTAAATTTCAAATAGCACTTAGCTTTATATACTGAAATTATTTTATTATGCAAAATATTATACCATATCAAAACAGAAAATAAAATATAGGTGCATCAATATAATCTCAAAAAAACATTAACATGATTGCCAATAGCACATTGAAACAAACAACTACTGTTGAATAATAAAATTTATTAAATTTATAAATTTTAATGGAGTTTTTAAAGGTGATTCTATTTAGCACTCAAGATGAAAAATACATGCTGTGGTATTGTAAAACTGAATAAATTTACAAATTTTCATGTTTTTTTTTGGGTTTTCATTGTTTTTTGTTTATATATGTTAAAACCAATAAAGGAGATGTGATCTCAATTGAGACGTGCCAAATTTGAAACGAATAAGGAAGACCGATAATGATCTTAGAGACAAGAATGTTGAAAAAGTATATATAAATCAATAATGTTGAAATGTGGTTGAGAGAGTTGAGAAGAAAAAATAAATGCATTGACTATCTCTCATTTGACTTGCAATTATTATGCGTTATATACTCCCACATAAGCTAAAACTGTTCTATATTTTAATAATCATTCACATTTAATAAAATAATAAATAAAATTCTCAGGGTTTTATAATAATACTTGTACTCTTAATCTTATTCTATTTTAATAATAAATTTTTTACAAATATACGGTTTTTTAATAAACTTAATCTGTATTTTAAAACTAAGGGCTAGCAATCTTAAATATAAAGTTGATTGATGGTTAATCTCAGTTACATAAAATAAGAAAATAAATGCATGGGAGTACAATGTGTTTATGCACTTTAGGATACGACAATGTAAAAGGGATTTTATGTACATTATCTTAGCCAATACTTTTATATTTCAGATAACAACAATAAAAATGTATTTAATCCAGATAGATTTTATGTACAAGTTAATATCTTAAATATGACTTTTATATCATGAATATGCTGTGACGATGTTTCTTTAATAATGACACAAGAGAAATATTAAAAAATTAACAATTACTTTATTACTTAATTGGTATTACTTAATATAAAATAAATAATAAAAACGAATAATAACAATAAAAAATTACGTAACATATCGTTTCATAAATCTAATTTGAACTTGAGATATGGAAAGTACGTTATCAGATAGTGTGAAGACACTAACATTACGTAGAAATAAGTTGTTTTATTATTTCAAAATAAATAATCATCAACTCAAATACTGGTGAATAATAATTATTCCCATAATTATAAAAGCCTGTCCATTAAAGAATGAAGGTTGGCTATCTTAATATACGCTGAGCTTTGATTGTATATATGTGTGGAGATGATAATCTGGACCAACTGACGAATGCTGGTTTAGCTATATTGGTGATTATTTATCTTTTTGACATGTGTGTCAGCGCAATGAGATAGCATGTATTATTGAGGGTCATGTGACAATCTGAGTTCAAACCCCCTATATATTACATATATAAGTGCAGGTATGAAAAAACATGTACTATAGAAAAAAAATCATATTTCATAATTATAAATGTTTTGTAGTCGGTCTTACTTAATAATATTAGAGAAGTTTTCATTCTTTTAAAAGAAGCTAGTACAAATCGTTACTGAGCATATCTAGATGATACTAAGAACATTGGGCTTATTTATTTTACCTCAAGATCCTTTACTGCATTTATATGCAGGCTTAAATGTTAGGAATGCTATTCCACTAACAAAATATAACGATATATCACAGTGAAAAATTAATTCTAACATATAAGAATGATGCATAAAATATTGCTTACAGATTTACTCATTTACACAAGGATGATTAACTCCACTTAATTTTGAGATTGAAATTTAAGAGCTCATCAAATATTATATTTGCAGTATTGCAGTTTTATATAAATTTCACAATTACTTATGTTTGTACAATCTAAACCTAAAGTAAACTACATTTAATCCCATTCAATATTAACAATAATAATATTAAATAAAATATTATCAGTACATGGCATATTAATATCTAAGAAAACTTTATTTCATTTATAATAACTATAATATAAACTAACTAAGAAAAAAGTGATTATGAGAAAGTGTATTAAATAATCAGTCTGGTTTATTGCACAATAAATTCCATTTAGTCAAACTTGTTAATCCAAGATAATCTATATTTAACACATTAATCCATTTTTAAGATTGCTTATAACTTGGACATTTATTATATGTCTTATTCGCTTGATAATATACAATTCAGGAAGGGTATTTAAATATTTGGCATTGATAATACGTAATGCAATTTCTCAAGCACTGTATACAAATTAATAGTTTGTTAAATGCAGCATTTTAATTCCTTTAAACAGATGCTATAATTTTATCCAAAAGCTTCGTATTCACTACTTCTTTAATTTGAGATATAAAATTAATCCGTTCATTTATAGATCTTTAATTCATGATGTCAGTAATTCTGATATCTTTGATAAAGCAGATAGTTTATTATGCATAACAAAGCAATTTTCATTACTTTTGAATCAAAATTCGTTTCTCTAAGCAACACGTTTATATGGAGCCATATTTGAGTTTTTTTTTAAAAAAGTTTTTTCTTTCATAATTAAAGACGAGATAAATTTTACAATATTGAGACTTATATGCACTTTTCTTGAAGTAAAAGAACGATTATTTTACCATATTTTTGAAAATTAAACATCAACAATTTATTTGAAATTAAGAAATATAATTTTCCAAAAATATATCATCTATTTGCCATTACTTTTAAATTGATGAAATTCAGTGATTTATTGTTGAAATAGAGAGAGACAGCATTCCACAAGTCAATTTATCCATTTCCCCACTAACAGTTGATTATAATAATTGAGATTTCTTGAAATAAAGAATTAATGATTGACAATTTTACTGTTGTTGTTCACCTTACTCCTAGAATAATGAGAAGTCATTTTTAATCAGCAAAGGCCTAGATTAATTAATTTTGTTGGTCATGATATAGATGACAACCAAAATGTCTATTTAAAAATTTGAAACTGTTTAGGCTCTATATGCACTGAAAATTTGTAGAGACTGTCTGGATTTTCAAAGCTTCAGCTTTTATCCCAGTTATCACATAATGTCTGGATTATAGAATATTTCCCATCATGCATTGGGGTTTCTTCAGTTATCTTCAAAATATTAAAAGAGGTCATCATAGTTTTTACTGTGCAAAATGTTGGAGTTAAGATTTTTGAATCAAGGCAGTGTTCAAAAATGAAGAAAGAAAAAAAATAATAATTCCAATCTTTTTTAATTGCTTAATTTATCATTTCCAAGTTTTAAAAAATAAAAACTAGAAGGTTCTGAGATATTTATTCCAATCAAATTTAAATTGACTTCTAAATAAATAATTTATTATTTAATAAATATTCTAGTAAACTAAACCAATCTTTGCTGAATATATGTAAGTTTCCACACATGCACAGAAAATATAAAAATGTAAGAACTTTATTCTATCCCTCATAAAAATATTTTAGTGTTGTAATGTTGAATTTATAATTCTATTCTATATTTCTATTTTTGATTTATTTGTTTTTATATGTGTGTACTTCTTTTGATTTATCCAATTTGATAACTTTATTTCTTAATATATGAGTGTGTTTTCTTTATACAAATATAGAAGTCTATCAAAAACATTCTGCATAGAAAGCCTTTCAAAATGTGTTATAAAATTATATTTCTCATAACCATTAGAATGAGATACTATTTAAACATAATAATGATTATATTCAATGCTCTATAACCAATGACAAATATATTTGCTTAACTATAAAAATTAAAGCCAATAAAATTTTTACAGTCTAAATTTATAATAGCCAATTTAGTGATACTGTAATGTTTTAACATCAGTATAACTCACTGACGAAAGCCACAAGCTAGAAACTAGTCTGGGAATGTTGGATGAGTAGACACTAGATAGGGATTTTATGCACAAGCCTTCTGACATTCATTAATTAGTCTGGTTGGCACAGGATGGCACTACTGTATAGAGTTTTGCCTTGTTTAAGAACAATTATGTGCTAGTATAAGAGACTGTGATCATGTGATATAAAATAGTGTATATTGATGCAATGGATATCATACTTCACTGTAAGTAAATAGCTTAATATAAATATACAATATATTTATGTATTACAGTTGAAACTTAAAATCACTTATGGCCAGTAGACTTAAATAAATCATAATTAAAATTGTTGCAATTTTACACAAGATACTAGATTTAGTTTCACACAATAAAAATCATATCATTCCAACCCTTCATCCTTCCAAGAATCTAAACTGATGATTATTCATTGTCACAAGTAATACAGCTACTCAATAGTGGATTGATGTTCTTGGCAAGCCATTCCAATTTATTTGTTTCCAAACTTATTGTTCTTTAGTGTTAATCCTTTAATTAAATGCTTATATTTCACATGTCTACAAAAACAACTTAATCTTATTATTTGCCTATTTGAAAATCTTTAATCTGTTTATTTTGACTCCAGTTTTAACCTTCTGCAGTCAACTTGTAATAGCATAGTGACAAAGGAGTAAATTTTGGTGATTATTTAACTTTCAGTGAATAAACTCCTATTCTTTAGACTATTAACTTACAAACAAAAATAATCTTAAATATATACACATTAAAAATAAACAAAAAAAGTAATAAACTAAAACATTAACTAGAACAAAGAATTTTGTTTTCGGTTCTCTGGCAAAGTAAGCCACAATGTAAATGCTTCACATTCTTCAATATTTACAAAAGTAAAATAAACTATGTTATAAACTGACAGTTTTCAATTTTCAGATTTCAAACAAAAGCAACATTCATGTGAACTCAATGGTTACATTCATCCAATAAGAAGCTTTCTTTATTTAAACCCAACTTCTACTTTCAATTCATTTGAAACCTCAACCTCTTAAGACTGTCTTTAAATGCTATTCATATTTAGCTATTTTCATTAATATCAATGAATTTTAGCTTAAATTTTTTCCATCTGCTGTATTGAAGATTATTAATTGGATGCCACAGAATTGCGGAAAGAGAATGATTCTTGGCCTAATTGCAGGGCCATTTAACAATACTTCACAATGGAACAGTATCATCGAAAATAATTATAAAACCTAATTAATTTTAAAAAAAGTTTCTTAAATAATTTGGACTTTTAATTGCTTTTTTTATATAACATTTGTAGAACCAAGAGATTGATTCTTTACAAGGCTTAGTATTGGTTGCTTAGACTAAAATTGAAAGTTGTCATGATATATCAGTAATTATTGTTATTTTGGTTATTTCCAAATCTGATTCTAATTTAATTTTGCAACTAAGTTAACAATAGCAAAAATAATAGAGCCAGTGCTTTTATTAGCAAAAGTCAGCCATCTAGTATCCAGTCACAGAACTTTTAAAATGAAATACTCAACACACCACCAATTCATCACAAATTGTTATCAAAACATTCACTAATGCTAATGAAGATATCCTATTAAGAATAGTGTAGGTCAATATCATATACTATTGCAGTATTTTCTATAGAAGACTGTGTTATCACGAGAAAATAACAGCTAGTGGCATTCTATTTTCAAATGATTGCTATATGTTCTTGGATACAAAAGCTTAATTCAAAATACATAATGAAAAAATATGATAA
Source organism: Epiperipatus broadwayi (assembly GCA_028023455.1). NCBI lineage: Eukaryota > Metazoa > Onychophora > Udeonychophora > Euonychophora > Peripatidae > Epiperipatus > Epiperipatus broadwayi. Next base: position 2,412,044 of record JAQFVV010006359.1, on the reverse strand, counting down.
TCAACATCTCTTTCAAAAAAATTTTTAAGTGCAAGGCAGCATTTTTTATCCATCAAAATATTCCAATAAACACACAAATTTATAAGCCTCTTAAAGCTTTGGTTATGAACTAGAGGGTGTTGCCGATAGTTGTTTGACAATGGTTCTGATTTTGGATTAAAGTTACTTTGTATTAGTTACAAATTCACTCCAGTTTTGCCATAATTAAATGTTTACATTTTGTGTCTAGATGTCAGGTACAATTAGTAAATAAGAATAACTTTTTTTTTTCACTTATTCATTTCACAATTCAACAAGAATTTTTATGACATAATATATATATATTTTGAAACTTTCACTTCTCACATAATTTTATTAATTTCAAAAATATTTTTATCAATAAACATAAAGATAACACTAACACTGGTCCATATAATGGAAAGCATTAAATATAATTTTAACAAACGTGGAATGCTGAAAATCCTTTCCAAAAGCAACCATTATGTTGTGTTTTTATTTTGAATGTAACTTTACTCTGACAAGAGCTCAGTACCAAAAATACAATAAGATTGTATTTAGTATATACAATATTTTACTCTGTGTTATCTTTAATATCATTTTGGTAACAATATGAATCATATTACATTTTTATCATCACTAATGTTTTTTTTTAATAATTAAAACCCCCATATAATTGAAAGAAAAAAAAATTGACACAATCTTCAGGAAGGCTTACATATATTGCTTAAAATATATTTATTAACATGATTCTATATTTAAATACAAGTATAATTTATTTACTTGGAGTTTAGATGTAATTATAGAGAATTTGAACACAGACTTTCAAACTCCCTTCAGCTATCCACTCTATCATACAACCCATGATGATGATCTGAACCAATTGAAGTGTTGGTTCAGCATGAAATATGTATATTGGAGATTTTTTTTCCACATGTGTGTGGTGATGTGTATCATTTGTATGAGATAGAGTGAATAGCTGAAGGAACTTTGAATGTCTGTGTTCAAATCCCCTATAATTATAATATAATTCTATAAAAATAATAAAAATCTAGTCATACATCATGTGACTTAACTGAATAAGTTTGTATTACAAAAATAACATAATGAGTTTGCTGGTAGCTCTAAACAAGCTTTTTCCATATGTCATATCATCGGTCGCGAGGCGAACCCGCAACCGTCTGCAACCAACTGCTTGTTTGTAAGGTGGCTCCACTGACATCTCGGCTAACAATGCTTGACAAGCTTTTTCAATAAATGTCACAAGAGAAAAAGCATTTAAAATTTCTATCTTGAAATATCCTTTTCCCCAAGTTGGTTCCAAGCAAATAGCTCTTGTCAGTGAGGTGCTAGGATATTCAAACTGCCTCACTGACAAAAATCATTAGCTTCAAACCAGTTTAGGGATAAGGATATTTCAACATAGATATTTTAAATGCTTTCTCTTGTGGCATTTATCAAAAAAGCTTGTTTAGAGCGACTAGCACCCTCATTATAATATAATTGTAATATCTTAAATTATAAAACAAAAACTTTCATTATTTTTAATTGTTTTAAAACTTTGAATAGTAATATGATAAGCAAATATTTTAATTTTGCTACAAATTCAATTCAAAGTGAACACTACATATAGGATAAAATTAAATACAAAATTTAGCCTCATTTAATTGTATTTATTAAACCTAAAAACTAATAATGTAACTCTGAATAAAAAATTTCTAGAATAAATTACATTTAAATCATAAATAGTGGCATAGTTCGATACTTGTGAAGTCACATGACATTTAAGAACCAGACATGAAGAGTAGAATGAGTTGTGATTCTGGAATTTTTAGTTCATGACTATTCTCCAGGGCAAATAATTGTGTTAAAGTGATGGAAATTAATAACAAATTACCTACACTAATAAAATAATTTAAAAGTTGCTGAAGAGATCATGCGATGCTCTTACACTTACACACACACATATATATATATACAAAAAGCTGGGAAAGACAGTTTTATTCAAATAATAACCAAATTTTATTTTTTACTTTCCTTGGATGACAATTTGATATCAATTTTTTTTTCTCCCATTATCCTAAACTGCCATAGGTCTTTCCTAAAGTGATTAAAAACTATCATCATACTCTTTTGAATAGGCATTTCACACTGCCTTTAAGCAGAAAGCTTCATATAAGATATCTAATTGTCGTAACATACAAAAATTCTTTGTTAGAGAAGAGGCAAGTAATGAAGAACTAACTATCAGTGATATAAATGGTATCTATAAAAAAAAGTCTGAAATTTTTGAGCTTCCCCATATGCCCAAGATAAATTAAACACCCTCTCTTTAATTACTAAATCATTTTCCTTATCTGGAATAATTTATTTCACCCACCCCCTCCACATCCCATTTAAATAAAAGAGGTTTTATAACTTTCACTATTATACTCATATGGCCCTTATTCCCAGGAGGCTGTAAAGTCACCAACCAAGGCAGCGGTTGGTGGCTGAAGGCAGAGGGTGCTAAGAATCCCCCGATTGCGGACCCAGGCTGCCATTTGATGATGACTTTTTATTTAGGTACTTACAACTGCAGATCACTTTCAAGTGAAGGAAGATTGCAAGAATTAGAAGAAGAACTCTCTTATATTAAATAGGACACTATTGGACTTTGTGAAGTTAGAAGAAAAGGTGAAGAGACAATTGATTTAAAAAGTGGACATATACTCTATTATAGAGGCACAAATATTGGAAATACAAGTGGAGTAGGATTCATTATAAATAAAAAGTGGAAGAACAATATTGTGAAGATTGATGGTGTATTAGACAGAGTGGCAAGATTAGTTATACAACTTAATAGCAGATATCAAATGCAGATAATTCAGGTTTATGCCCCAATAAGTTTTCATAGTGATGAAGTAGTAGAAGATTTTTATATAGATGTACAAAAGGCTTTTGATCAGAGTAAACAACATTTTAAAATCGTTATGGGAGACTTTAATGCTAGAATTGGTAAACAAATGAAAGTGCTGTAGATAATTTTGGTTATGGTAATAAAAATGAGAGAGGACATAGACTTGTGGAGTTTGCAGAAAAAGAAAAACTTTATATTATGAATTCTTTTTTTGAGAAAAATGTTAAAAGGAAATGGACATGGAAGCATCCAAATGAAGGTACAGCAGAATTGGATTATATTTTGACTAATAGGAAATACATATTTCAAGATTGTAATGTTCTTAATAAATTTAACACAGGAAGTGATCACCAATTAGTAAGGTGTAAGATACGTGTTAATGTGAAACTAGAGAGACAAAAATTATTAAGAAAAACAATATTTACAGTTGATATTCCTAATCTTCAGAAACATTCTAATGAATTTAAATTAGAACTTAGAAATCGGTTTCAAGTATTAGTAGATTTTGAGCATAATTCAGATTTGAATGAAATTAATATGAAAATAACTGATACACTTTTAAAAACTGCAACAAAGATAGCTGGTAGAAAAAAGCAGCAATTGACCAATAAAATTTCTACTGAGACTAGAGAATTTATGAAGAAAAGAAGGAATATGAAGATATACAAAAATGATGCATTAAAAAGAATTGAATATCTCGAATTTTGTAAAATGGTATGGAAAAGAGTTGAAAATGATATAAGAAAGTATAATTGTGAACTAGCAAGGAAAGCTGTAGAAGAAAATAAAAGTCTTAAGAATGTAAAACAACATTTTGGTATTGGTAGGAAATTTATATCTGCAATAAGAAAAAAGATGGAATTGTTACTAAAAAGAGAGATGACATCATGAAATTGGTAGAAGATTTTTATCAAGAATTATATAGTAATAAAGAACAAGTACCTCCTATATCTATTCCATCTTCCGAATTGCCCAGAATTTTAAATGAAGAAGTGAGACACGCAATTAAATGTATGAAGAAGGGAAAGGCTCCAGGTAATGATGGAATTATAATTGATATATCAAAAGAAGCAGGAGAAGAAATAGAAAATTTTTTAGCAAAGTTATATACCAAATGTCTAAATGATAAAGATGCACCAGATGATTGGAAGAATGCAGTAATAATATTAATATTTAAAAAAGGTGATAAAGAAGATATTAGAAATTACAGACCTATTAGCCTTTTATCAGTTTTATATAAAAATTTTACCAAGATAATTACAACTCGTCTACAGAGAACATTGGATTTCCACCAACCAAGAGAACAAGCTGGATTTAAAAGTGGTTTTAGTACAGTAGATCATATCCAGGTGTTGAGAGAAGTTATAGAAAGGTCAAATGAATATGAGTTGTCATTATGTTTTGGATTTGTAGATTATGAAAAGGCATTTGATTCTATAAACATTTCTTCAGTGATTAAAGCATTGGATCATCAAGGTATAGATCCAGGATATTGTCATATTTTGAAGAATATTTATAAAAATGCAACAGCAACAATTAGATTACATAATGATACTGGGAAAGTCAACATTGAGAAAGGTGTAAGACAAGGTGACTCCATATCTCCAAAACTTTTTACAGCAGTGCTGCAAGAAGTATTTTGTGGATTAAAATGGGAAACTAAAGGAGTGAAAGTAAATGGAGATTATTTAAGTCATTTAGATTTCGCAGATGATGTAGTTGTTTTTGCAAATAATGCTTCAGAGCTGCAGGATGTGTTGCAGGAATTATCAGATGAAGGTAGGACTAAAGATAAATGTTAAAAAGACTAAAGTAATGTTTAATCGATTTGCTCAAAATATGAAAATAAAGATTGATTATGATGAATTAGAAGAAGTTAACAGTTACAAATACCTTGGTCAGATTATTAATACAGATGGAAACATAATGGAAGAAATTTTAACTTGGTTGGAGTGCTTTTGGTAGAAATAACTTGATACTAAAAGGAAATATGTCTATGTGTTTGAAAAGGAAGGTTTTTAATAAATGTGTTTTACCAGTTCTTACTTATGGAACTGAGACTTGGACACTTAATAGAAGAGCAATACAGAGACTTCAGACCACTCAAAGAAGTATGGAGAGATGTATAGTGGGAGTAACAAGAAGAGATCGAAAACGCAATGTATGGGTAAGAGAACAAACGGGTGTTACTGACCTCATTGAAAAAATTAAAAGATTGAAGTGGAGTTGGGCTGGACATGTTGCTAGAAGAGATGATAACAGATGAACAATAGAAATTTTAAACGGGATTCCAAGAGATTGTAAAAGACCCAGAAAGAGACCACATGTGAGATGGATGGATGAAATAAAAAAGTATGCAGGGGTGATGTGGAGAAGAGAAGCTGAAGATCGGAAAAGATGGATTAAACTTGGAGAGACCTTCATCCTGCAGTGGATTGATAATGGTTGATAATGATGATTATACTCATATTCTCCGATTTTAACATCTTTTGTTTATTTCACTTCTAATTTTTTTCCGTATAATTTATCCTCATTCTACTTCAACATATTTCACTCCAAAAATGAATGTTCAATGCTCTGCTTTCCATGTTTGCATAAATGGCATTTACAGTCCAAATCCTAATTCCACTTTTGCCCTCCTTCTGATATCTAAAGCTGTATCATTGCATCAAACACAACAAACTCCAAAAAATATTATCACATACATTCATATTTTATATATTTTTTATTCTTATATATCTAGAAACTACAATTTTCTTATATTTATTTTTCAAAACTCTAACCAGCTTATTTATACCTTTCCCCAATACCATTAATTGCATACTTGCAATATATTCTTTACACTGAAATAAAATTGTCCACCTATTAACTTTGCATATCATAAAATCATTTTTTGTCCAATGTGTTTGCAGTTTTCCCCACATAATCCAATTACACACTATTTTTAGTAATCTATTTTCATTCATATCTTAAAACCTTTCAAATTGGTCTCTTAAAAAAAAATCCACTCCATTTCCTCTTGAATAATTTCACTTGTTGTCCAAATTCATCACACAATAGATATCTACAAACTTTATTTTATATTATATCTATAAAATGTCACAGTTCCTCAGCCATTTCAAATTGCCTCATTTCCAAATAGTAAATCAAGTAGTAGTTCTTTTTTTTTCCAAATTATTTTATATACTTCAAATTTATTATATGAAAAACATGCAGATTTTTAATCAATTCCATTCTATTTTGGGTCGTTCATCTCAATTATGCATATAATTCCTTTTTCTATTTAAGAAAGTAAAACATTATCTACATTTCTCTAATTCTTCAAAGAATCCCATAATACATGATTTTTATTTTTTTTGTTTATTTTAGAATTTTCCTCTCATGGTATTTAAATTTCAAACTTCTTCATATGTCTTTTATTTTTCTCATTATAACAGTTCTAGATTTTTATATTATTTACAAAAAATCCTATATCCATAAAAAGTAAGAATACCTCAACGTGTATCATTCCTAATCTTTCCATTTCAACCTTAATTTTCTTCAAAACAATAAGACATGCCTGTAGCAATCCAACTTCATATTTAACTTCCAATGATTTTATATCACCCAATTGTTATTTGTAAATACCATCTTTATACAGACTCTTAATCCATTCTTAATGATTCCAAGTCTATCCCCACATTTCACCCTAATTTATTTCTGGCCATTTTATTATAAGTCTTTTCTATATCTAAAAATGCATTAAAAACAATGTCTTTTTCCAGTAAATTGAGATACAATGAATAAATTATCACCAAACCTTCTGTGGGAATTTGTTCAGAATTTCTTCTATCTTCCATCAAAGTCCTAGCCCTACTTATTAATGTATATATATTTAAAATTTACATGATAACAGCTAAGGTTAATAAACCAATATAAATTACAATCTTTTGTCAAGGCAAATTTTCATCTATTATCTATAGAAGTCACCATGACAACATCAGATTCTAGATTTTATTTGTTTATTAAGCCTAGCTGATATCATATGAATTACATTTAGAAAACAGCTAGCTATCAGTAATTTATGATTTAAAAAATATTTATTATAAATTATGAAAGTTATTTCTAATTTTCAATAGCTAGTTAAAAGCATAATAATATAATTTTAGCACTCTTCCACTTTAGTTGTTATACAATCTAGTATTCTTTTAATTTACCTATTGCTCTATTCAACTTTCTAACTGCCACTCTATCTACCATCATGTGAATTATGCTCTCTAATGAATCCTATTCACTTTACCAAATTCTACCCCCCCCCCAATTTTATTACAAATTTATTAAGTATGCTTTCAATTTCTTCTCTATCAACATATTCTTTCTTTTCTACATTTATGATATATTATTCTTCTTATATCTCATATTCATGTATCTCCAAAGTGTTTCACAATCCTCAGATTCTTTTAATTTTCCCAGTTAATTTCTTATTAAGTTATCCCATATCACTTTTATGCTAATTCTATCTTAGCTATTTATTTTTCCTTAAGATGCTTCATAACAATGATTTTTTCTTCCATTTCTTTTTCCGTAAGATCTTTATAAAGGTAAAGCTTTCTATATGGTAGTGCCATTCAGTGCAAACCAGAGTAATCAATAGATGCAGGAAGATTTGTGCATAAAATCCCTCTCTAGTGTTACTCATCCAATATCCCCAGACTAGTTTCTAGCTTGTGGCTTTCATAAGTGCATTCACTGATGAAAGCCACAAGCTAAAAACTAGTCTGGGGATATTGAATGAGTAGGCACTAGATAGGGATTTTAAGCATAAGCCTTCTGGCATCCATTGATTACTCTGGCTTGCACTGAGTGGCATTACTGTATAGATAGTTTTGCCTGTTTTAATGACAGTTATGAGCAAGCATAAGAAATGGTGATCATGTGATATAATAATTTAAGCTCTATTCCTTCAATTTTATTAATATGATCATTTATGGTATTTACAATCAATATTTTGCAATTATTCTTTCTAAAATCACAACTCTCTATAAATATTATCACACACTCATTTCCACTAGCTAAATATATTATGTACCTTATATAGATAATTGAAAATCAAGATCCATGAATTGTGATTCAGTTCTGTTATTTTCACTTAACTCACATATGTTTTTTTTTTTAAATTTGTTTATATTTTCTTATTAATAACTTTTATATTCCCATCTTTCTTCTTTACATCTATTTATTCCATTCCATTTGAACGGTTCCTCATTTCTCAAAGATACCTCTATTATGGGTAGCAAATCACCCCTTTCCCCTCAAAAAACTTTCCGATTCCCTTCACTTATTCACATATCTATCAAAATCCATGTTTTCTATTAATAATCATAATTTTTCGATCTTCTTTCAGAAAGCGATGTTTACAATGCGTATATAATTTAAATGTAAAAATAAATTGTTTTAAATATATATATTTTTTTATGAAATTCTATCTTCTTATTTCTCCGTAAATAAGATGCAAAGCGTAAGCTAGAAAGCTTATTAAAAGACTAATTTAGAATGTGAAGAAAATTATATATATATATCTTATATTTAAAAGAAAAAAAAAACATCGCAATGCCAATTACTTTAAAATTTCTACTACCTTTCATCATTTATTAAACACACATTCTGTACTTTGTTTTTACAATTTTCATAGAAAAAAAAAATCATCATTTAATATAAACAAATAATATTTTCACAGAATGTAATGAGATTAACAGTGCTGTCAAAGCCACTAGTTTAAAACTTCAAAAAAGAAAAAAAAAGTCTGTAGAGAGAAGGCAAATTCATCACAACGCAAACGAATATTTTCCGCTTAATTATCGTTCGGATGAAGTCTATTGAGAAGACATGTCTGTGTTGAAAAGTTAAGAATACAAATATACGAATAAAATCAAAAGACACGTGTTTGTCATTTTTTCCGACATCCTGTTACAATAACTTTTATTTTTATGGACAACTTAATTGATTTTCATCTGATCAATCCTTATTATGATAGAGCTTTTATCCTCCAGGTAATGAAAGCTAGACACCCATTTTCCAACCAACAAGGGATGGGCAGTTAGATTGGCAATGGACTAAACATCACAAAAATTGCACAGCAACTTGTAACCTGTAGAACAATTCAAAGTTCACTGTGTAAGCAATGGTACTCCAGGTTCTGCGAGCTTCAAGTAGGTAAGCTAATCAATATCCCTATAAAGTCTTCTTTATCTAACAATATAATAAACTGAAGGTATGCCAAAGATTAATTCTTATTTTAGTTAAAGATCAACTGTAAATGCAAAAAAATTAAATACTGAGGTACTAGTGTCCTAATTATGAGTTATGATGTGAAATAAGACAGTATATTTTGTATTTTTATGGGTCATCTTAAATACTACCTTACCATCACAATATCTTGCAAACCATATGAAAATGTTTTTGCCACTCATGGTTTCACTTTAATACACAGTTTGAATCATTTCAAATGCTTTAGCAATGGTTTTGTCTAATTTAAAATGCAAAATTTAATGTTACAATAATGTTTTGATTTGAGTTAAACTACAAAACATACTGTCACATTTCATGATGTAATTCATGATCCATGGTAATGCTTAAAATTTTTACAGTGAGAGAATGGTCACTAAGTAACACATGCATCAATTCAGAAATGGAATGCTGCAGACAGTATGAAGAGTAAAACAATACTTTAAAGGCTTCCTATGAATATCTAAAATGTTGAAGAATATCAAATCTTATATAATACATATACATTTATCTATGATACAATTTACTTTTAAAAATGTTCACATAAGATATCACTAAAAATAATGAATAAAAAGTAAAATAATGCAATTATATAAAAAACAGTATAATAATAAATTGAAAAAATAAGACATTATAATTGAAAGAGTGCACACGTTGAGGAAACGACAGATTAAGGTATAGTTCACAGCAGTATTTATACAGGAAAGAAAGTGCGTGAAATTTATGAATTTCTAATTTTCCTCATTCACTATATTTTGAATTGTGGATTACTAAAACCATGGATGACTCTGTGGATACAAAGGAATTACCATACAGTATACATACATTCACACACAACACTAGCTATACTATTTCGGGCTAAATTAAGATTGATAATCAAGATGACCAACCACCTCAGTGATTCTTTAGAGATATTTAACTGCTCAGCAGATATTTTGTAGAAATCTGTAAAGAACATATGATGGTTGCTTTTGATGGATAACTTCAAAATACTTTAATAATATAATCAAATGTAGTATTAGTCATTAAGATCATGCAATGTTTGGCTACCAAATGTGATAGGTTGAACAAAGTGCACAGGGATTAATCCAAATCTTATATGTATGTATGTATACCAAGTAATTATACAGTTTACAAATGTAGACATCCAAAATGCATTACCTTCTGAAGAGATCTTTGATGGTAGTGTAAATCCAATATATGTTTTAAAATAATTGAATGGCTTTACTGCTTAGGAATTCTTAAGAAATTTAAGTGCCAAAGTGCCAGAATTAATCAATCAGGGTATCTTATGCTTCAGAATCTGGTCTTCTACCAACTTCACTAAATCATGCAAAGCAGTAATTCATTCTAGTTACTAGACTCAACAGTGTATTATTGCTTGATGAGAATCTTAATACACCCTCATCCTCAGACTTGTGTATGGTTCACACCCTTCATTTGTAAGAAACTTTGAACTTGCATTTATACATCAAATAGCCATCTTTAATTCTTTTAAATTATTAAACTAACAACCTGATATTCAAAAACATTTCTAAGATTTTGAATCCAGGCAGCCTTTATTGCATAGTTCTGACACAAGACTAGTAGATATATATTTTACTGACCTTAATTTAATCACAATCTAGAGTAGTTTGTACCACCAAACATCATATGATTCTCCTTTGGTAACATTCCACACATGCTTTTAGGAAGATTATTTCATTTTATTTACTCTAACCCAAAGCCATCTATTGGAAGATTAATAAACTAAAAAATGTTAGACTGTCATGACACTAAGTTGGAGATGTAAAGTCCTATCTTTAATAGCTAGAGAAATTTTAAAAATGCAATTTCATCACCTTGCACAATGCTAATTAACTAGATAACAGTTTCATAATACATTTTATATCACTAAAAGAATAAATAACTTGATATATTCTTACCTGAAAAACTGTGATGTCTTTTACACGTCCAGGTTTATATGCAACAATATCATAAATATTATAATATTTAGCACCGTAAGAGCCTATAGGTTCACCTTAAAAAAAAAAATTATACTTAAACAAAGATTGATTATTAAAACAAATATAAAAGAATTATTTTTGAAAAATAAACACACACACACACACACATATATATATATACACACAACACAATCTGATATATATTTAGAACATAAGTAACTGGACCTCCAACTGAGCTAATTAAATGTCAATCCTCTATCTTTTAATAGTTGATTGACATTTATATGGCTTAGTGGAAAGTCCAGTTACTTGGTTCTAATTACATATAATTTAGGTATAAATATTTATTATTATTATTATTATTATTATTATTATTATTATTATTATTATTATTATTATTATTATTATTATTATTATATATCTTTAAATAATAAATAACTCAGATTATTATTATTATTATTATTATTATTATTATTATTATTATTATTATTATTATTATTATTATTATTATTATTATTATTATTATTATTATTATTATTATTATTATTATTATTATTATTATTATTATTATTATTATATTATTATTATTATTATTATTATTATTATATTATTATTATTATTATTATTATTATTATTATTATTATTATTATTATTATTATTATTATTATTATATTATTATTATATATTATTATATTATATTATTATATTATTTATTATTATTATTATTATATTATTATTATTATTATTATTATTATATTATTATTATTATTATTATTATTATTATATTATTATTATTATTATTATTATTATTATTATTATTATTATTATTATTATTATTATTATTATTATTATTATTATTATTATTATTATTATTATTATTATTATATTATTATTATTATATTATTATTATTATTATTATTATTTTTATTATTATTATTATTATATTATTATTATTATTTATTATTATTATTATTATTATTATTATTATTATTATTATTATTATTATTATTATTATTATTATTATTATTATTATTATTATTATTATTTTATTATTATTATTATTATTATTTTATTTTATTATTATTATTATTTATCACAAATTTATTACTAATATACTGATATAAAAACTACTATAAAGTTTTAATTTAATTTTTTTTTTGTTTTAAATAATTTCTTCTATTTGAAAAGATTGATAAGTTATTGTTTCAATTACTTAGTGATTCCTTATCTTCATATAATCAAGAATTTTCCAAATTACTTCACTCTTAGGATATTTATTTTTTCTTTAAACTTATTTTGAAATATAGTTTATATGTAAATTTGCTTATGGATATCTAGAGTATTACAGATACAATGTATACAATTGAATATTTTATTTACATATATATTACTTCACTTTTATAATATATATGGCATCTTTATAATTTATAATAAGACTGCCACCATTCTATAGTAGTCCTTTGTGTTTAGCTATGTTTATGGAGCAAAAACATTTGAAATGTTCTGTTTTGTGGTTTAAAGTATCATTTGATTGTAAGCTAAGTAACAACAATTTTAAAGAGATAATCTTTTGCTCATGATTTTTATGTGATTATTGTCTATGCTATAATTTAATTATGAGTGAAAACTGATAGTTTACCTAATGCATCATCTGGTATTAATGTAGAAAGTGATTCTGATTCTATTATGGATTTAATGAATGTTCCTTGCACACGACGACTTAAGTATTGATAACATTAGCAATTTGCAATGGATTTGTCTGATATGTCTAGGGAATTAAGGCTCGGTATAGTCGGTTTTTTCATCTTTCGTTTGAAATTGTCTCAAGTGATGCGAAATTTTAAATCAGTTGGTTTATTTTTTGTGTAAAGAATGTAATAATTTACATACTAAATGGATCAAATGATATTGAGAAATTCAATTAAAGATAAAAAGATCTTTTAGAATTGGAATCAAATTTATTGATTGAAAAACATTTGAAAAGAAGACTTTACAGAGATAGATCTACTGATAGCTTTTAAATAGGATATTGAACCAACACCAATTGGAGATTGTAATATACACAAAGTATGAAAATAATATTATAAACCACTAATTTTACTAAATGTTACAACTACCTTCAGTATATATGATAGAATAGGCAAGTGATATCAAAAGATAATCAAATATAAAACGGATTTATGGAAGCATATTTCAATGATAAACCAATAACTCGTAATATAAACCACTTTAACGAGAATTTTACCATTTGAGTAATAATAATAATGGATTATGATTTGATATTTACATTAGACTGATAAGTGGGACTGAGTTACCAATGTATTCGAGAAAAAAGAGATATGAAAAATATAAAGACTAACTTCAATAGGGAAATTGATAAAGACAATAAAAAACTAATCAAGATATTCGTTATGGAAACCCAAAGCTAATCTTTACAAAGAAAATGAGAAAATACCAACGAGGTTAAACAACAGCCAAACACAACAACATTTATGTATAAAGATAAAGAAAACCTAATAACTTCCAACTTTATATTAATAATCCAAACTAAATTTTACTATTTCATAAAAAATACTTTAAATAATAAATGTAAAAATCAAAATTACAATGCAATTTTCAGGGTTAAATGATGGTTTAAGATTTAATTTCTATCAAAAACTTAAAAAACTATTAATGCACCAATTGTTAAAACTTTGAATAAGACAAATACAATATAGGTTAGATAAATATAATAAAACTTTCTTTCATACCTCAAGATTAGACACGAAATTAAACTTTTGGAAAATAAATTTCAGGTTAAAGTTGTGTGTTATAAAATTAACATGTTCAATAATAGATCTTCGTTTTTATATTTCTATTCCCCAAAAACATGGTTTATTTCCATTTCCTGGTCTTCTCTTTCCTTTCGGTAATTTGGTAAATTAATACTTGATTGATTTATTAATATTTATAAAAAGGGAATATATATATATTTTAATTTATTTTACTGGATATGGGTGGTTTTCTGTTTTATGCCAACATTAGAGGAATGAGAACTAAGAATCAAATAAAAATTTTTTGTTCAGAAGATTAGATTTACTTTCTCACGAAATGGCTATGCCAATTTAGATGTACTTTGATGATAGATATAAATTTTGTGCAGATAGATGTCATGAAAATTAAAGAGGAGGGGCACTCTTATTGCCATCAGGAAAGAGATTGTTCATAAACTGTGCTTTTGAATTCTAGATTTTGGAATCAACATGTGTGAGGCTCCTGATCATCATAAAAATTATTATTAGGGAACGTTTATATAAGGCCAGCCTTGTCTTTCTCTGACTTGGGCTTACTTTGTACTTTTGAAGAATTTTGATTAATTATAAAATGAATATTATTATTACTGGAGATTTAACATCCGAGTTATTTAATAGCTTCTTTTGAATTTCTTCATTATCCACAAAGCTATGGAGCTGCATTAATTTGAATTGAAAGCTAATCCCATTTAATTCTATAATCGAATACTTGATTATGTTCTGAGTAACTACTGTTAATTTTTTGTTTCACTCTTAATTTCCTGATTTACATCACCCCCTATGAATTTTGTTAAAATAAATATTTTAGTGGATTTCCTTTAAATATTAAAGATGTTATAAAAGGGGGATTATAGGGCGTGTAGACAATTCAATTTGATTGGGCTTATATTCCTCAACGGTAATTATAATATGGACTTTTAATCATATTTAATGATCTATTGTTTTTATACCAAAAACGGCCCCATTTATTTCCCTTTGGTCTAGATAAACTAAAAAATTATAGAAGGAAATTGTATCATCATAAGGTACATTAAAACCGAAAAACTTTTACAATAATTTTATTAATTATAGAAGATTTTAAAGCTATTCAGAAATATTTTCAAAACCATATTAAAAATATGGAGTCAATTGTCGATAACCTAAAGAATTTGGTCTTTATTAAAACTCGGCATTACCAAAGAAAACCAAATGGATTATAATTCACTTAGTGCTGATGACTTTTCGTTCACTTTCTGAATTATTTGGTAATTCTCAACTGTCTGGGTTTAATTTGATCAAGGGATGTTTAAGTAGTTCTATCATTGTTCAACATAGGATATTATATCACTGTCAAAGACCAAATACATCAAGTATAGGTTATGACAAAACCTCTTTTTATAAGTGGTAGATAGTGTTAATAATTGTTCCATTAAAAGTATTTTCCAACTCTCTAAAACTTGCCAAGTTATACCTATTTTTAAAATGGTTCAAAAGATGTTAATAATTATAGACAATTTCTGTGCTTCATACAGTGCACGATATTTGAAAGATGTGTTTATAAGAAAATGTTAATGACATAAATAAGATTTTGGTTCCTGTGCAACATTTTTTACCGGAAGATCAACTGAAACTAACTTTAACAATAACTGATCACTTGCTGCCTTTGAGAACAATGTCGTTAGATGTTGTTTATTTGTTTATCCAGCATTGATAAAGTGGCATTGGTTGCTTTCAAAGAAAATTAGGTTTTCCTATAATTGGTGCTTTGAATCTTTATTAGAAGAGAAGCTTGAAAGTTTAAGAATAATCTTCTAACCATATATTGAATATAGGAGACCTAGGGTATCCTGCACCATTATTTAACATTTATATGAGATTGGGAGAGGTTTGATTTTGATATTTTAGTTATGCAGATGTTGTAATTTTAGAATAAAACCAATTAATGATCATATTATTACAAAAATACAATAGTTTGTGAAATGGTGTAGAGATAATAAAATGGATATTAATAGGTAGTTCAACAGTCTTTTCCAAAAACTGAAATGATAATGTCCTTATTAATTGAAACATAATAAGTTTGTTGATACTCAGAACCTGGAATATTTTGCAAGCAAGACATTTCACACATATTGAAAATTAGTAAATAGGCTTTTAAAATTATGGGGCAATTTTAAGGCTGGAGACAATTTAGTAGTTTTACAAAATATAAATTTTCTCTTTTTTCCAATTTAGAATAGGACCGTTGGAACCCAGTTCCAAACGAGATTCAAAATCAATGGTTTATGACAATTTTCTAAGAATTAAATTAAAGACTACTACCTATCCATTAGAAAAAAAGGAGACTAAAATTTTAATAATCTGGAATCAAAAATATATTAACTAACAAATTCAAATATTGCGTAATAATTGTTTACATAAAACACACATTACTTTATTTTATATTAGGTTGTCGCTCTAACATATTAAAATTTCACCTTGCTTGTTTGCCTAATACCTAAACATATTTTATTAATGAAAATTTTTCTTAGACTTAAAAATTTGACTTATCTTGTAAAAGTATGGCATATAATTATATTATTTATCATTTACCATTTATATTTATTTATGTTATTATTGTATAGTTATTATAGTAATCTGTAATTGGCTTAATGCTGTAGTTTTGTACGGTAAATAAATTGAATTGAATTGAATTGAATTGAATTATTATTATTATTATTATTATTATTATTATTATTATTATTATTATTATTATTATTATTATTATTATTATTATTATTATTATTATTATTATTATTATTATTATTATTATTATTATTATTATTATATCTTTAAATAATAAATAACTCAGATTATGTGTAACTGAACAGGAAGTAATTGAAAATTCCAATGAGTTATATAATGTAAAACTCCCAAAAGAAAGATGATACCACATGTCTCTTAGCATTTTTGTTATTTATGTTTAGTTTATTTAAGTAATTTTAAGTTTAAATAATTATAATCAATAGACTGAATTCACTCAATTTAAAATTGCTTAAATAAACTAAGCATTAATAACAACAAAAGCTAAGAGACAAGTGGTACCATCTGTCTTTTGGGTGTTTATTTACATTACATAACTCACTGGAAGCTAGAGTTACTTCTGGTTCACTTATAAATATATCTCCATACAGTCAATAATTAAAGTTTTCATTACTATCCCAATGTATAAAAAATTACAAATCTTTTATATAATAATATGAATTAATATTGCTTCAAATAGTTATATATACATTCTAATGATTTTAAATGAGTATATAAATAATTTTGCAGCTTATCAAATAAGTAATGCTAAGAATATAAACCTATTCATGGAGCAAACAAGTTTCGATAAAAATTAGATTCTCAAAGAGACATTTAAATAAACTTACAAACAACCTCTCTTTTATATCTAACAACATATCTGACATCGATATAATAAAAAGGTGTTATTTATAAATTCATTTGAAAATCTAGCTTGCAAATTGTTTTAATAATGTATTCAAACGTGTTTGTTCCATGAATATATATATATATATGAATAATTTTTAACAGATGTTAAGTAATATATAGTATAAACAAGCGCTTTAAAACGCCGGTTTTAAAACGCCGGTTGAAGAAGCCGTTAATAGCAAACAATCAAAATAAGTTAATCCAGGCTAAGCATTTTCGAGCTGTTATCCCTCATAATGATAGCCAAAATAATAATCATTTTTGTGATATTATTAGATGGTAATATATATAGTAGAGATGATAATAAATGAACAGTTGAAATCTTAAACTGATTCCAAAAAATTGTAAAAGACATCGAAAAAGATCACATGTGAGATGGATGGATAAAATAAGGACATGTGTTGGGATGATGTTGAGAAGAGAGGCTAGAAATTGGAAAAGAAGCATTAAACTTGGAGACCTTCATCCTGCATTGGATCAATAATAGTTGAAAATAATGATATATATATATATATAATACAAAAAGATCATTCCAAACAATTAATATGTGAATAAAATAATTTGAAAATTCGTTTGTTGCAGAATAAATATGGTTTTAAATCATTTTAATTTTAAAATGTGCAAAGTGACCCATACTCATGGCTAATATTAAATGATGCTAATGCAGGGGTAAGCAAATAGCGGCCTGAAGGCCACATGTGGTCCACTAAGAGTTTTTATGCGGACTGCCAAGACAATCAGAAAAATCCGCCCTGAACTGAGATTTTCTTCCTGTGTGCGACCAAAGATTCATCTCATATTTTCCACTAGGATGGCCATGTCAATACACATGCACAGTATAGTATCGATGTGCAGTATTTTTCCAGTTGATCTGGTTAATTTCAATTTTGTCTTGGCATTAGCAAATATGTACATTTCCAACTTTAGTGAAACCATGAACCCTCTGAAAAAATGTAAAATCGATAATGTTGTGTGTTTAATGAAGAATGGACAAACAAATATTTCTTTGGTAATACAGGGAATAAATCAGTGTGTTTATTGTCTCATGAAAAAAGGTGTGGCCCTCCGCTAACCTGTTACCCCTGATGTGGCCCTCCGCCAACGTCTGTGGCCCCAAGCCAAAACAATTGCCCACCCCTGCGCTAATGTATTTAAGTTGTTTGACATTAATTACTACTCGCTAAGGGAATGGTATGAAAAAGTGTGTTTTTACTGAAAACTCATTTGGCGAATTTTAAAATTAATCGAAGACTTCTACTCCACATCAAATATTGAGTTTATATGTATATCCTGAAAGCAATATATGTAATAAATAAGTCGCTGAAAGCTTTAAGTTTTTTTTTTTTTTTTAAACCAATAGTAAATATGATTTCAATTGCTACTAAGTAATCATTATTATGAAAGTATTTCTACCATTTATTTATTATTTAACAATTTAAAAACTTAAAAGTTTCTGTGATTTATTTATTCATTTATTACACACACACATATATTTCCAGGAGCTTTCATGTGGTAAAACATAATAGCTGAAGTTTTAGTACAATAACAAGTATTTTCCTCAGAGCTTCTTTCTCAAATCATAAGAATGTGTCTGTATAATTTGAGAAAGAAGAAGCTCTGAGAAAAATATTTGTTACTGTACTAAAATGGCAGCTATTTAGTTATTACATTTTTACTACAAGGAAGCTCTTGGAAATAATATTATCCATGAGATATATATATATGTAAACAAAAAACTACTACGCTTGACGGTGTTTTTGGTAGAACGCCATCTATTGTCATAAATACAAGCATCAGCAAGTTTTAACTTGTGTTTTTTTGTTTTTATATATATATATAATAATTCAATGTCTATATTTTTTCAAATCAATATACGGAATCTTATAATTGAATATTATAACGTAAAGTATAACTTCAAAAATTTTATCCACTTAGGAGCGCTTTTGACTATCCGCATAGTCTTTGTCAACTAACACTTTGAATTGCTAACCTTCCCAGAATTAAGTGATCTTAACTTTGCTGCTTGTCTGTTAATTAAGTCTTGTTTGTATTTGTATATTAGCATAGTTTCCTTTATTTTCCTTTTGCTGTTATTATATAAGAAAAAAATAACAAAAGGAAAATAAAGGAAGCTATGCTAATATACAAATACAAACAAGACTTAATTGACAGACAGGCAGTAAACATTAAGATCATAGAATAGTGGGAAGATCAGCAGAGTTCCCTAAAAATTGATCCACCACATCAAAATTTTTGAGAATGAAATAATGGATATCAATTAGTGAACTGTATGGATCATATAATGAATTGGACACCTTATGTATGATAAATGAATACAATATAGCATCGCAGAGCATAGATTCCCTTATAATTTTGGATGGATAAATAATAAAAACATTCCTTTTTTTCCTTTTTGTTTGGGTTCATGATAAATTAGTAAAATGTTTTTGATGTCTGCAAATGAAAAGATTTTATTATTTATTATTTAGATACAGCTGAGCGCACTTTCAGTGTGGAATTACAATCCATCAATAAGAAAGAAAAAAAAAGTTTGAATAAATGAAACTTTTAATTTAAATAATTATCATAAATATTCCTCAATAAATAGAGCAGTACATTTAGCCAATCAGTAAGAGCTACGATTCTAGGATTTCATACCAAAAGCACCTCAATTATATTTAAAAAGTAAATAGTAAACCTTTTCAGTTGTGGACTTTAAAAATTGTTTTACTAATTTATTATTAATAATAATGTTAATAGTAATGATGATAATAATCAGATGGTTTTATTGTTTAGAAAAGGTTGAAGCACTGAAAGAACCAGAATCAGGAAATGGCAGAACTGGAATTGATCTAAAACTTTATATAGTCCAGAGTCTTACATTCTATCAGTGCACTAAGACATGTTGAGTTGTAGAATAAATACATCATGTTATATACGTACAATGACTGACCATGATTTATTTTCTTGGAATGTTCAAATGAATGTTTATGTGATGCAATGTAGCTACTTCCTTGTCTGAAGTCACATTTAATAAGATGATACCATGTTTCCTTGAAAATAAGACCTAACCAGAAAATAAGCCTTAGCATGATGTTTCAGGATGCTTATAATATAAGCCCTATCCCAAATCAGCCAGATAGATGACTTTTGTTTGCCCAATGAAACACACAATGGGCATATTGAATCAGAAAGTAATGAATACATAAATAAATAATATTATTGACATTTAGTGCTTTAAATAAATGTAATATAAATTATATGGTTCTTTTGTATTTTCCTGTCAAACGTTTTCAATAAATATAATTTTATTTGTATGGAGAAACAATTTATCTACCACAAGCCAGTATATCAGACAGTTTACAATTTCATATGTATTTTTAGATACTTATTTTAGATTTAGAATGCTTGACTTAGTTTGTAGAGATGCATGTTAGAAGTAACAAGAAGAGATTGAAAATAAAATACATGGATGAGAGAACAAACAGGTGTTACTGACATCGTTAAAAGAATTAAAAGATAAAAATAAAGCTGGGCTGGATATATTGCTAGAAAATATAATAGTTGGACAATTGAAATTTTAAATCTGATCCCAAGAGATTGTAAAAAACTTAGAAAAAGACTACAGGTCAAAGGGATGGATGGAATAAGAAAATTTACTGGTATGTTATGGGAAAAGAAAGCTAGAAAATGGATTAAATTGAAGAGACCTTTATACTATAATGGATTAATAAGTTTAAAATGATATTCTGAAATAAAGTCGCCATCAAATTCTTTTGTATAATTTATTAGTTGCCTCAATCAATTTGTTTACAATTAATCCAATTAAAAAAAACAACTCTAATTGTAATATTTCAAATAGTTTTAATTTGCTCTTGGCATTTTTATATGAAATGATGACTATCCAATTCCCTATTCTATAGCTTCATTTGCTATTCATGTCTTTTCCAAGCGTGTATCTTTCCACTATCAACAATTTTAGGTATAGCACAGTGTATCATTCTTATAAGTAAGGCCATGTATAGCTATTTCTCTACTAATATTCAATTTACATCATATTTGTTAAAAGCAATGAGTGCTAATTTCTTAATCCATTCTTCAAAAACATTTCTCATTCTAATAAATTAAGTATACTGCTCCATCCCTATCCAATATTTTGGATTTCACGTAGCAGAATGGCAGACTCAGATTTCAGAATCCATGGTCCAAACAATAAAGTCATTAGATTACTTATTTATTTTACTCAGTTGTTTAATTTTCTAAATTATTACACATTCAATCATACCCTCTGTTTGGTAATTGTAAAAACAAATTTTTACAGAGTCCCAACTTATCAGACAAATTCCATAAACTGTGAAAGTAAGTGACCTATTATCATATTTTTCGATATGCTCTACCCTGTAAGTAATCAAGAATGGATATTTGACCGGTGTCTGTACTTATAAATTTAATTTGACTTTTTAAATATTTTACACAAAATATTTCGTAATTTTTTTTAAAATTCAAGTTGCAGAATAATACAAACATTTTTTTTTTTTTTACAAATATGCAAATCTTTATGATAATTCTTTATCTGAACATTTGAATAAAATAGATAAAACATTATAAACAAACACTTGAGATAAGCTTTCAGCATCAATCACAGAAGATAAATTTTTTTTTTTTGAATTTTTAATGCTTTTGAAAAAAGAAATAAAATAAAAATCTATATCGTAAATCATAAGGATTTTTGTCATTTCCCGCGTAAAATTATCATGTTGACAAAATATTGAAAAGTTGTTACAATTCATAATTTCCTATATATTACGTAATCATAAAATTGTAGTACGTTTAATAAAATTAAATGATAGACTTTTTAATAAAAATTTTTTGAAACTGTCAGTCAATAATTAAATAATCATGAAATAGTAATATTAGTGGAGTTTAAAACCATTTTCAGGTAGCGTTATTTCTTAAACTGTCGATAATTTTACGTTAAGTCAAATCACATGAAGATATAGACTATATACATATATGCAGAAAACTATACCAACACACGAGAACAATTCTAAAAAGAATATATAACCTGACTACAAAGAAGCGAGATGAATAATGATTGTTTAACCAATTTATAATAAAGCTAGTATACAAGATTTGAAATACAGGCATTCTTCATATACCCGAAGCTTAATTGTAAATACAGAGGATTTGAATACAGACTTTCAAGCACCCTTCAACTATCCACACTATCTCATACTACTGATACCCATGACCACACACATGTAGAAAAGATAAATAATCACCAATAAACATATTTTGTGCTGAGCCAGCACTCATCAGTTGGTGCAGATTATCATTTCCCACACACATATATAATCAGTGCTCAGTTTATATTAATATAGCAAATCTTCATACTTTAATGGATAGGCTGAAGAATTGGAGTAGACTGAAGTCTGTCCATTAAAATACAAGGATTTGCTATTTTAATATAAACTGAGTACTGATTATATATATATGAAAAACAAAAAAAAAAACAAGTTAAAACTTGCTAATGCTTGTATTTATGGTAATAGATGGCGTTCTACCAAAAACACCGTCAAGCATAGTTTTTTGTTTACATAAACGTCACTGACGATAGCAAATAGCTTGAAATCATGATCTGAAGGTGGAAATTAAAGTTAGAGATAGTGAATGCTTGCTCTGATGTTTATGTAAACAAAAAACTATGCTTGATGGTGTTTTTGGTAGAACACCATCTATTGTCATAAATACAAGCGTTAGCAAGTTTTAACTTGTTTTTTTGTTTTTTATAAATGTACTTTTGAGGTCTTTCTTGCAATGATACATATTGCAGAGGCTTCTATGTGGTGATGCTGAACTGAGATCAAACCCATGTAGCTATCTGGCTTGCTATGCTGAGTTTGAAGACATTATGTGTCTAAAAGATTCACGCTTGCAAGCTGAATAGAAACTGTTTTATAAACGCTCAGAGTTTGTGTTTAGATCTATTTTCTTATTCCTGTCCTTCACTGATGATAGCAAATAGCTTGAAATCATGATCTGAAGGTAGAAATTAAAGTTAGAGATAGTGAATGCTTGCTCTGACATTTATGTAAACAAAAAACTACGCTTGATGGTGTTTTTGGTAGAACACCATCTATTGTCATATATATATATATATATGGGAGATGATAATCTGGACCAACTTCAGCACGAAATATGTATAGTGGTGATTATTTATCATTTTTACATATGTGTGGTCATGTGTATCAGTGGTATGAGATAGTGTGAATAGTTGAAGGGTGCTTGAAAGTCTGGGATCAAATCCCCTATATTTACTAACATATATCTAAAATATGATATGAGCTCCATGAAGACAATTTAGAATTAACATTCCTAACACTTGCAAATAGCCTAGCAAATTATTAATAGTTAAGTATCTAACATACAGGCTATATATATATATATATATATATACCTGTACAAACAATGTATTATATAGGGTATATTGAGCTCAGACTTTCACATGACCCTCGACTCTCCCCACTATCTCTTACCACTGATACACTTGACCACATATATGTCTAAAAGATAAAAATTACCAATATATGTATTTTGTGTTAAAGCAGCACTCGTCAGTTGGTCCAGATTATACAATAAGTGCTCAGATTTATATTAAGATAGCCAATCTTCATACTTTAATGGACAAACTTCAATCCACTCCACCCTCCAACTTTCAGCCGTCCATCCTATAGAAAATCTGATGATGGAATGCTCAAAGCCCACACTGCTACTGACATTCTCATATATATTGGTGATTTTTATCTTTTAAACATATATGTGGTCAAGTGTATCAATATTATGAGCTAGTGTGGACAGTTGAGAGTCGTGTGAAAGTCTGAGCTAAATATATCCTATAATATTTAAGTAATAAAAGATACACACAAAACTAATAGATCATACGAGTATACTAAACCATAATAAAGACGGTATAAACTTTATATAATTTTATTTGGCTAGTTTCATCTTCAGGGGCTAACTACTTGTTTTTCAAACTGTTTTCTGCTGCCGACTCATGAATTTGACTCCACGGGACTCACTAATATCAGATACACTCTATTGTCATTTTTTCTTTTTTTTACCATCTCGCATCTTTTGTTTATTTATGGAATATTCTGCACAATGGAATTAAACTTGTAAGCACATAATTATCTAATCATATTAGGCTTATTACGTTTGATTTATATTCAATTCGCATAGAATTTATATTATTATAGTTTTTCTGTATTATTATTATCCATTAAGGAGGGGGTTATTATAATTAATGATTTGCATTAAAAAAAACAACTAACTTTAATTACTTGCAATTTGAATTGTTTAAGTTCTCAAGTAATATTATTTTTCGTATAAATAAATAAAACATGCATTTTTCATATTTAAAAAGTTTTATTAGAATTATAATTTAATGCAGTTATTTCAGATGTTTGTTTATTTTTTTAAATATTTATAAAAGTTTTATGTTTTCACACATATTGTTATTTAAAGATTTATGTCATTTATTATTATAAAATTTTCTGACGGTCGTCTAGATGAATCATTATAAAAGTGAAACAGAAAAACAAATGTTTCTATAAAGAAAATAATACAACAGTTTGAAAATAATTTAGTAATTATAAAGTTCCATAAGTGGAACTAGCATTTATTGGCGTATATACAAGTCACGAGATGTTTTCTGTTTACACTCAACATATATAGCTATGAACAATAAAAATCTTTAAATAGAATACACTTAAATGATTTCTATCTTTACTTTACCCTCTAGCAAAAAATGGTTAGAGACCCAATTACTGATCAATATTGAGTAAAAAACATTTCCAAGTTTTTTAGGCCTGAATCAAACCAAGGTCATAGGAATGGCAGATGAGCACAGAGCCATTTCTTTGATGTTATCTAATCCTAAATATATATCCTTTTTTAATAACATAAAATACAAATAACCAATGTTTCAATTCTTATAATTTTTTGAACAGGCAAATTACATCCAACGGCAGTGGGTTCCATTGTTATAGATCAAAAATTTTATTTAGATATTTATTTTTATATTTTTTAAAAAAATAAATGTTTAAAATTGATATCACTTAAAAGCTTACTCTTATAAATTATTAGATAAAAATTAATTATATAATATATAGAAAAAAGGTTTAACTGTAAAAATAAAATGTTCCAACATGGAGAGGTATTTAGCAAAAAAAATGTACTAGGTACTATTCAAAAATTGACTGACAGATTTTTTTTATTCAAGATGATAAACCAATTCAAAGGCAATGTACACCAGAAGACTAAAACATATAAAATAAAAATAATTTACTATTTAAAATGTCAAAAATAAAAAGATATTATAAACAGATAATATAACTGGATGTACATGTTATTAAAAAAAAGTATTAGCAAAAATATCAACAAGTGGAATAAATTAATCCTAATGACTTTCTCACATGGAACCTCATAAATAATAATAATAATAATAATAATAATAATAAAATCAACTATGACTAACAATAGATGTGAAATGTAATGTTGTTAACAAAACACTCATGAGAAAATATTAATAATAATAATAATAATAAAAGAATCCTAACAGGTTACATTGTTAAAGTAAAAGAATAAAGTAATTTCAAAGACAAACAAGCTAATTGCTCACAGAACTTAACATAAACTGAGGATAACTAACTAAGTAATACATAATAGATACCAAGTTTATAATATATGGTCAAGTTGCAATCTTTAGTGTCTACATAAATATATCGGACCATAAGATAAAGGTGGAATTCCACCTTCATTATTAAAAGGTTGCCATGACAACAGTTTGAGATTGTTAATTGTTATCTATATTGGGATTGTCTAAGTGTTGACTGGCTTCTAATGGTTATAATATATAAGTATATTAGATAGACTTAGAACTCCCCCCTCCACCACATACCTTTGTTGCATATGAATAGACATTTGAAAAAGACAATGACCCATAAGATGTATTTCATGCTACACTGGCAAATATATTTTCATTATTTACTTACTACTTAACAATACCAGATTATTACACTATAGTTTTCAAATAGGGATAGTAAGACATAAGAAATAAACAAATAATGACAATAAGAAATAAGTAAAAAAAACATAAAAACAAATGCATAAAGATACCTATATAACTCAGAAAAATATTACAAACAATCTGAACAGGTTACCAAGTCAAAATAAAAGCTAATGTGAAATCTAAAATAAATAAGCAAACATCAAACTAAACAAGAGATATGGGGATTGGTGCAAATGGAATTAATCTAGAATGATTGTCACTGTATTGGTGAAGTTTATGGACACAAATACTAAAGATCCATAAATTACACCTCACCTTGATCAGTTCTAAAGCTCTGCTCATTATATAACCTACTGAGCAACAAATCATTTAATTATTTATTTATTTAATGCACTATCTGATTTTCATGTCTGCTTAAAGGCATCTTTAATATTGTAATAATAGAAATCATTATCCTAATTGGTGATTATTCTTTTCTTCTTTCATTATCAATCTTGCTATGAATTATATACTTTTTTAATGAATCAAATTATCTCATGATGTGACCAAAATAGAATAATTCCAACTTGGTTATTGGTGTTTCCAGAAATATAATCTGATCCAGTATTCTTTTTTTTTTTGAACTTCATAAACTTATCTAAAATCTTTGCCAACATCTCATTTCAAGAACACCAATGCCTTTTTTATCATCTTCCAGTGTTTAATGTTCATATAGTCATAGGTAATACTTTTGGTGGAAAATTTCTAATATTATTTTTAAAAATATGCCCTACACTTAAAAGTTTTTCAAGTTTCTTATTACAATTCAGTGAGAGATGCTAATAAATCACATGATTATTGCTACTAAGAGGTTGATGAATGACCAATCAGGTGAGAATCATTAACTATTTCCATGCCATTGCAGAAGACATAGATGTCAAATTCTTTGTTTTCTTCCTATTTAGTTTTAACCATATTTCATATTGTTCTTTAAGGTTCCTCAGCTTAAATTTTATTTTCCATTATAAATGTGATATAATAAATATATCTAAGGTTATTTATGTTGTTGACCACCAGTTTTGAATGGTGTTAGTTCCATCTGGTTTCTATCAATATTTGTCAACATGAAAACAACTACAGCTTTCAGTGCCACATAAAAAAATTCTCATAAAAATAATTGATTATGTTTTAATAACCTTGTTTATCTATGAATATTCAATCATTAACATGATTAATTGAATCAAAGGCCTTGATATCATTAAAAATCAAACAAACCAAATAAAATAGTATAAATTTTGATCTGGTATTACTTCACCAATTCTATTATTGCATGTAGTGTTTTTTCTAAAATCAATTCATACATCTGGTAGTTCTCTTATAATGTAAGATCTAATCTGTGCTGTAAGATTTTTGAAATAATTTATTTATGGGAAGAATAAGAGATATGGTAAGTAGTTATCATACTTTTGTCAAGATGCCTCTCTTTGATGTAGAATTAAAAAAAAAAAAATCCCTGCTCTGTAGAGCATTGATTTATTTTTAAAAATGGATATAATTTGGTCACTATTTATCTCTCTTAAATTTTCCAAAATTATTTGATGCATTATAGTCAATTCTAATGGCCTTTCTTACTTAAAATATAGCTTTTTTTATTATTAAGAAATGGGTACAGTCAAATTTCAGTAGTAAAAAATATGCAAATTGTAATAAAACATTTTAACTACATAGTAAGAAATAAATAGAAAATATTAGATATGCAAAGAAACAAAATATATAAGAAATGAATCCTTCTTGAGGCTATGGAGTTTATGAAATTTCACGTGGAGTTTGTCGATCCTCTTATATTGGTATGAACAATAGTCGCATCGGTGCTAGGAGAAATGAACAAGCTAATGAAGTTAAGGACGCACCAATCATAGCTACCTTTACTTCATGCTATGGATCCTATCCAGAAGTGGTACTCTCCACCATTGTAAGATCAGATAAGTTATTGAAACCTTAAACCGCCAGATTGTTGAACAAATGTGATGATATATGTAAAGTACGTTCTCATTTTTTAAAAAAAATCTATTATTGTTCCACCGCCACCTTTATATTTTTAAATTTTTTTATCCTTGTTTCCTTTTGGTCGAACCTTCAATTTTTGTTATATATCAATGCTTACAGTGCCTTTCCAATTCTTTTTTTGTATAATAACATTCGCTATCCAGTTGATCCATTATAACCCAACTGAAATATCGGCACGTTAGTACTACGAATTATACATATATAAATCTGGATGTTATTTAAACACATTTTAAATATATAAAAATATCGGTATGCTCACTAATTAGTATCGACATTTCAGATTTATAAAAAATGAATTTTCATTTTTTTATGATAGAACAAATATATTACGATCTATTTTTTAATAGAATTTGTATAGTCAAATAATTATCTTTTTCTTTCAAAAATAAAAATTAAAATCTAATGTCTAGCAAGATGTCTGCATTTTGATTAAAGAATAAATCAATTGGCAAACTAGTCTATTATATTAACCGTTGTTATAATTTGTCTATATACAATTCTAAGATATACACATTAACAATTGTAATCAGTCCGGAATGTTTCCATTATTTTGAAACTGAAATAACTATGACTTAAACATTTTCTTCAATTATATTAACGGCTATAGGATTTATTACTTTAGATGCCACTAAATCCATTTTTCAAACAGACACTAGTTTCTCCCTAATTAAACGATTTTAGTAATTTTTGCAGTATCAAATTTTTTTCCATCAAAGCATGTAAGCTCATATTCCTAAGGTTTATCTATAAAATGCATTAATATTCGCTACTTTATTACATCAAAGAATGAATGAACTTAATGATGAAAGTATAATGTGGCTTTTGAAAATGAACATTCGCATTTGAGTACAAATACGGTACACATATACAAATAAAAATGCAATTTAAACCTCATGGTATTTGCGTATATATATAAGAAAACAAAATATATAAGTATATAAATTGCTTCATTGCTAATATATATTTGACTTAATAAGTATTATATACGTAGTCTTTTTTTAAAATTGTAATTATACATATTAAATCGACTGTTATTCCTTCACAATTATAAACTTAAATTACAAAAATAAGACTAATGATTGGAAGATAATTAATGATAACTTAGGAATATATATTTTATTTGTTTTTATTCTTTCTCTTTGCGCAACCTATACACACGCACACACACATATATATATATTAACCAATATTTCTAACTGCTGTCAAGGCAACCTTCACACCTTTTAATAGCAAGAATGGAAATCCATTCTTACTAATGGTCCATTGAATATATATGGACACTTAAAGATTGCAACTCGACTACAGATTATGAAATATTGTTACAATGAAGTTTAAATAAACCTCTTTAAACATGAAATAAACATGACACTATAATGCAGACTAATAAATAGTCACCTAAAACATTATTTAATGCAATACTTTTAAATTGCCCATGTATTATTTAGAAATAATATTGGTAACAATATTTCATACTCTGTAGTCAAGTTGCAATCTTTAAGTGTCCATATATATTCAATGGACCATTAGTAAGAATGGATTTCCATTCTTGCTATTAAAAGGTGTGAAGGTTGCCTTGACAGCAGTTAGAAATATTGGTTGCTATATTTACTGTGAATGTTTAGGTGGTTACTGGTTGGAAACTAATTATATATATATATAACTAAGGTTATATATAGAGTAAGTTAAAAACAAACTCTTATGAAGCTTCAAAATACCCTCAACCTCAGACAGCGGTTTCTGCCTCTAGCGTCATCAGTGAGGTGCTAGGGAATAAAAATACTAGAAGTAGTCCAGCATTTTATCAATGCCTAACTATTGAGAAGAAAATCTGAAACCTTCAGACATTTAAATGTCCAAAAATCCAGCTATCTAACTCAAATAGCAGTATGGGACTGAACTAAGTTCAGATACACCATATATTAATAGCTCTAGCAATATAAAATCGCCAAAGCATTAATAGCAAAAAACTAAAATTAAATTGATAAAAAATCAAGTCAGATGACCTAATTTTAATAAAGCTCCTATTTACAAATGTTATATATAGAGTAAGTTAAAAACAAACTCTTATGAAGCTTCATAAGAGTTTGTTTTTAACTTACTCTATATATAACATTTGTAAATAGGAGCTTTATTAAAATTAGGTCATCTGACTTGATTTTTTATCAATATAACTAAGGTTTATGTCGATGATGGAATTCGAAAATTTTCAGATACCTGATCATTTCTGATCAATCTTAGATTGAATTTCAAGCAGCTATAATTAATTCAGTAACTATCTAGTTCATCATCATCATCATCATCAATCCACTGCAGGATGAAGGTCTCTCCAAGTTTAATCCATCTTCTCCGATCTTTAGCTTCTCTTCTCCACATCACCCCTGTATACTTTCTTATTTCATACATCCATCTCACATGTGGTCTCTTTCTGGGTCTTTTACAATCTCTTGGAATCCAGTTTAAGATTTTAACTGTCCCTCTATTATCATCTCTTCTAGCAATATGTCCAGCCCAACTCCAGTTCAATCTTTTAATTTTTTCAATGAGGTCAGTAACACCTGTTTGTTCTCTTACACATACATTGTGTTTTCGATCTCTTCTTGTTACCCCCAACATGCATCTCACCATACTTCTTTGAGTGGTCTGGAGTCTCTGTATTGCTCTTCTATTAAGTGTCCAAGTCTCAGATCCATAAGTATGAACTGGTAAAACACATTTGTTAAAAACCTTCCTTTTCAAACAGATAGGCATATTTCCTTTTAGTATCAAGTTATTTCTATCAAAAGCACTCCAACCAAGTTTAATTCTATGATTAATTTCATTCATTATGTTTCCATCTGTATTAATAATCTGACCAAGGTATTTGTAACTGTTAACTTCTTCTAATTCATCATAATCAATCTTTATTTTCATATTACTGGTCAGTAAATGAGTATCTAAGTATTCTTAATTATGCTCTCCCATTAGAATATTACTAAATTGATAAAGATTTCTCACCAAATATATGCTAAATCAGATTTATTGTTAAATAAGTTGTTTGCCACTTTATGCACAGGCATAATATAGTACATATGTAATATCCATCAGTCAAGCATTATACATTTTCAGAGTCATACAAACTGTTGTATTTAATATTTATCCTTTTTTATTATTATTATAAAAATTAAAAGAAATTATACAAAAGTATAACAATTAAGTGGAATTAAAATAAATTTAACAATTTAAACTGCAGTAAACAAAATAACAAACATGGGTTATTCACGTCGGTGGTCTGAAATCTCTAATGGCCTACAAAATTGCACAAATGCATCTTATTCTTTAAGCAGTCAAGAGGAGAAAATTCTACACCTTTGGAAATACCTCTACTTCATAATCTTCTGTCAGTGGAAGATCCAACATTTTAATTTTAATCATTTTACAAAAAATTTTGCAAAAGTAGTAAAGAAAATCAGAACAATGTTCAGAATGTGTTAGCATTTATGTATTATAATATATATATAAAATTAATGGTAAATGCAATATTATAGTCTAAATTCTTTTGTAGCGCTTTCTATTACATGGTAATCCTAGTCAGCTTTAACTGAATTTCAAATTTTTTAAACTTAATGTTGCGTATATTTCCATAAGCTGTGTATGGCCGTATTTGCAACTTGCCTATTAATAACATCATTCTTATATTTATCAATTAATATTGCCTCTTTAATTTTCCTCTTTTTATGATTTCTTTCTTCCATTAATATTTATATTTTATTACTATTAAATGTAAACTTATAATTACAAGTTTTTTCATGGTCAAAGAATACTGCAGCTGTATTAAATTGACTATTTACATTATTTTTAATTCGATTATATAATAATTGATGCTCCTTCAATCTTTTTTCCACAGAACATCTCGATTCACTGATATAAAATTTCTGACATCCACATGAAATCTGATAAATTATACTACTTTGCAATTTAGGAATTATACTCTTAGAATTATTAATCAATCTATTAACATTTGGAGGAATACAAAATGAAAAAAAAAAGTATAATATTTCATTTTGTGTTCCTCCAAATGTTAATCAATTGATTAATAAGTCTAACAGTATAATTCCTAAAATGCAAAGAAGTAATATAATTTAGCAGATTTCATGTGGCTATCAGAAATTTTATATCAGTGAATCGAGATGTTCTGTGGAAAAAAGATTGAAGGAGCATCAATTATTATATAATCGAATTAAAAATAACGTAAATAGTCAATTTAATACAGCTTCAGTACTCTTTGACCATGAAAAAACTTGTAATTATAAGTTTACATTTAATAGTAATGAAATAAAAATATTAATGGAAGAAATCATAAAAAGAGGAAAATTAAAGAGGCAATATTAATTGATAAATATAAGAATGATGTTATTAATAGGCAAGTTGCAAATACGGCCATACACAGCTTATGGAAATATATGTAACATTAAGTTTAAAAAATTTGAAATTCAGTTAAAGCTCATGAGGATTACCACATAATCGAAAGTGCTACAAAAGAATTTAGATTATAATATTGCATTTACCGTTAATTTTTATATATATATATTTTATAATGGGTACTGTATTTTACATTTTTATACACCTACATGCTTTAAAAATATTGGTCAATTGTGGAAAAGGGATGGAGCAGAATATGGGAAAACTTAGACTGGGGAATGTAAAATTAAGTAGCTAACAAGTTTTTCTTGGTGTAATTGTTGAGAGATTATTGACTTTATTTAAGAAGAAGCTACAATACATCACATCATATTACATCCCAGAAAATGTATAATAAGCCGACCAAACGTTAAATAAATTATTTGCCCAATACTAGCTCAGCTCAGAGTATGAGACTTATAACTATTAAAGAACACAATAAACATACAACAGCCAAATTAATTTAATAAATATAATAATAATGTTTCTTACAATTAAGAGAACATAAAAAGATCATAGAATTAATTGAGATTGCATCTATGGATGTCTTCCAAAAAAATACTTTATTATTCACAGCTTTGGTAGTTAAATTGATTCTCCATTTCAATTTACTTCAATAAGATTAAAATATTCTTTTAATAGTAGCTTTTATAAAATAGAATGTGTAATCTATGCATGACTTTTTAATAAGAAAGAAAGAAAATATTCAATTTATCTCATTGGATGCTTATGCATATATGCACTGACAATGCAGCAAATCTAAACTACATAATCATAGGTAAAATAAGAAGAGCTATCTAATATAAGAGGCATGGTAAGCTCTTTCTAAGTTCACCATGCAAAAACAAGGGAGTTGATGATTCAACGATTGGTAGCTCTGGTTTAAAAGAATATAAGCTTGACCAAACTATCGCAGTCAGCAGTTCTGAAAAATCCACCAATATATAGCAATAATATCAAACAAAGTGAGTGTGCCAGAGTAAATAAACTGTGATGAGGGTAATAGATGATCTGGGCAACCAGAAGAAATAATACTAATATCAACTAAATAAATACGTAGCTAACATTGGTGAAGTAAAAGACAAACCCTATAAAATAACAATGATCTTCAAATGAATTTGTTTTAAGTCCATACACACAAGTAGATGAATAGTTTTATATAATGCATGTCATACACAAGCATTAAAATATTTCAAAAAATCTAAATCATATCACACCTTTGTAAAATAAATTGATTAATGTTATTTAAAAGAAAAGTTAATTTTAAACATTATTACAAATCTTCTTTAAAAAGATTTTACTGAATCATTAAACTTCAGACTTGTTTTCTTAAAAACATTCTTAGCTTTTTTAAATATTCAAAGAGGGGAAAGGAGAAGAATCAATTTATTCTACAATAATATTTATTCTGAAATTAAGACTTTATTTAAAACTGTCAAACATACCATCATCATCGTTTTCAACCATTATCAATCCACTGCAGGATGAAGGCCTCTCCAAGTTCAATCCATATTCTCCAATCTCTAGCATCTCTTCTCTGCATCACACAACCAGTGTGAAATTTATAAATTGATAGTTTTAATGT
This sequence comes from Epiperipatus broadwayi, assembly GCA_028023455.1. Classification (NCBI taxonomy): domain Eukaryota; kingdom Metazoa; phylum Onychophora; class Udeonychophora; order Euonychophora; family Peripatidae; genus Epiperipatus; species Epiperipatus broadwayi. The sequence continues at coordinate 2,377,561 of JAQFVV010006359.1, read as the reverse complement.
TTATCAGCTTTGCCTTTTAAAATGAATGGTAGTTTACCCTAAAGAATGAACATCAGTTGTTTTGGTGATATGCTGAGGACAAAATTAGACTTTGATGGCACTTTCACTTTTAACCACAAAGCCCAATAACAAGTAATATATCCAACAATCTGCTTAAATACTGACTTTTTCTGCCTTTTAATTCCTAAGTATAACATAATACATAAGATGCCTATGGACATACTGATTACTGTTAAGTTAAGCGATATTAGATTCAATTAGGATTTGGATCCGTGACCATCTTGAAACACTGACTGCTGTAAGTTCATATTTTTTTACATACATAGTTTAATATAATAAGCTATGGCAGACCCAAGAGTAGAAAGTTTTTGATTCAAAGATTAATGCATCATTTATGGTGCTCAACATCACACAATTTTCCTAGTATATAATGTATTGTGCTGAATGTGGAACACTCAAATTTTTTTATAATAATTTTTCTGCCTAAGAAAAATATTCATGAAGGTCAATCCACATATGCTTTTTGTGTATATTAATACACTGTACAGGTTTACACTCACCTGCACATATATAATGTAATATATTAGGGATTCAAACTCAGACTTTCACATAACCTGCCATCTCATATTGTTGACCCACCTGATCATACATATGTTGAAAAGATAAATAATCACCAATATACATATTTCATGCTAAACCAGCAATCATCAGTTGGTTCAGATTACTATCTTCACACACACACACACCCCCCCCTGCGTGTTCCCTGGGGGGAGTTAGACTGATCCACACACACACACACACGTGTTTATATATATATATATACAATCAGTGCTCAGTTTTACATTAAGATAGCCAATCTTCATATTTTAATGACAGGTTTCAAACTACTCCAACCCACAATTCTTCAGCCATCCAATTCATTGAAAAGGTATGTAAATGGATTATTCTCTAGTACATGAAGGGTCAGAATGACTAAATGGTCAACATGGGTAGGATGACAATCTTGGCACTAACGTGGGCTTTGAACGTTTAATCATCAGATTTTCAATGAAATGTATGGCTGAAGAGTTGTGGATTGGAGTAGTTTGAAGCCTGTCCATTAAAGTATGAAGATTGGCTATCTTAATGTATATCTGATCACTTATTGCATATAGGTGTAGAGATGATAATCTGGACCAACTGATGATTACTGGTTTAGTATGAAATATATATATTGGTGATTATTTATCTTTTCAACATGTGTATGATCAGGTGGGCCAGCAATATGAGGTGGCATGGAGAGGCGAGGGTCGTGTGAAAATCTGAGTTCGAATCCCTTATATGCTTTTTATGTAATATTTATAAATATGACCATTCCTTCTCTTAAAGATGTTATAGAAAATGACAAATATCTTTTTTTTTTGTGGTTGTTGTTATTTAATCACATTTTTGCATTTAAAATTCTTAGTAAAAGTTTTCTTAAAAATAGTATGATTTTGCATTTTGGGAATCATCGATCTTTTTCACATGACTGTCTTTGGTCATATATTTATGATTACATTCCTCCACAAGGTGTTAAAAGTGGATAAAAACCAGTCCCTATCAAGTGTGAGGATGGTTAATGAAAATTGCACTATAGAAATATTAGTAAACATTGTATTTTATTCAACCCATATCTATTAATATATTAAAACAGAAAGTGTACTGCGTCCACAATGTGATCGTATATCCATAATGATGATGATAATAATAATAGTAATAATAATAACCACCAGATAATTTAAATAAAAGGAAAAAAGAGGTTTCAAAATTGCAAAGATTTCAAATTTTTAACAGTTTGAATAAAAAAAAAGACAACAAGAAAAAAAAAACGAATTCTCTTATCTGCATAAAAAAAATAATCAGAGTAAATAACTTATAAACTACATGAATATTTAATGAATAAAAAGTAAAACAGGAAAGGGGAAACTAAATTTGTAAATTTGATAACTTACCTAAAGCCAAGAACAATAATGGCTACATTATCTGAGTATCATTAAAAAAAAAAAAAAACAAACAATTTAAAAAGGGTAAATTTTAAATTCAAATCTTTTTTTTAACTCTGTTTTTAATTTATCTTTTGGAAGGCAAAAAACGCATAGGAAATAATAATCCACCTATGTGAAATTTAAAAATATTTTCGGAATTCACTTTCGCAAAATAAACTGAATCATCAATAATTCGGATACAAGTATTCGGCTGACATGTATATTTAATGATTTAATATAGATTTTAACAACACACCTGATCAATTCAAATGCCATTTTAAATTTTTAGAGTAATATAAAAGTTATCAAACACCCTTTTATATTTTTCAGTAACGAAAAATTTACCGTAAAAATGTAGTCTGATTATCTCAAATATAAATTTTAAACTCAGTTAAAGATTAATATATATGTTTATTAATTAAACCCAAATACATTATAAATGATTAATAGCGTGATTAAATCTCTATAGATTTCTTCTTATTTTTGTAATAGTTAAGCTGCCTAAAAAAAAAAAAAAAACCCTCATATGATAAAAAAATTTGACATTGGCAAAAAATATTTATCAGATCTCCAATTTTATAACTAGAATGAATTGTTCAAATTTTTACAGTTAAAATATTGTATAATTATAACAGGAAAAAAAAAAAATTTGAAATTTTCCAATAACGCAAAAAAAAAAAAATCAATTCTCAGAAAACTTCTGTTTGTTATAATTCTATTTAAAAGAAAAGTTACAAATTTGTTACTAATTTTAAATTTCAAATTTATGAGAGAAGGATAAAAGTGCATTTTATTAATAGAGAAATGAAATAATTGATTTTTAAATTCATTTGAAGAATGAGTATTTGAAGTCAAATAACGAAAGCACTTTAAAAATTCCTTGTGCAAATAATATATAACGTACTTTGCACATGACATAATCTCACCAATATCAAAGATTGTAACATCACCATCAGTAAAAATTCGTCAATGAATAAGATCACTTTAAGTAGATAAAAGCGAAAAAAAAAATATTGGAATCAAAATTGATGAACATGTAATGAAGAAATGAAAATATAACTTCACTTCATAATCTCATTGCCACAGGTAAACATAAAAAAATGGTCAATGATATGAAACACTAATGATGACTATAAGTGTCTGAAATAATGAGATGACAAAAAACAAGAGAGAGAAAGATTAACAAAAAGTAAACTTTGATAACTAATTATACAGTCACAATTTAATTATGTTGAAAAATATAGATAACTAGCAGTTTTGTAATTCCAAAAGATTATCTATTTCTTAATGATCTGATGCATTGACAATCACCCAATCCAACTTCCAATTAAAAACAGCTAGATATCTATTTAATGAGCAATATTTGGCATGCCTTGGAAGAATATGACCAAAAAAGGTAAAATTAATATTTTAGAAAGACAATTTTTGAGAGAGGTTAAAAGACCTTGTTCAATATGCCAAGTAAACCAAAAAGACCAGGTATGATATATGTGAACATACTTCCTGTGACTATTGTCTGGAGTTAGAATATTCATCCTCATTTATGATCAATTAATAATTGTGATCATAATTACATGCCCAGCTAATTTGGCTTAAAGTGGTGTATTCTTTGAGAATTCCTTGGGTACATAAAGAATCCCAAAGGTATATTACAGACTTAAAACAGATGTCATAAGCCAGGCTAATACACTAATTATTATTATTTCTCAAAGCCATGCAAATAAAAACTGATAAATATTTGGCACTCTCCCAGAATTTGACCAAAGGAGTGGGGATTGTTATTTAGAAATAAACTGAAAATAAAAGTTTTTAATAATTTAGTTGTGGTATTCATTTTAATTTAACTTCAAAAACAAGCTATAAATTTTAGTTTATATAGTTTTTGATACAAAAAGATATATGTGCCATGAAATGTTCAGAGGTATCTACCTAGTTATAGTTGAAATGATTAATGCATATTTGGTTGAAAATTAAAAAAAAATGTTATGGAAAGATTTTGTTTGAAATCAAACATATTTTGGATAATGAAAGTGACTCCCCAAAAATCCCATGTGAAAGATAAGGAATTTTAATGATTTTTTAAAAATAAATTAAAGTCAATACTAATACCGTACACTTGAAGAAAACATTTTAATATATGCAATGATATTTTAAATCAGAGCTATCCAAAACATGACCATGGAGCCTGCAGAAAGTGTCCGAGTGTCTGCCAACGGTTTTGATTTTTTTTAAAGTCAAAAAACTAAGTAGTAATTTGAAAAGAATGCTTATTAAATATTTTAATTCTGTCATTAATTGACAATCTCAATGTGGTGTTTATATGGGTCACAGAAATGGGCTTGCATAGTTTTGATCCAACCTGCACGACAAAGCACTCCTAATAAATGTTTGCAAGATTAGTGCACAGTTGTTTCTGTTCAGTTACTGTTCATCTGTTAATAATGATAGAACTTTCCAATAATTTAACATATTCTATTGTATTTATATTTTCAATGCAGCTATCAGATAAATATTTTTTTTTGATCCTTAGATTATTTAAGGTTGAATAACTCTATTTTAAGTATCTAATAAAAAAAATTCACAATTGAGAAAAAGTGGATGTTTTATAAAAAAAAAAAATTAAAATAAACAGCAATAACATTAATGTGGGAGAAAATACTATGTATAAACCATTTAGTTGCTGATGCTGTTTGTTTTTTAATAGTAATTTTAATTAGTTTATTGAGTGAAGTAGTTATATTAAATAACAGTATTGAGGGTTACAATGTGCTGAATCACAATTCATTAAACAAAAACATAACATGTTACAAAAAAAAGAAATTTATATTAATATTATGCATATTTTCTAACATATTTTTGGTGCACTTTATATAAAATGTAATATATATTAAATGTCTGTATTTTTAAATCATATAATAATAATTCAAACAAATTTATTTAACACAGTATTCAAAATTAAATAATATATTCTTTATTGGAAGTACTTTCAGTTGTTTAACTGACAATCTTTATCAACCATTAATACAAATGTACAGAAAATAAAAACTTGCATTACCCATCATTCAATCCATTCACATTTTCCACAAATCTGTTGTTTTTATATTAGCTGATTGTGTATTCATTAAACCATCTCTATTCCTAGATATCATCATTGCCTCCTTAATTTTCGTTTTTCATTACAACTTTCAATTTGAATAATTTTTACATCTTTATTATTAAATTTAAAACCATAATTACATTCTTTATTATGATCAAAAATAATTGATGGAGTATTCATATTTACTGAAGATACATTTTCTTTCTGTACACGTTTATATAATGTCTTATGATCATTATATCATTTTTGTAATGTACATTTTGATATATTTCATTCCACAACCACATTCCAACATATATATATAATAGAACTTAATTCAAACTTAGAAATCTTGGTGCTAGAATTATTTATCATATCATTTATATTATAATTATTTATCATATCATTTATATTATATATATTGCCTTGCATGATTTGGTGCAATAGTAGACCCTAAAAGTCAAGATCTATGGACAAATGCTCATTTCTGTTACTTTTAGAACTCAAACTTTTTTAGTAGTGACCTATACTAACTATGTTAGACTCTGCATCATAAAGTAATGTCACTTAGATATAGACCTCATGTATAGCCTCATGTGTTGCCATTAAAGAAGAATTGCACTATACCACAAATCTATATTGTAAAAAAAGGATTAAAGTGGTAGACATCAGTTACATTTCGTAATCACTTGACCTGAATAAAGTATTTTATAAAGACCCTAGACTTTAAGTGTCACTTTCATAGAAAGATGCATTGGAAGACACTTATAGATAAATACATCTAACATTTTCTTACAGGTTACTCCATATTCTAGCTCATATGTCTAACTCTCAAGGGAAGTAGCATATATTACAATAAATTTATATTTAATTAAGAAATTTCTTATTCAGATTAACTGTGATGTGAGATGAGCAAAGACACAAACACCAGTTATTGACTAAATACCAAAAATTCTGATTTTATTTATCTTAGTGATAAATTAAAAACAGAAGAGGAAAAACAAAATAATAATCATCTAATTAAGAATTTCTTATTCAGATTAACTGCGATGCAAGATGAGAAAAGACGGAACACCAGTTATTGACTAAATACAAAAAAGCAACAATTGATTTTATTTATCTTAATCAGAAACAGAAGAGGAAAAACAAAATAATAATAATAACAATCTAATAATATACTACTTAGCAATGCCAGCTAACCAAAACTTGTGATATTGGTTGGATCATCATCACCATCACAATATACCCTCCTTTGATGAGGCCCTGAAATAAATACTAACCATTTTCTTGGTCATCATTATGTGTACAAATTATTTCATCTTGTTTTCACTATGATTCCACAATTCATTTACCTCAAAATATTATAATCAATCATATTGAATGAAACAAACTCTGAAAACATCTAATCTTCTTGAAAATTTATCTATCAGGCTGTTCTCCCCCCAACTATTACTAAACAAAAACCATCCCAACAGCACTCGATTCATCTGAACTAAGTGCCTCCATATCCTCATAAAAAAGATGCAAATCCTGCTTATCAATAATCTGAGCCTTATAGGTTCATGTAGCATCAAACAAGATTAATGATTTGATGCTCATCATCTTTACACCAAGTCAATCTCTGTGGTCACATGAATGTGTACTGAGGATTTAATCAAAAATAAAATCTCATTTTAGATTATAAGGGTAATTAAGCTGACTCAGTACAATGAATACAAAACTTGCAACAGTACCACAGAACAACCTCACTCATTTCCTATGATAAAAAAATATCCACATTCCACAACTGCTTTTTAAATTCTCAGTTTGTATGAATAATTACAGTATATTTATAGATAAACATTTATATACAAGACCCACTGTTTTTTTCTACAAAATATCCCAAGATTTATGTGTTTATGAAATGGGTTCAATCACTTGGTTCAACTTCAGATCTTCTTGCTGTTTTATCACTAGTTGAGCTAAATCTTTTTCTATTGTAGCATCTCAATGGTTAATGCAATATTTGCTATTTTTATTAACCTCTTGGTTGAAACATAATTTATTTTTCAAATTATTTCAAATGAATACATCACCGCATCAAATTTATTTGGTGTCTCATTTTCTAGACAATATAATTTTATTTCTATTAAACTATTGGTTCATTTAACAGATCCTGGGTTAATAATGAGAGTTGACCTTCCTTATTCACACAGATATCAAAACTTTCCCTTCTCTCCACAAATTTTTTTTTTTAAGTCATCATTTGGGATGACAAAAAAATTTCTTTATCCAGTCATTGCATGGTCACTATTTACATTTCTTCCATTGAAACGAATATTCATTTTTTTTTTGTTGTGACTTTATTTTTTTTCTTTGCTTTTGCTATAGTGACATTTTTGACTGTCATTCTCAATTACATCATTCCTAAAAACATTGTTTTATGAAATTTCCTTATCTTTTCATATTCTACCTCCTGTATTTTCATCTTTGTAAGTTATATTTGCTGTACTTTTACTAATTTAATCCTTTATAATTTTATAAATTGTTCTTCTTCTGGAGTATAAACAGTATCATCATTTTTCTGTGGCATCTTATTCACATTTTGTGCTTGAAGCTTTGTTGCACATCTAGAAGCTTTTTCACATTGTTATACTTCTTCAACATTAAATGCTCTACCTCTAAGCTTGGCTCCTTTTCCACAATTAGGACTATTGCATCTATTCTGTGTCGCTTTTTTAGCAACCGTCTTAACTTTTACATTTAACTGATTTTTTTTTACACATTTTCAATTTTGTGTCTAAGCTTTCTTACTTTTCTTTGACATTTTCCACTTTAATGTCTAAGCTTTGATGATTTTCGTTGTTATCTTTAGATTTTATACACATATCTTGACACATTTTCCTATTTAGTTTAAGTGCATGGGAATGTCTATTCCTATTTTGAAAATGTCTATCCTTGCTTTTGAACATTGTAGCTATTTTTTGTAGTATCTCCTTCATATCATTTATATCTTGTTCAATATATTTTTACACATTTTGCCATTTTATATCCATATTTTTAATCAAGGCATGTAGCATTTTCTTGTCAAATGTGCTTGATATCTCATTTGCCACTTGTTCCACTGTCTGATCTAGGTTTTGACATTTTAGGTCTAGAAACATTGGCTGTACAGACTATTGTAGATCTACTGGTTTTACCTTGGGATTATCAAAAATTTTCAGATCGTTTCTGATTTTCCTTTATTATTTTTGAATGAGTCCCTGTTATCATTTGATACACCTAAAACGTCACATTTTCTCTTAGCTCTATTATCCATTTACAATGTGACCATTATTTATTTAATAATAAATTTCTAAAGTTTAATTGCTATTTTTATAAAACCTACCTTTATTTCTACTACACTGTCTAAACCTCCAATATTATTTATTATTTTATGTTGTATTATTAAAAAGTACACTAGACCCTCCCTTCTATCTAACCATGCCAATATATGACACCACACCATGCATGCACTCTCTATAAATCCTTTTTTAAAAAATCCTCTATTTATAGGATATTAAAAATCTTTTACATCCATGATATAATTTAATTTTATAATCAAAAAATTAGAATACCAGCAAAACAATTAACAAAAATTGGAATGCAGTCATTAAAAAAAATGGTACATTAATACCATTTTCTTTTTTTCCAAATTTTGAATCCATAAAAGGGTGCATCTTAAACTCAAACCTAATATTATTAACATCTTATTTCTGATGATCATTGGCTTATACTTCACATGTGCATAGTATTATGATCATAATCATTAATATCCCTGTGTAGAATAGTGTGTTAAATCTTTTTAAATCAAAATAAAAAAGATTTAACATTAAATGTCAACATTTTTTGGATTAATTTTGTAAACGGTTTTAATAAACATCCAAAGGCATTCAATATTGTATGAGTATATGATAAGCTGGAATGATTTATACCTAGAAGAGGCACAAAAATAGATATTAAAATTACATTACATAATTGAAAAAGGTAGAGTAGTGTGTCATAGTGACAAAGATATTGATTCTCTCTCGTTAAGCTGCAATGCAAATATTAAGACATTATAATTCAAATCATATAATGGCATGGCTGTATCTTTTCAGATCATCTACAATGCTCTCCTTGCCAACAAAAAATCTTGTAAACCACATGGAAATATACTTATGACTCAATGGCTTCGCTGTCATCACACACAATTTAAATCATTTATATCTTTTGGTAGCAATTTTTCCCAATCTAAAATGAAACTTAATATTAGTTCATTGTTGTATCATGGGTTAAGGGATAAAATGCATTATCATACTTTACATAATAATTTATGATTCAGACATGCTAGCATGTTAAAATTTTTGTGGTGAATAGCTAAACTACACTTTACATAACACAAACATTGATTCAAAGATGGGACTGCAGGCAGCTTGGAGAGGAAAGCAATTACCAGTTGTCTTTTCACTGAAACACATTTGAGTGTTTTGTTGGAGTGTAAAAAAAGCTTTTTACAAAATAAAATGGAAGAAGTTATGAGTGATATTCTTGGATTTGGAAACATCTTTGTATCTGGTACAATTCATTAAAAATTTCTATGAATATCATCTACTTCTGCAAAAATCAAATTAATCAAAACTTTATTGACAACTTAAAAATCACACATGTATTAGTTAAGAATTTATATTTTTCTATTTTCTTATTAATGTCTAATATTTTTAAAAATTAGGATGGTAGGAGTAGATGGAAGATACATGATGGTAGTATTTTAATATTGATTGCTGATGAAAAAAGTTAATGTGCTATTAAAGAAAAGTAAATAATATGGTTTTGAAATAAATATCTTTAACTGTTCTAGACACCCCCCCCCCATTTAAATGCAATATAGGTGAAATTGAAAGTCTGAGTTCACTAGAAACAATAAAAGTCAATGCAATCAAAAAAGATGCAGAAAAATTGTAATAACACAGAATAACTTGAGAAAAGAGACCAAAAATATGGGAAAACAACAACAATCCAAGAGTCATATATTAAAATTTAGCAATTATCTGATTTTTTTTCAATTGCTGTCATGAAATCAATACATGGACTCTCAAAAATTAGATGAAAAATGAAAGGATGTATTTTAGAGTGGGTGTTACTAGAGAATGGTAATTTCCTATACTGTTCATTAAACTATGTTTATTTTAAAAGAACTTATATAGATTGTCTTTGCTAATGAGAGTATAACAACATATTTCAGACTCACAGAGAGACAACTTATTTATGTGGCCTCTTTCCAATGCAGGTTATTATACCAGCCATAAGATGCTGCATATAGTCCAAAATCGTGAAGTATGCCAATACACTCCTTTCAAGTCACAGATGGAGATGAAATGATAAAATGTTTAATCTAAACAGTAAAATCAAAATTATGAATGTGATTAAATATTATTGGGAAAATGGATCTTGATAAAAAGTTAGCAAACATTAAACAAATGCAATTTATCCACTACTTTGAACACTTTTTAGCAAAAAAACTTATTGTACCTATATGCACACACAATCTTATGTTTCAACTGTCCTGCAGTCTTCTTCAGAGCAATGATATAATGAACAACATAAAATAAAATACATGACTATATAAATAAATCCATAAAAATGAAAACAATATGAGATTATTTATATAGTTATGTATTTTGTTTTATGTTGTTCATTATATCATTGCTCTGAAGAAGACTGCCGGACAGTCAAAACATAAGATTGTGTATGCATATAGGTACAATACGATGTTTTTAAAAAGTGTTCAAAGTAGTGGATACATTGCATTTATATAAGATATTGTAACAAAATCAAGGAAGTGATGAATTTGGAAACATTAAACACTAGAGATTTTTATTCTCATTTTTTAAATGACTCCTTTTTTCACTTTGATAAAAAAATTTGAAACTCTGATAATTGCTTTTAATATGCAGAAAAAAAGTGTACTTTCTATCTATCTTAATTCTGAAATAGTTTCATAAATAACTTTGTATAATATATAGTCACATGGGTGTAACAGAAATATCACAACTATTTTCATTTTTACTACTCAAACAAAGAGTGATGTGATTCGATCAAAACACCAGTATAAATAACTTCGATATTAATAAAAAAACGTATGCGTCCAGAAATTCGTTATACATATTTAAGACTGTATAGTTATATAGACAGTATAAGAAATTTCTATCATCTGTAAAAAATAATACAAAAATAAAAAAAAAATCTTTTAGAATTTGCAAACAAGCAAATAAAAAATATAAGAAAAGGGCAGGTTCATAAGTTACAAATTTTCAATAGAAAGATCAATTATTTTTACTTTTTTTTTTTTTGTTAGTTTGCAACAGAAAAAATAAGTAAACACAGAAAAGCAAAAAAAAATATTTAAGAAAAATATCTTACATTTAGAAAATTTAAAATGATTTAAAATAATAAGTAGTAAGAGAAAAAATATATACGTAAAAGTACATTTTCAAAATTTCTTAGCAAAAGCATAAAATAATAATAATAATAATTAGTATTTAAATAATTATTTTTTCTTTTCCAACTCTTTCAGTTCTTTTACTATTCACATTAATATTTTTTCTTTCATTTTTTCTAATTTACTTTCCTATATTATCCTTTTGTTGTGTTTTCAAATACTTATTCTCTCTTTCACCTTCACTTGCCCATTTTATTTTAGTTATTCATAATAATTTCATGCCAAAACAAATAATGAAACCATTAGGTGAAAGTCATATATTATAGATACGCACACACACATAGATATATATACACACATAAAATGGACACAGTAATGAAAACACCTATATATTTAATCATGTAGTAAATACTTATAGAGAGATGCATGTTGGGAGTAACAAGAAGAGATCGAAAACGCAATGTATGGGAAAGAGAACAAACAGATGTTACTGACCTCATTGAAAAAAATTAAAAGATTGAAATGGAGTTGGGTTGGACATATTTCTAGAAGAGATGATAATAGATAAACAATTGAAATCTTAAACTGGATTTCAAGAGATTGTAAAAGACCCAGAAAGAGACCACATGTTAGATGGATGGATGAAATAAGAAAGTGTGCAGGAGTGATGTGGAGAAGAGAAGCTAAAGATCAGAGATGGATCAGAGGTGGATTACAATATCAAAATGCTTCTATATTATGACTAATGGTGATACATAACATCCAAATTGTCTCTCCAAGAGTTAATCAAATATTAACCTTTTATTAGCTGCTCAAGAGTGACCAATAAAGAACGAATAAACAGATAATTAAACAATAAGACATAACATCACCCTGTTACTTAAATCAATATTTGAAAGTACAGGCTCTTTAAATAGTATTTTATTTGGAAACCAAATTTGTGCATGAAAAGAAGCTGATAATAATGTCTGGAATCAAAGTGTGTACAATGGAATGAAGCTGAGGGCTCTGAAAATATTTAAATAGTTTGTAGATGCAACGAACTACTGCTGGAAAATAATTAATCAAAAAATGCCCCAAGATATACCTTCCCAAATTATGTAGTCCTAACAACGTGATTCACTCTTGGAAGAAAAGTCTGATTAATGTTTTGTTAATCCTTCAAAACATCCACTCATATGCTATTACGATTATCCATCATCTGGTTATTATCTAAAGCTGCATCTGTATTGCCAGATTTATATCATAAAGCAGTAGTTTTAAAATACCTCAGCTTTAAATATTATACTAGTAAAACTAGCAATGGACTGCATTGGTAGATAAGCACTAGATTAATGTGCGGCACTGCTGAGATATATTCTAACTTGCTGGCAATTGTTGGTCCTTCAAAATAAGATTTGGAGTTTTGATATCAGTGGTTTCCATGAAATTTCATCTCCTGATCTGTAATAAGCGCTGTCATATCAATCTTTGTGCAGTAGATTTTAATCTACTGAACAAGTTTTACTGCCTGTAATATTCAATTTAAATAACCATTAAGAATCAGAACCTCTTTCAACTTATTTTTTCTTCTCATAATTAATTAAAATGGCATCAATTCCTTGTCAAATGCTCATTATTATCATAGACTTCTACTTATATATATATATATATATTGTACCAGACAAAAGCTTATATATATATATATATATTGTACCAGACAAAAGCTTTTGGATTCACGTATACTGACCACAAGGGTGCCACTAGTCTGAAAATCAGAACTAGACATTTATTTTAAGGGTGGACAGGATATACGAACCCAAATTTGCCGGACTAGCTCAATCAACCAACTGAGATCTGATGTTTTGTTCAGAAAGTTGGAAAGGTAGCAACAGAAAACAAAATCAGCCAAGTAAAACGGAATAAATAATTTTATTATGGGTATGATTAAATAAACATTCTAAATAATAATCTTTAAAACACACTAAAAATGTACTACTAGTACATTCATCAAAATTAAATTTTTTTTTTTTTTTTAACACTACTTAGAAATGATTTCGGTGCATTGTATAACTATAATGGAAAGAGTGCAAAAATACTGATAGTAAGAGAAGTATTAGTAAGTATACAGTGATCTCGCGCAAGATCAGGGAGGTTAGCTTCCTGCTTATAACCCATAGTTAGGAAAAGACTGAATCTCCATATTTGAGATTTATGCAAGCTTATGTCAAAACAGAAGCAATGTGAAAGTAACTTCCAAAACATTAAAAAAAAAAGAGTGTTGAAAGTTATTACTTTCAATCGATTGACTTCCCTCACAGTGAGACAGGCTAGAAACTCACGCTCTACCTATTGAAAGGGTTATAACGATCGTATGTGCCCCTAATAAATGAATTGGAAGTTTGAAATAATAAAACTAATGACTATTATATTTCATAATAGTCTATTATAAATAATTATAGTTTCTCGACATAAGTAGAACTAAGAATAAAATGGGTCACGAGCCAGAAGTTAATTAAAATAGTCTGTAATATCCAGACTGTTTTCTATAATAAAAAGGAATCCTGAGATTATAAATAAAACTATACTATTTAACTTACTAAGACTTAAATAGGATATACAGTATAGGTTTGCAACTAGCACTCATAAAAAAAAAAAAATCAAACACACAAAAACGAATTACATAAAATAAAACTTGAAACACATTTATATTAAAAAAAAAAAATCAAATTTAAGACAAAATTATTTAAATTGTAAAACATAAGGTACCTTAATAATTTATTTAAATGCTAGTGCACTAGACTTCTTAAGTATAGTCCATTGATCTGCATTTGCTGACAGTAAGCCTGGGTGAGTTGGTTAGTGGTTCCTTTGTAAATGGTCTTTATAGCATTATAGGTAGCTAATGGAGACACAAGGAATCAGAACCTGTCCTGGAGAGAAGCTTAGCACATCATGGTAAGTGAAAATATCCTTGCTGTAGGTTTAGCATTCATTCTAAATAGAATTGCCGGATCGGCTTTGCTTTCAGAATATGCAGGAATTGTTCTCTCCTAGTTTTTTTTTATGCAGGAATAGTTTGTCTGAGTATCGCTTAGAATTTGTGCAAGTATCAGAGTTTGTGCAATTCTCTTTCAGAGTTGGTGTTTGTCTCTCTCAGAGTTGGTGCAAGTATCTCAGAGTTAGTGAAAAGATAATACAATGACCTCATTAAGCCTTTTATAGCTGAATCATATCTGAACCAAATACAAAACTTTTTTTTTTAAATTAAAATTTATAAAATTCTCCATCTAGCTAACAATAGTTATCTAATTAACGAAAATAAATTGCCCTTTACAGATCTAGGAATTAACTAATGAAAAATTCTCTTCTTATTGTTTTCTTTCTTTTTAATTATTCTTATCAATCTAGATCCCAAATCTGAAAAGCAATTTATTTATACAATTTACTTTTACATAAATAAAAAAAAAAGTAATCTTAGTTTTTTTTTTAAAATTAAAAACCAAATATAGCTGTGGTATTAAAATATAATTCCCACGTACATACATATATATTTGTACAAGCATTAAAAAAAACAAAAAAACATTTAATCAAGTTTTACAAACAAAATCTTATAAAAATTTATTTTATTTTCTTCACCCCTAGAAAACTTCAATTTTTGTAATGGTGTTTTAAGGATCCATTACAATATATTATTCTTCACATATAAAGTGTGATAAACAGAGTGATTAAAAAAAAAATATTAATCACAAAAAACTATTCGCCAAATGCTTTTGGTACAGTGTACTAGAATCATGGTGACATATTAGAACTGAACGGTTAATATTCCAGTGCATGCTCAGTGGAACAAATAAACCAAGCCTCTTTCAGCTTCCTATTTCTATCGTTTGATTCATTGCACACAGTAGTGATATTTTGAGAATAAAACTCATGTCCACAACTACGTTCATGATTTGAAAAAACATAATTAACCTGTGAATTACTTTTAGATTTTTTTGTGTGATTAATGTTTTTTGAATTTTAGCTACTCTGTTTATCATACTTTATACGTGAAGAATAATTTTCATTTATATATGTATAAGAATATTACTATGATATGTACTTAAAATCATAAATAGTGCTAACCTTGCAAGAGCTTATGCAAATAATAATTCAACCATTTCAATCATAACTATATAAAATGTAAAACATATGGAAGATAAACAGATTTTAGGTAGCCTGCTGTACGGAAACAATATCTCCAAAAATAATCCTCTCCTTTCAGAAAGAAGCCATTATTCAGGATGGAAAGTGCTTTAGAGATTTTTAATCTCTGTTTTACTCTATAGCTAAAAAAAAAAACAAAAAAAAAACAAAACAGTTCATTTATTAACTCTAAAAAATGACTTTTCCAAGCAAGATTTGAATACCAACACACATGCAGAGCAAGCAGTTGAATTAAGAATTCTGGACCATTCTGTGTAATACATTCTATGTACATCTTCATTGCTGAATTATTAACTGTAATACAATAAACGAGTGAACAAAGTTGATGGCCAATGAGAAGAGAAATTAATAGATTGTATTTTAAATAACTTAAAGCAACACAGCAGATCATACATCTTTCAAAAAGTTCAATCAAGAATACATGTGAACTAATAAGAAAAGCACTAAACAATATATACATTAGACAGAAGGAAACAGACAATTTCTCTATGCACTATTAATATAAATGTAACAACCCCTTTTTGTATGTCATAAAACATGGAATAAGAGTAAAGTAAGTTTATCCTTATGGACTCGGGTATTATAAGACTATTAACTTGCAATGGCTAGATTTTTTTATAACACAATCTCTTCAGCTGGTCCATGATTATTTTATGATATAATTAAAGCTTCAAATAGGCATAATTTTAAAATGATTTACTTCAGACTGGGATATTTATCACACATTCTTTTGGCATTCTCCATAGAAATAAACTCGATATATATTCTACATATATAGATTTTTTTTTCAATTGAGATTAGTTGGACATATCATTTCAGCAAAATTAGGATCAGTTATTATAATAATATTTGTTTTTTTATTAGAAACATTACTTTAAAATATTATATAAAAAAGTGAAATATAACTTATATATCACAAAAAATGGGGAAATAAAATTTCTTAAAGTTTAAAGTATGAAAATACAAGATACTACTGATGCAAAATAAAAGGCATAAATACATACGCTACATGAGAAAAATGCATACTAATTATGTCTTACAAAATACAGACACACATACAAAGCTATTGAGATGAACATATCTTCAATCCATAAAATTCTAGAAAATTAAGGTGTTTAAAAATTGTGTGATATAATATTGCTTGTAGTCATTGTGAGTTAATAATGTCATATTTATATGTTGGACTATTTCCGTCATCTAATATGAGTATTGAATGTCATTAAAAAATTTTAATTTTATTTCAATATTCCAAATACTTAGCTGTGTTTTATTACGAACAGTGAATGTATTTGGAATATTTAAAGAAAGTTAATTTTTTCTAAAGACATTTCATATTCATATTAGACGAAAGAAATAGTCCAATATATAAATACAACTAAAACACCATCACCACAAACCTTCAGTAAAACATTAATAATGTCATGTTTACACTTAGTTTGAACTTCAATGTCATCCAAAATTCTATTATAAGTTAAAAATAATTGTGCCTTACAGCCCATAGGACTATAAGAATAAATGATTACTTTATTCTTACAAGTTTGCTGAACAAAAAAAAAGGAGGTGTTACATTCATATTAATAGCACACAAAAATAATCTATATGTTGGAATTGAATTATATGAACACTAAGATATGAAAATAATTAGATATATCTGGCAATAATGGTAGAGAAAAATAAAGGCATTGTTTGCAGAATTACTACAGCCATATAGAAAGCTACCTTTAACAGATTGACATATTTGTCACAAGGTGAAAGACCAAACTGTTCCAAAATGCTACAAATGTTTAAAATCAACTGAAGATTAACAAAAATAGACAGAAGTTCAGAGATATATGTATAGGGGTCTCATTAATGCTATCATCAATTTTGCAGATTGCCAAGTAATATCAGATCTCCATGGTAGAAGTATATATAATCCACTTGATTCATAACTGTCTAAGACTCAAGTATGTTTCTGATATTGCTATAGGAGTGACTCGGTTGTCCATTACTCTCCAAGTATCTTATGGAAATATAATACATTTCATAGACATCATAAAAAATAGCATTAAATATCAGAAATGTTGATTTCTCTAAATTACAAGGCTGAAATTTTATAATGTAATATTGATGATTTTTCAGTGCTAAAATCTTATAATCAATTTTTATCTGAGCAACACAAAACTTCCCAGAACTATATCTGTTAAAAATCAAATCCAGATGGTGTCTCAACCAGCACAATCTTCAGATCCAACATACAAATTTATTACTAAATAACATATGAAGCATTTCTCTTTCTCAAAAACAAACAAACAAACAGACAATGGCAGTGAACCCTGCATAGTACAAACATTGCAAGAGATCTTTACCAATTGATTCCACATTCTATGCTTTATTGCACTGTATATCATGACTTTTCCATTTTTTTAATGCATTGCTGTGAAATTAGTCATGCTACTCTATGTATTTGATAAGTTTGGTCTCATTTGCATCATATACATATAATTAAGCATGTATTAGTTTTTTTAGAGAATGAAGAATACTTAGATTTGAGCGTTAAATGTTTATGAATATATGGCATATATCTATTTATTACACTTACATTTACAAGTGTCAAATTTACTACCCTCACATTTTTAATCCCAATCATTTCAGATAACTATATTAATGATTATTACTAACCATTTTTTAAGCCAGAGATTATCCTTTCTCATATATAATAAACTTAACTTAGGTTAAAGATTAATATACCTACTTTTTAAAATTAAACATAAGGTATGTAATAATTCAATCTTATCTTTTTTCTCCATGTGTAATATCTTTTTCAGATATTTTAACTACAACTCTACCATATATTCATGTAACATGAATATATCTGAAATAGATAAATGGCACCCAAAATGCATTTCATGAAGCATTCTGCAGTTGGCTGAGGTGACAATCTCTTATACAGCATATATTCATCATTTGTTCGATATTTATCAATACCAAATTATTATGCTTTGATCAGTGGTGGCTGGTCCATAAGCAGTGTGATGCTGCACCACCTTAGATAAAAACTAATTATTAAATTTGGGCTTAAAAATATCAATAATATAACAATCATTCAATATTTTGCATAATTATTATGTAAATCCAACTAATTAAAGCATTTTAAAAAATAATTATTTTAAGCAATGCTCGAGATTCTATTCAAAGATGTTGCTAATTATAGCAGTGCCAAAAAACATCATATTCAGTGTACTTTATTAAGTTCAAGATTCATTTGCTTTTATCAACACTGCAGCCTGCCATAGTATCAATAGTTACTTGAGCATGATATGTTTATCTATTCTAATTTATCTTCAGAGTGAATAAATTTGTTTTCATTTAGAATATTTATTACAGAAAAATATAACAAAATAATAAAAGAAATATTATTTTAAATATTTATCACGATGGATGTTAATGTTGAATATATAGGTGTAAGGGTCAGATTTGTATAATCACGTAACAAAATCCAGGATCCAGGAAAAATACAACAAAGCCGATTGATATGAGATGGTGAGACCTTGAATCTGACCAAACTTCCACTCATTTACCAGTTCTCAATAATTTAGCACCTTATGAATGACATCTCTAAAATTACACTCGGTCTCAATTTCTTCTGCGAGCTGAGTGAGCAAATGGAGAAACCTGAGACTCAGGGGAAAATTTAGCAATTTTAAATATAATTAAAAGCTAGATGAACTACTTAATGTGCTAAGACTTAACTAAAAATACCAGAATTTGGGTAACTTAAATTGTGAGTAAAAAGGCAAGAAACAATTTATATTTATATATGTTTATTAAAATAAATAATTAAACAATTCAAACAAAACAAAGAACATTAATTACATAGCGATAGGATAGATATAATTAATGCACACAGGCATTACAGAAATGATGAGATTATTTTAATACAATGGTCTCATCTTTAACATTTTAACTTTATTTATACAGTGTCCACGGTTAATAAATCATACCTATTATATGATAATATGCCAAACTTTCCCTTATTTGGTTTACTGTGGTTATAAGCTAAACTCTAGCCAGAATGATCATTATATACAGTGTTAACTTGAGTAATCATTAATAAATGAGCAATTTAATAAGCTCAATATACAGATTCAACGACTGGTAACCTAGATTATGGATTCATATTAATGCTGAGAGGAGGAAAGAACATGTTACTTTTAGGGTCATATCTATAGACTATGGTGCTAATAAAATACTAAAGTTAAGGTCAATAATTGTTCATGGGCTTCAGTATCAAATACTTGATGCCCTAAGACCGAACAGCTTGCTGGTATAATAAGAATATTTTTAATTCAGAGAAGTCAGATAGGTCTTTAACATGGGCTGGATCCTCATGTTCCAGTTCTAAAAGAGAACCACCCAAACTATGTGGACGGGAGCATAGCCACCACAAACCCATCAGAAACACATAGCAAGATGTTAGTGCCCCAGTGGGTGCTTAGTAAAAACACACTCGCAATGTATAAGTAATACAATATGTATATAGTAATTAAAAAGAGCTAACTATATTATGAATCCAGTTTATATACTGAATCTGTATACATATATAATCACAATTAAATTTAAAAGAAAATATATCCAACAGACTTAACAACATTAACAATATACTTTTAAGACCATCCTTAGCTAACATCTTATCTCTAACTAACAGATAAAAATCATGTTTAATAATTTATAATGCAAACATTAATAAACTATAATTTAAATAAAATAAGGATGACAATGAGTGTGTAGTGATCGTTTATCTATTAGAATAGAATTTCAAAGCAGCGATTTACTATGTTAAGTAGCATTTTTAAATATTACGGTGGAGAGTTTTATGTTGATCTCTCCTTAAATGTTTACTAAAATATTCACCGCCTCGAAATTTTGGCACATCATAATATTTATTAAGATAAATGGAAATAAAATAATTAAGACAATAAATATAGGCATGACCTCAGTTTATAAAGAATTTAAATAACTGATTACAATTTTTTATATTAAAAAAATGAAATTACATTACTATATTTAGATTCAGGCAAGTTTATACAATTTATTTTATAAATGATTTAGTTTAAAGAGAAATTAATAATTAGGAGTGAACGTTCATATATGAGATAAGCTAGTTTAATATTTAATTACAGATTAAAGAGTAATTTATACAGCTCTGTGGTTTATGAAGAGTATTACCAATCTTTTTCTGCAGCTTGGGTTTCAGGCACTTGAAGGTAGGCAATATGACACTCTTCTCTGGACAGATTGCTTGATGATAGTCTTCTTTCAACAGCAGGCTATGGCTAGAAACCTTCCAGCCAAGTGATGGTGATTACATGATGTTGCACATGTAGAATGAGGTTGAAGATGACTGTTCCCCATAGAAAGATGTGGCAAATCTGCAGCCTCTCGGGCGTGGATTCTGGTGGTAATATGTATATGATTTACAGAGTAAGTCTTTTGAGTGTCAAAATATAGGCTATTTATACTAATTTTAAAATCCTATATTATTTTTGCCACAAGATGGATTCACAGCAGATGAATCCATTACTACTTGTTTACAATTTCAATTTTAAATTGTAAAATTGATTTAACTATTGTTTAAGGTTCTAAGTCAAATAATTTTAGCTTGGTTTGGCCATATTGATTCTCAAAAGAATCTGGAATATTGCTGTTTCAGCACGTTTTGTTATTGACTAAGTTATAGTTTTGAAAATATTGTAAAAATATAGATTTAGAAACTTAGCCTACCTGCTATTTTAAAACAGGTGCAAGTGGCATAATTTTTATTTACTACGTTAAATTTAAATTTAGAAATTTAACAAATCTTTACAATAACTTTAAGCTATATACATATCATGGTACTATATGGATTTTATACACATATATGTCATTCTTAAGGCAAAACTAATAAATTGACTTCCTTTTAATATTTACATCTATAATTTAAACAATCAAAATTTTGAATACGTGACATGCTGTAATATATGTATAAAACGATAATATTACCGCCTTTTATTTGCATATATATGTGTGTTGATACATATATAACTATGTTTATACATATATACTCGGATGGGGTTCAAATCTAGCACAGATGGAGTTAGAGATAAAATAGGTGAAATGTATGGTAGGCAAGGAATATACCACTTCAATATATAGATTGCCCAATTATCATTATATAAAAAAATGGAAATAAAAAATAAAGGCAATACTCCAGACAAGCCTGCTGTGTGGGTGTGAGGTGCCTTTGTGCAAGATAAATTTCAACACCCCTAGTGTCATGAACAGAGCTGGACTGAATGCACTGTGATTGCACATAACCTCACATTTATCAAGGTCTCGTATCTGCTTCATCTGTCTTTTGCAAAAATTAAAACATTTTATCACATACAAAATGAAACTACATTTCCCTTAGTCCTACAGTGAATATCATATGCGAAGTAATACAATTGTAGATGCTTTAATATGTGGAAATGCAGATTTTTCAGTTATGTTTACCTAAATGTTTGGAATGTTTGGATCATGTTAATGTGAAATCAGCTCTTAGTTAGCATTTTTATGTATTGAGTCAGAATATTATTATTATTATTATTATTATTATTATTATTATTATTATTATTATTATTATTATTATAATAATAATAATAATAATAATAATAATAATAATAATAATAATAATAATAATAATAATAATAATAATAATAATAATAATAATAATAATAATAGAATGATATTATTAATGGATTCACAATAAAACATAAAAATAAAATATATATTTTTTTGCATTTATATGTATTATTTACTAAGGCAATAAACCTAAAGCATGTGCAGTTGAAAATGCAAGGTAGGGACATCTACAGGTCTTAACCACAATTGAGTCAATAAAAGTGCACAAAATCATATTTATAATTAATAAGCAATTATTTATATAAAAGAAGTACTAATTTGTGCAATTTTAATATATCTATATTTGCAAGTAAAATTATTTAATTTTTTATATATCAAATTGTTTTTAACATATGAAAAAGATCCTCAGCCCCCCATGAAATAAAATTAGTTAATTAAAACAATGAATCTATATTATTTTGTTTAACCAAAGACACAATAAAATATTTAAAAATTATAATTACATATATTTTATCTTCTTATTGACATATTAACTCTCCTGACTGTGGTGGCCTCAATGTGATAAATAATAATCAATTTTAATTACATCGACTCTAACCATCTTGTTTTTTACTTTGTGTCATTCAGAATCTCAATACTAGAATTTTTTTGTATTCTTGTTATTTCTGCTTAAAAAGTAATCACACCATAAAGCCAGGTATCTAGGAATTTTAAAGATTTACCTTACATTTACTTACAGGAAAAAGTTTTCATACATTGTTTATTCTATAATTTTTTTGAAGATATTATACCATGATAAATTATAATAAGAAAAAAAAATCAAACAGTTGGAGAGACACTTTTCCAATAGAGTGGTTACAAGTTAATTTATATAAGTGTTATAATAATGCTGTGTTAATAAAATGTGGGACATTTTTTTTTTAAATATTGTTTTTAAATGTAAACCTATTATTATAAAGCGCTGAAAACTTTGAAATTATTCATACGGAAGTCAATCTCCGATAATGCGCTATTTCTTAAATATTATAAATGTCCGCGCACTCTCCCGCCCCAGTAAGAATTTAAAAAACTTAAGTAAATCATTTAAGTTTAGAGCACACATTCTATGTACACCAACTATTACAGACCATGCTTAAATCAGGGCTTTAGTCTATTGTGTGCTTGATGTTATAATCAAATATTCAGTTGTACAAATCCATTTAACCCATTGCAGGAGAAAGATAGTGTCTCATTTTTAACCACCTACGATTAGACAAACATGACTTATAAATGTAAACCTATTATTATAAAGCACTGAAAACTTAGAAATTATTCAAATGGAAGTCAATCTCTGATAATGTACTATTTCTTAAATATTATAAATCTCCATGCACTCATAGGTGGTTAAAAATGAGACACTGTCTTTCTTCTGTGATGGGTTAAATAGATTTGTACAATAGAATATTTGATTATAACATCAGGCACACAATAGACTCAAGCCCTGATTGAAGCATGGTCTGTAAGAGTTGGTGTATATAGAATTTAAGCTCTAAACTTAAGTGATTCATTTAAATTCATAGGTGCGTGGATATTTATAATATTTAAGAAATAGTGCATTATCATAGATTGACTTCTGTATTGAATAATGTTGTTTGTTTTTAACTAATTCCACTAGCAATAACTTGATAAAAATACATGTTTTAAAAATCTAACCTCTCACAAATAACTAACTTGTTTACATTTTCTTTTAACAAAAAAAAAGCCTTTCTTGTTTTTATTAGATAATATGTAATTTTTTAACACGTATTAATAACTAGGTCGTATTAAAAGTATTATACTTTATTATACCGTTTGACAATTAAAGATTTAGCCAGGAATTGTTTAAATAAAGAATTTTAAATTTTCATACTTATATTGTTTATGCAATAAATTTTTAGATGCCATCAAAACTTCTGGCATTTTATTTCGTTTTGCTTGGATTTGCATCATAGCATGGATTATAGATAAATTACGAGTTTTTAGTTAAAGAACAAGTCAAAAACTAATACTATATTAAAAAAAAGATAATATTGTTATTTAAAATAGGAAAAGCTATTTAGTAAAACATGTAAAAAGATAATACAGGTCAATAATAACAAAAAAGAGAAAGATAACACTAGGCACAACACAGCATCGAATTCAGACCTAACATTTCTGGGGTGAACATTGCCAATATTTCCAAGCGAACAACATGTTTAAAAATTTGTAAAACATTATTGATCAATGTAATTTCATCCTATGCAGAATTACTCTAATCATGAGGCAATATTTTTAAAATAAGTTTTATTTTAAAATAAATTATTAATAATAATGTTATTTTTTTAATATAAATTAAGATATTTTAATAAAAATGATTGTGAAATCTAAACATTTTTATTTACATATAATTTTTATTAATTATAGTATATGATAAAAGGGTATCGACCTGTTCAGTTTTGTGCTATATGAAATATATTTCAAGGCTAGAGCAACTGCCACAGTAAGTTTAAGTATAAAAATATTTCTCTTATGTTTAAATAATAAATATAATCAGAATGTGTTTCTGGGAATAAAGTGATCCAGAAATCTAAATATTTACTTTAGGGTGACTAGACATCCCGATTTTTTGGGATGTCACTATTTTTGATTAGAGTCCCAGTGCCCCCGAAATGTCTTTTCGGGACAGTTGTATGTCCTGATTTTCAAATACTCATAATTATTATTTGTCGTACATAAACAATTCATTGCAAAAATGATAGTTTCTTGGTACTGTCTGTCCATTTCAGTCTTTACAGTAATATTATAAAAACTTCATAAAAACTTCAGACAAATTCCAATGCCAAAACAAAGATTGCTATTAGATTACATAGCTAGGTTCTCAAACTAGACACGTTTTCATGTCCAATCTCGCATTGGAGCATGCGCAGTTGGATTTTTGTAGGCTAAAAACCTGCTTTGACTGACAGTATAGTTTTACTAGTACTTTGTTGATATTAATTTTCTATAGTGATTAAATTAATAGGAATATTAATACCCCCAACAATAGACAACATGCAAAAGAGAAAGTGTACTTACAATGATGAATATACACAGGAATGGAGTTTTATTTAAAAAAAAAGGTCCAATGCTGTAAAAATGATTGGTCATTATGTCCTGATTTTTGATCAAACCAGTCTGGTCACCCTAATTTATTTATGTTTTATTAATTATCATAGCAAAATGGCAATGGTCTGTTTGATTAGCACAATGATAAGAGTATCTTAGTGCCGTGCCACGGCGCCCCAGTAGTGAAACGCCATTGTGCCCCACACAACCGGTACACACACACACAGAGGCCTGACTCCAAATATTATTTCTCAAACAGCAGTTAAGTAAAATAAACGATACATAAGATCTTTTAAGAATGATTGGTATAGAAAAATAAAATAGGCGTGTGAACAATACGCTATTGTTTTCTTTGATTATTTTTGTCAGCGATTCTATAATAAAGCATTCCTGCTTAAAAATTTCATAGTCCAACACTGATTTTGATATACAAATATTATATCAAATTTTCAACACTCAACACAAACTGCTTCAGATAAATAATACCGTAACGACCATCAATCATTTACGAAACTAGAACTCGTACCTAACTCAGATATAAACTTTTAAATTAGTTAAAGATTTTTTTTTTTTAATTATAGCTGTAAACAACTGCATAGACAGAAATAAATAGCTAAATATTTTTTACAAAGACCATTCATTATTTTAATTAATCAAACTTAATGCAGATTTCTATCCTGTTAAAATATTTCGCATCTAAATAATTTTATTAAAATTCATTATATCTAGATCTATATAATAATTTTAAAAAAAAATTACAACTCTATTCACGGATTGCAATTATATCTCTATCCTGATAAATCACATATATATATTTAGAATTGTATAAAGCATAAATAGATTTGTAAAATCTTTTATGTCTCAAATATTCATTGCGTTCTTTTCTTTTTATTATCAATCTGATTGAAATAAATATTAACTTACTTAAAGCAAATAATAAAAAAGATTGTATAAAAAAGATATACAAAGTTAAACTATTTTTTAAAGTTAACCCTCTACAAAACAAACTTTAAAATGTCATCCATTTAAAATAGTTTTAATACGATTACGGTTTACACCAATTTCAGATTATGGCCTTTGTCAGTAAGAATTTAGAGTTCAAAAGTTGGAATTAAAGCATTTACCCATCTAGCTGCCATCTAATACTCCTTTAAGCTAATAACATTAAATCCAAGTGAGTTGGCCTGGGTTAAAACCTCGTTTTCTTTTAATTTCCAAGATATTGGTTTGAATATGTATAAAAAAGATGGCTACTAATTGCGCAAGTGCTGATTGCTAAATCCTAAATCCCAGTTGTCATTATATAATAGAAAAATTGAATCTTTACATCTTTCTAAATCCATTTCAACTGTTAGTAATAGTACAGGTTGGTGCATGCCACAATGTTTCAAGTTGTAATTTCTTCTTCTCTTCTTCAGGTGCTGGTCTGAATAGTGAGACTCTTAGAATGGGAGGTTGACCAATTACTGAGTTATAAGTGAAGCTTTAACCAATTAGGGTATTCTATCAAAACCCAATAGAAATTTAATGTATTTAACCATGGGGTTTTTCAGATTTTCTTTGCCCAATTTTTATTCTTTATGTATGAATCACAGCTGAAGATTATTTACATGAGTTAAGGTTCACACTCATTCCATAATGCAACATATTTCATAATCAACAGTATCCAATATATTGTATTTCATAAAACAAATACTATCAAATTTTGAATTCAATAAGGTTAGCCATTGCCCAGACTTCTATCATGAGACTCTTGAACATAATTTAAAAAAGGAAGTTTTTCTCCATGAAGAATAGCATATTCCACACTACAAAAACTATAAGTATTTTATAGGAATCTGCATCAAAGTCACATTAGCCATACCCTAAACATAAAAAAGACATCAGTCAGCAGCTGTACTTATTAATATGGGATTTATGAAAAAGCTTGGCATGACTAAATACCAAAAAAAGTGTAAATATAGATGGAAAATCTTCAATAATCTCTTTATCAGTGATAGAAAAAAAAAGAGAAAAGAATAGCTAATTAAGTGAAAGTTATGCAATAATACTTGGGTGTTTTAAACTCAAAAAAATTTTCAATGACAACATGATTGTCAATAATCTTGAAAAAGATGTTATGCCCAATATGTGTGTGTGAATATGTATTGGACAAGAGTGGGCACAAAACTAAGTTTATATAACATTAGAGCTTAAAGAGAGAGAGGTACCATTACTCTTTCATTGTTTGACATCACATAACTCAATGGGAGGTAGTTACTTTTGTTTCAATTATAGATATTTAAAAAAATTATGATTATTACATGCACTAAAGATAAACTGCCAGTGGAGGACATGCCACAGATCATACATAAAATTAAATGCAACAACACTGCTTGTACATCCATATACTATGGGAAATCGAGAGCAAACATCATCACAAGGGTAACTCAAAACAAATATCTATATAAGCCTGTAAAAAATAATCTTGCATACATATTTGATTTCTGGGACATAAACAACAATTTCATCATACATTAGATCCAAAGAATGTTAATCTAGTCTGTATGGAATGAGACGACAGAGAAAACAAAGTTAAGGAGCTGTGGTTTATTGCCATCCACAGTAAATAAAAAATAATATACAATTTTCAAATAAATGGAATATTTAAAATCTAATTTAAACTATCATAATTATTCCTCAATAAATGGGACAGCAGACCTAGCCAATCAGTAAGAGAAGTGATTCTGATGTTCCACGCTGAATGCATACGCAACCATATCTAAAAAGTAAATAGTAAAACCTTTTCAATTGTGGATGTTAAAATGTTTTGCTAATTTATTACACACACACACACACACATACATATATATATATAACCATTAGAAACCAGTCAACACTTAGACAATCCCAATATGGATAACAATAAAGAATTTCAAACTGTTGTCAAGGCAACCTCCTTTTAGCAATAGGGGTGGAATCCCACCTCTATTAATGGTCCCATTTATTTGTATAGACTCTAGAGATTGTAACTTGACCACAGAGATTGAAATTATTAATAGAAAAAAGTTTAAATAAACCTCCTTAAACAGGTAAATATAACCTCTTAATGCAGACTAATAAATAGTCTAAATATAACATACAAATTGCAACTACAATTTTCAAATTGCACTCAAAGTATTATTTAAATAATAAGTGTAATAATGCTCAAGGCTAAATCGGTTTATAAATAACCATTAGGAACCAATCAACGCCTAGGCAATCTCAATATATATATATGCACACTTTTTTTTTCTTTTAATTAACAAATCAAATGCTGTTTTATAAACATATATGTTTTGCATTGTCTGATCAATCTAGCAAATAAAGAGGAGCTGACATGTTTATTAACGACATTTGGTTCATTGCCCAAGACTAAAAATTACATATGATATTGGAAAATAATACTATAATTATATGACAAATGTCTTGACTTAAAATTCTTTACATGCATAGGCTTAAAAATGAGTAAGAAATTGACTCTTCCATCAAAATAAAAATAGGCCAGATATAGATGAGGACACATTTATATTTGGATTATAATGGTTTCATCCTTATATATATCTAAAACAACTAATGCAAAAGGATATTTTGCAATGGCTGAGCTATTTATAAAGTAATCAGGTAGTGAATTGTTTATTAACAGTATTTGATTCATTAGTAAAAACTGGAAATTACATATAATTTTGGAAAATAACACTGTATTTATTGTTGTATTATAAAATTCTTCACTTGTGGGCCAGAAGTAAGAAATGGACTTTTTCGTGAAAATTAAAATGTAAATGAGGGTTCCTACAATTTTCATTAATCAAGATTGGCATTACATATAATGTTGGAAAACAATGTTGTGATAAGGAGAGAAAAAAGCTACGAATAAGAAAAACTGAATTAAATTTGGAGAGACTCACTTCTTATAATACATCAATAATGGCTAGAAATTAAATGTATACTGTATATATATTTCCAGCCATTATCAAACTACAATAGGAAGGACTTATTGATAAGGTAATCCAGAAAGTCATCATATTACTTGTTAATAAATGAGTATTTGACAAATGGCTGCTTGGATAAATTATAACTTCATCACTGTCAATCTTTGAGGGACTGTTGAAGAAATTAACTCTGAAATGCACTATTTAAAAATGGCTTTTCTTAAAGTTATATCATGTAATGATTTCCATACAAATAGTTTCATTTACATATTTATCTTCTATTTTGGTTTTTTAAAATACCTTCAGTTTAAAACCTAATCTCAATTATCCAAAATTTATAGACATATAATTGTACTATGTTAATTTTATATAGTCATTAAATCAAGGAGGGCATTAAAACGAACAGAAAGAACTCTATCTAACATTGTTTATAGCTGGTGTAGTCTTGAATTTTATCCCTTTTAATAGTGGTTGTTGGATTATCTAGCTTTAAAAACAATGTTATTGATAACACTCAAGAGATTTATTATTTTCAATTAAATGCTGGATTTATTAATACTATATACACCTTTATGAACAGAAATCAGCATAGTGCATATACAAATATATTAATGTATGTTAAATAAATTACATCAAATTCAAAATTTAAAAAAAAAACTAGCCAAAATTTCAAATTTCATAACTAATTGGTTTCCCTGCTAAAACTGACTTCAAGTCAAAGAAACACCAATACACATTCACATATATTAAATAAATTTTCCATAAGTCTCAAATACATTTGTTATGTTTGTGTTCCTTTTCATTTGAGAAATCTGCCATGGCACTGAAACTAATTGTTTGTGAAATTTTTATTTTAAATTTTGGCTATTTTTTTAAAAAAAAATTAATTTAGTATAATTTATTTATTTTTAAACATCACATGATCACCAAACTAGTCTGAGGATATTAGATGAGTAGGCATTAGATGGAGATTTTATACACAAACCTTCTGGCATCCATTGATTACTCTAGCTTGCTGTGTGTGGCAATACGTATAGTGAATTATTTATCTTTATTGACTAGTTTAGCTTTTAATATAATACTTATTAGTATTAATGAAGGATGATTTTTTTTAAATAAAAAAAGGAAATATTACAAATGGTTGATCAAGATATAAATGGACAAAAAAAAAAGAATCATAATTTTACTTAATAAAATATTGTATTTTAATACTCAATAATAATTCAAATTTCTCTGAAAGAAAATCAATATATAATTTGAGAAATACAAATATTACAATCTTTTGATCTCTTTAATTGATTAAAACATTATTTTTAAACCCAAGCATATTTGCCAATAAATTTATACAATACTAGTACATATCCATATATAAATTATTAGAATTGTATTAATACCCGAGTTTCTTTCTTATAGATATCTTAAGCAAAGTTTATTTATCAAAAATCTTGTTAGTTCTTTTATTATTAACAGAATAAAGGGAATATCAATACGGGTTAGTTACACACGATCGCAATCAGTATTGTTTCATTTAACATCTATATTTACTGAAATTCATTATAGTTTAAAGTCTGTGTTCATATAAAATGCATCATTACTTCATTACTTTTTCTTTTACTTTGGCAAAGTACATTAAGCCATTTCATCTTCTATGACAATCCAAAATAGAAAATATATTTAGCTACAGCCAGTATTGCAATTCAAACACCAATATCATTTTAAATTAAGTATTGCCATGGATTAGCTTGTGGTTAATATCTAAAGTGGGCCCTACTTTCACATTTTCATGCGCATATTCTTAAGGTTTACAGCCTTAGTAAATATTAATTATAATAAAAAATAGAAATTAAGAGATTATATCTATGTAAACAGAGATAACTTTTGCCTTTTGTTGTTGAGAGAAAAGTATCGATAACTACTAACTGACAGTCAACCTGAGGCTAAACAAATTTTCTTCATTAATCTATAACAGCACTATTAGTGGTTTTTTTTTACTTCAACAACAACAAAAACATCATTTGTTTGATGTTAATAGGTTAATGGAGAAAACTTGTTTAGACTCAAGGGTACTGCTCATTAGTAGTGATTGATAGTTTTCTGGCAACAACAAAAAGAAAAAGTTATCTCTGTTTACATGAATATAATCTTATTTCTGTTCTTTATCAATATCATTTTCTTTAATTTTTTTGCACTCACTATTTAGTGTTTCTCTTGTTGCTAGACCTGTTATTTCTCCACCGTTACCACTACCACAAACATCACCAAATGTTAGGTTTTAATTAATTAAAATCATTCAAAGCACATTTATAATAAATGCTTTTTTAATTAGCCAAATATATTACTAAATAAAAAAAAATATTTTTTTTTAAGAAATGCTTTTATTCATATAAATGCATTAAAAAATAAAAAAACAAAAATTTTCTTAAGTTTTCATAAATGAAAGTCTGAGATATATATACATAAAAATATATCTAATTGCTGTAAACCTAATTGTGGATAAAATATTTCACAAATCAAGATTCTTAAAAAATCATTTAAATAAATTTGCAAGTAATGTTAACATTCTTGTATCGATGTCAATTATTCATCATATAAACCTTAGTTATTCTTTAATAGGTTCCATTATAGTGACAGCAATAGCATTAAGTTTTTGCTAATTTTAGCATTACAATAGTGCTGCAATCACTATGTCTTTTTTCATTATTTTGAACCTGACTATAATCTTAGATTATTATGGGATAGTTTTATTTACCATAGAAACATTTAAAAATTATTAGCAGAAAAAAAAAAGATGTCAGTTTAAAAAAAATTGCATTCATAAAATATATATATAGTAGATCCTTGATAATGACTACAAAAAAGTAGGTGAAATGTAGGAAAGATGAAAAGAATGTATTTTTTGAAATATTCATATGAATAAATAATGTTTTTAAAAAGAAAAAAGTAGAACAATATTTTTATTGGAATTTATATATGAAAGATAACAAATGGATCTTTAGGAAATTACAATATATAATTTTCACTATAAAGATGTCAGACCTGTCATCATAGAAGTGACAATTTCTGATTAGTGAATTGATTAGCTCGGAGGCAAATAATAAAAAAACTACATTTGAAAAGAAAAATTATAATTTTCAGTAATTTGTATACATTTTAAAGATTATTTATACAATATTTTTAAAATATATTTATTTTAAACCCCAAATCTATGTGACTATAATTATATTTTATTTGAAAATATTTATTTTTAAGAAGGCAAGTCATAAACAGTTTGTTACAGCAAAAAAAATTTCTACTTGGTAACAAGAATGGGTTTTTGTCAATACTGGTAAAGAAATTTTTTAAATTTTAATAATGATAAATATAATGTTAAATTTTAATATACATTTTCTTTTTTAATGATAAATAATCCTAAATTTCTTTAGAATTTAAAAAATAGAATTCAAATATCTAATATTTCATTCTACTAAATTTTTGAATAGATAAAATACATCCAATAATGCCAAGCACCATTGTAATAGTTACACACTCTGTTTAGTTATTTTAAAAATCAAATATTAAATTCTAGAATGTCTATTTTCTTTTATTTGTGAAGGTTGGCATTTTAATTTTTTTGCACATTTATGTGAATAAAAGTGTTTCTGTTATTTTTTTTTAAAATTTATATTTTGTAATTATTTCTGAAGATGGCTAGCTAAATTTGACTAAAAGATCAATATAAAACTGTAGCAATAAAACTTTTTAGTGTAATAAAAAAGAGATATTTTTGAAAATATATATATATATTTTTATAAATATTTATTGGTTAAAATGCATAAGAAGTTTAGCAGAATGTGAACCATAACCTCTAAATATATTATAAATAACTATATTGAATAAAATACTCATGAAAATTCTGAATTAATGCCATTTCCATTTGTATTAAGAAGGTTATGGTTTTGAATAATTAATACTTATGGTGACTTTATGCCAATTCTGATTCAAAAATCTAATCTTTAAAAAGCACTAGCAATACCACTACCCTTTATTGTACGTGAGATAAAAAAAATTATCTAAAAATTGGAATGTTTAGAAGTTTATGATAATAAGTATTAAGTATATATAAAGAAACCATTTCATAGTTTATTTATTTCTTCCATTAATTTGATCTACTTCAAGTTTATTATAAATATATAAAATCAAAATCATTATGTCACTGCCCAAATTAAAAATCATTTTTTCTCCTTCACATTAAGTAACAGGTTTTTTTTAAGGATTCACTTTACCCCTAGAATTATTTCTTTTATTTTGTTATATTTGGCAACTTTCAATAATACTTTCAATTCATACTGAATAAAGCATAAAAATGGATAGAAGGGAGGGGGGAATAAAAATATGGAATGATAATAGGAAAATAATCAAGATTAAAAATGAATCATGTAATGTTAATCTTTAATCCTGACCTGTGTGATTTAAATCTGATTCTAAAGTTTAAAACCATGGACCACAGATTGGTAAATCATCATTGTCACTAATATTATCACTGAGGTATGCAACATCAAATTATTACAATACCCCCCTGTAAATAAAGAAATAAAAAAATTTACAATTTGTAAATTGAATATATTTTATGATATATGAGCAGTTATTTTTCTGTCTTTGAACCCAGTTTGCAATTGCATTAAAAAATTGTAAATCAATTTTACAATAAACCAGCAGTCATTTTTCAATTTGTGGACCCCCAAATGCAATCATGTTTATTAATAAAATTTCTACATTTTATATGGAAATCATGCATTTTATATATATATATAGAAAAATTTGAAGATTACAAGCTCAAATGTAGGTTTGAAGATTTGATAAGTTTTAAGTCTACATTTGCATATTTTGTGAACCCATTTATTTGTGATATTATTGAAGATGGAGTTTCAATTTTGGAAATAATAGTTGTAGAAAAAGTAATTGGGGAATTGGAGTTATTAGATATAAAAGGGGATCAGACAGTCAAGCATTGGTGGTCGAGAGGTCAGCAGCTTTACAAGCAGTTGCCATGGGTTAGCAGGTTCGCTTCCCGGCTGATGCTATGACACATGAGAAAAGAAGGGGATCAGGCATTGCAAATGCATCCCAAATCTAGTTCTCTAACTGAATTTTGGAAACTAATGCCAGAATCAAAATATCCACACTTAAAGAAAACTGCTTGCTGCCTAATTTTAATTTTTGGTACAACATATTGCTGTGAATTGTATTCCACACTGAAGTTTCATAAAGTTGAAATATTGTTCACAGACAACCAGCAAGTATCTCACAGAATTGCTGCACACAGCTGTAGCAAATTATTTGCAGTATTTCAAATATTTAACAAAAGGTCTTCATTAAATGTTATACTTTTTATTAATGAATTTTTATTATTTTACTTTTATCATTAAAATTTTGGAATAATTATTTTGTATTTTATCACTTTCTCTTAATTATATTTTCTTATATACTTTATACAGCACTTAAAACTTGTGCATAAGTAGAACATGTCATCATATTAATTAAGTTAAATAAAATTTAATTACATGTATTTATTTTTGTGTACTTAAATAATATGGTGTGACTCTTAACAATATATAAAAAAACTCGCATGCAGCTAGCATTGACCTCATTTCCACCCACTCCTGACATATACTCTAATTATATAAATAAAGATATCTAAAATATGGCAAGCTAATCCTAAGATGCATTCACCAGTTTACCTAAGTCATAACATTAATACCAAATTATCACAATTTATTGCAGAAGTGTGGTTCTTGCTGCACATAATACTATGACACTATCTTCCCCAAATAAATAATACCTCAACTAGGAATGGGTGTCATAAATTATGTCAGGAGTAATTTGAAAGTTTCATAAAAAATTATAATAATTTAATATTGATATTTGGTAGAAAGGCAAAACAAACATAATG
Organism: Epiperipatus broadwayi; assembly: GCA_028023455.1. Lineage (NCBI taxonomy): Eukaryota > Metazoa > Onychophora > Udeonychophora > Euonychophora > Peripatidae > Epiperipatus > Epiperipatus broadwayi. Next base: position 2,342,232 of record JAQFVV010006359.1, on the reverse strand, counting down.
GTAATGAAAGCTTTTAAATAGGGCAAATCTTAATACAGAGAAATTATTGAGAAGACATTCCCCACCAGCCTACTATAAATCTGCTTGTTGGTAAGAATTTATATTTAACTTTTATTATATTGTATCCTGTAACAAAGTTACACTAAGAACTAAAAATATAAAAGATTCGGTGCTAAACTAAGCTTTCCCAGAATCCTGAGTTATCTAAAAAAAATATCTCAGATTCAAATCCCAGATCAAGAACGTGACGTAAAGTTACATTAACTATTCTACAATAAAGTTCTTCCTGATTAAAAAATAAAAATACGTACAGAAAGTTTAAAAATGAGATTAACAGATAACATTAATTTTTTTTTCCATGTGTCAAAGCATCAGCCGGGAAGCAAATCCGCGAACCCGGCACAACTGCTTGTACGGCAGCTATGCTGACCAATCGGCCACCAACGCGTGACAACATTATTTACAATTGTCAAACTCACTCCACTCACAACTTTGACACCATCCACCTCAGATAAATACAATAATGATTATTACTAATCATTTACTAAACTAGAGATTATCTCTAGCACAGATATAAACTTTAAACCTCAGTTAAGATTAATATATCTGAATTTTTTAATTTTTAAACATACACACGCACACAAGTTATTCACATTTCTCTTTCCCATGTGTAATATCTAATTTAATTTTCTGTAAATGATTATCTAAAAAAAAAAAAAAAAAATCAATATATAATTTTAAAAAACTATAAAGTATATATTATATATGATTAGTATAATGGAAATATCAAGTTATTTCCGATACATATTTATATACATAAACACAGTATATGCGTGTGTGTAATGTTTTTAAATCTGAAATCTGTACGATTCTTAAAAGAGCAGTTTACGCGGATCATTTATTTTCCTATGTGAAAGCTTTTGGTTCTAATTTGCCATAAATATTGATTACGACACTTTATTTTTTGCCATAAATATTAATTATGCCACTTACTTTGAAGTTTTGTTTTTATATCCTTTTAGTACGTCATAAAAAAAAGAAAATCATAGTTAGCAATTAATACATACGCTTGAAAGAACTAGAGATGATTACTTAAGAAAAACAATATTTCTAAAAGGAAGTGTTGATATACAACACATCTTTAATAATTTGACAAGTTAAAACAAAATTATACTTAGTCAGCTCTTTTTTTAAATAATTATTGTAATAAACTTTTTATATAGGAAATTTTAAACTCACGAATCTTCTGAACTACATGCAAAAGTGAACTTTGTTATGGCAGGGCGGTTCATGGAAATCAAGTAAGTCATCTATAGAAAGAACAATATTGTACCAATGCTAGCTAATGATTGGTTTTAACTTCTGATAGTGGTATCCAATTTATAATGAAAAAATAGATGAACTAATGCTAATTTTGAATCTTGAACCAACCATTATCATTGTATTTCAGAAAGATTTTTCCAAGTTTAAACCAGTTTCTCCTATCTCTAGCCTCTCTTCTCCACATTACCACAACTCTTCCTCACATGTGGTCACTTTCTAGGTCTATTACAATCTTTTGGAATCCAGTTTAAAATTTCAACTATCCATCTATTATTATCTCTTCTAATAATTTGTCCAACCCAAGCCAACTTCAATCTGTTAATTCTTTCAATGATGTGAACAATATCTGTTTGTTCTCCTACCCATGTATTCTATTTTTGATTTCTTCTTGCTACTCCTAACATACATTTCTCCATACTTCATTGAATGGTCTGAAGTCTCCATATTGCTCTTCTATTAAGTAAGTGTCCAAGTCTCAGATCCATAAGTAAGAACTGGTAAAACACATTTATTAAAAAGCTTCCTTTTCAAACATGTAGGCATATTCCCTTTTAATATTAAGTTATTTCTATCAAAAGCACTCCAAATTTAATTCTATGTTTGTTTTTCATCTTTTATGTTTCTGTCTATAATAATAATCTGACCAAGTTATTTGTAGTTGTTATCTTCTAACTCATCATTATCAATCATTATTTTTTTCTTTAGAGAAAATCCATTGTTGATTTTTTAAATCTTTTTATATCTTTAATCCTACTTGCTTACTTTCATTTGATAATTCTTGCAACATTTTCTGAAGCATATGCAAAATTGAGGTGACTTAAATAATTTCTATTTGCATTTACTTTCTTAGCCTTGCATTTTAATCCACAAAATACTTCTTGCAACATTAAGAAAATTAACACCAAGAAAGATGTAAGACAGGGACTATCATAATATTAGTTTTTTTTTTCTTTTTTACTTTTGTGCAAAATAATCTCTAGTCTGGTTGGCTATGGTAAGTTTCTTATGATAAATATTGTTTCAAGATATTATTTGCATCAATTTTTCTATCATCAGAAATGTCATACTTGGCAAAATAATTTATGAAACCATCAGTGTATACAGATTTCCATCAACACTGCATGAAATTTGTAAATACATTCATCAATTTTTAGAATGTGTATACATATTAGTTCAACAAAAAATTCCAGCAAAAGAGCTATTATAAGTTAATGAGAAAACTGTTTTAGCCTCATGGATTGTCAAATAGTAGTAATTGTATGATAATCATTTATTTGTTTTCAAGGAAAAGATTAATTTAAACTTTAAATAATAAGTAGCTGAGCAAAGCTTTCAACCTAGAAGGTCATATTCATAGTGCTTAAACTCAGCAGATGTCACAGAAAATGACTTAATAAAAGGTAGTTAATATGCAAATTTGTTGATTTACATATTCCACTTTCTGGCCAAAGTGATAAAAGAGTCTTATTTGTTTATTGCATAGATGTTATCAGCAACGAAAATTCTATTTCATGCTTGAGGAACACCGGCTTCACACTAGGATCTTTCTTTGCACAGTTGTGTGTATGTATATATATATATATATATATATATATATATATATATATATATATATATATATATATGCTGTGCCAGACTAGTGGCACTATTAGCATGTGATTCACCATAACTGATTGCTTTACAAGCAGGCTCATTGCAGTTAATCTTATAAATGTGCAACCTGTCTTTAGTATTATTTAAAAGCTTATTTAAATTAGGAGGTGTTCAAAAACTTATATTAAATGTATCAGAATATATATTATGTAAACAACATAATCCAGGCATGCAAGAAAGACTTATCCACTTGTTTGTATTATTAGAATCTGGAGGGCAGGTATTTATTTATTCTAGAATAAAAAATTTGGTGCTTTCTTATTTTCTGTCCCGCCACTGCTAGAGACGTCATTTCTGCAAAAATTGCAGAAAATATTCAGAGTAGGGGGCCAAAAAGCAGATGACGCAACCTCTGGCCACTAGATGGCGCTGTTCACCATGCGTATATTCTTAACAGACTGTTATAGTTATAGTCTACATTGATCTAATCTTTAATATAACTTTCAATATTGGTTTTCAATCCACTTCAGACTTGCATAATTTTTGATTTCTGTAAAGAGAGCACTTAAAATCTACCAAGTTGTGTGAAGTGGATGTGCTATTGGGGATGTATTGCTCCACAGATTTTAAAAGGTTTGATAATCATTCTGTAGTGTATCTCATTGTTGTAATTTTGTATATAAAGGTCCAAACATTTTATGCCCTTATGTTCAACTTATCTTTTTGCTCTATCATCCATATTAAGGATGAGTACTGGGTTAGTACATTGCAAATCTTATTGATGTTTTTGTCCAGTGCATAAATCAATTGTTATACAATTAATAGTAATTGATAATTACTTGGTAACATCAAAGATTAGAGATTATCTCTATTTACATGGATATTTCCTCATTTCTATTCTTTACTATGTATATATTGAAGTGGAATTTTTCTACCTCTTAATAGAATATTATATACTTTTATCATATTTGTTAATAAAACATATATATAATTGCTAAATAAACTGAAATTTAGATTGATAATGCTAAATTAGGGTAATCAAGATCTATTTTTTAAAAAAATGAATTTTAATTATAATTTGACATATTAATGGTGGTGGTGGAATGGGGAAATGATACATTTCATTGTAGAAATAAATTAACGAAAGAATGTATAGAAAATTTTAAACTTTATTTAAACTTTTCAAATACAAACAACTTGTTAGTAATAACACACAAATAGACAATACAGGTTAGTAATTACACAACGTTTCGAGTAGTATTATTCTCCACTCTTCTTCAGGTGTTGCCGGCCTATATGCACAGTGACAATATTCGCTTAGAAGTTGAACTCGCACCTTTAGATTCTTGTATATTGAATTTTAAGGCAAACGCTCTACCAACTGAGCTATTCTGTCAAAGGCAACATATAGTAGAAATTTGATATATTTATACTTGAGGGTTGGTTCAAATCCTCCTGAGTCCTTCAATTTTTTTTTTTTTTTTTACAAGTCTAATTATTTTTTTTTATTTTTTTATTTTTTCCTAAAAAAAAAAAAAAAAAAATAATTAGACTTGTATAAAAAAAAAAAAAAAAAAAATTGAAGGACTCAGGAGGATTTGAACCAACCCTCAAGTATAAATATATCAAATTTCTACTATATGTTGCCTTTGACAGAATAGCTCAGTTGGTAGAGCGTTTGCCTTAAAATTCAATATACAAGAATCTAAAGGTGCGAGTTCAACTTCTAAGCGAATATTGTCACTGTGCATATAGGCCGGCAACACCTGAAGAAGAGTGGAGAATAATACTACTCGAAACGTTGTGTAATTACTAACCTGTATTGTCTATTTGTGTGTTATTACTAACAAGTTGTTTGTATTTGAAAAGTTTAAATAAAGTTTAAAATTTTCTATACATTCAATATTCACTCATAAATGATGGAAATAGTCCAACATATTACATCTTATAATATACCATCATTACAAACCTTCAGACAAATGTATATTAAATTTTGTAAATCAAATAAGTTTTGATTGCAAATAAAAAATTATCAATAATTTGATAAACCCCAGACAAAAAAATTAGATCTGGAGCCAAAGTAACAAAAGAAAATATTTGCTTGCTATATGACTATTATGAATGTCACTAAAATTAGAAATAAAATGTTGAATTTTTAACAAGAAAATGCTAAGTGAAAGAAAGGAGAAGATATCTGCAAATGATATAAAAAGAAATGTTAGTTTCAAAGGACATACTTTTTTCATTGTTTTAAGAGGCTACACTAAGTTGTCTGGCTAGATACAACCATAATTTCTCTTGAGGAATTCCTTTCCCATAGTGGTCTTACCATCTGTGTGACTGAAAACTGTATTCAGTGCCCAAATGAGTAGGAATAATCAGTGAGCTAACTGAGGAAGTATCTTCAACTTTCAGTGCAAACTTTTGAAAATAATATACTATGAGTAACAACAGATTGTAGTTAATAGCAAAATCCTGTTCCAGTTGAATGATTCGCAAGAGGGTCAACTGTAGTCTTAAATTAACTTTAATAATCAATATTCTAGATAGAGATTTTAAATATTTTTTCTTACCGCACTTATTAAATAAGAGCTTGTTTGAGCTATTGGCACACTCCCTATATTAAATTAACTTTATTAGGTTTATTATATACATTGGAGATTATTTACAAATCTTATTGAAACAAGTGGTTTCAAGTAGAAAAGTAACAAAACAGATGTTCATATAATTAAGCAAAAATCAATACACATCTAATGCATATTAATTAGTATCTTCCATAATCAAGTCACTGGATTGTTGATAATGAGATCAGATTCCATGTAGCTGCAAAAACATTGGCTGATGCATGGGTTTGATATCTGGTCTTAATGTTATTTAATTTTTTTAGAAAGAGTGATTTAGTATTGTGAGATGTGGGATTAAAACTTAGATAGCATCTTACAAACCAGAGTGCGAAAAGAATTAATGTAGTAATTCTTATATTGGAAAAAGTGCCACTTTGTATATTTTTTATGAGGTTGTTGATTGGTAGTGAGTTTGAATGAGTCGTGTTAGTGATAATAGTAGGACAAGAAAGAAGTGAGAAACAATTCATAAGAAAGCATTCTAATGTTTCTTCATTTTTATGACAGAGGGCACATAATGGATCTATATTGGTGAAGCGTCACTTGTAAAAAAGAAAATAATTAGTAGGAAAGGCTTATTAAGAAGTCCAAATATTTGGATTCCAGGTGCCTTTATCTGAACTTTTTTTATAATGTATTTATTATTACATAACAAGAAAGTGATTATTATTTGATATATTATTATTATTATTATTAATAATATTATTATTATTAATATTATTATTATTAATATTAATATTATTATCAATTTCATATGTTTTCCAATTGTTAATTTTATTTAGAAATAGATTATGTGAGAGAGTAGTGGATTTACTTATGACAATTATTAAGGTTTTGATAAATTATTGTTAATGGGTAATGGAGTGTCAGTAGGATTAACAGGAATTGGCTTATTAATACTGGAGAAGCAACTAATTAGTATTTCATTAATAGTTTTCTGAAGATAAAACGTAGAATGTCATCTTGTTCATCAGACTTCACTAAAGGAATAGTGTCTCAATTTTGGACTGGGTAAATGAACTATATTGTAAATGTTCAATTAAGACTCATTGTGATCAAAAATATTAATAATTTTGTTTAAATTATTTAATTAAAACTAGAACTGTTAGTGAAATTAAATAGAAGAATGTGTATCATGTATAATGAGTTCAGACTCCATGTATTATATAATTCTCTCTCTCTTATATATATATATATAATTGTTTTATTTTTATTATGCATGTATTAATATTATATAATTTAATGAAGTTAGATTTGACCTATCCTTAGGGCAGTTTAAAGGTTAGTTATTTTATATGAGCATTAAATTTAGGAATATTGGCATGGCAACAGATTGCAAATTGGGGATTTTAATTTACAAGCTGTAGGCATTTACAGTTTATATAAATACTTAATGTTTTTAAATATAATAAACCATTAGTATACTTAGCTAATTAGTTGTCATATGCATATCACATGATGCCAAGCAATGCTTAAAATAAAAAAAAAAAAAAATAGAATGCCAATCTGTTGTCAAAACAATTTCTTATCTGAGGATTGCCTTGACAATAGGTTGATATTCTATTGGTTTATTTTAAGCATTGGCTAGAATGATTATGATTTATATATATAATAAGATGAGAAGATTTTAATATAGCACCACATATGCAATCTTTTGCATATACATCCAAAAACTAGTGTTTAAATAGTAGAAGTGATTAATGGATGTTTCAAGATATTTGAAAATTTTTATTGGATCACATGGTCCACTGACTGGATAATAATTATTATTCAAAAATATTGCAGAGATAACTAAAAAAAAATCCAAGTCTCTCCATAAATTCTTGAAATATCTACTATTTGGATTGCGGCTGGGATGATAGTTAAAATATCATAGAATTAACAACAGGTAAATGTATACATAACATATTCAAAGTTATAGGCTCACATGAGTCAAATTACCTTAAAATAGCCTACCATAGAGAAAAAACCATTTAAGCAGTCCCACAAAGATGAATAGTGTTACTCATCAGTAAGAAAACTGCAAAAATGTGAGAATTTTAATACTATTAACTCCAATATGTGAATTTGCAATGAAACTTTTTCACTCAAAGATGTTAATTTTAAAATTTAATTCCCATTCTTTAAATATTGCTATGCTGAAAAGACTACTCTTTAGGATTTAGCATCCACTTCTTGTAAAATCTAGCTCTTTTCCTGAACTCTAATGTGATATAAATATCAGCTTTTACTCAAGTTAAAAAAAAAAAAATCATACCATTTCCAACTTTCTTATACACTTCAACAATATTGTTTTTTATACCAAAACTTTATTCCTACAGTTTCGGCTTTCCTGCAGTTATCATCAGAGTTCTTTAAAATCTATTCGGTATCCTATTTCTGTAAGAATAAATTTTTGCTATAAAAAATAGTATTGGTGAAGTGTATAAAAAAAGTTGGAAATGGTATGAAATGTAAATATAAAAATCAATACATAACAATAAGAGAAGAAAAAAATTGTATTTCAAGTTTAAAATGTTTTTTTTACTTTCTGCCATTTTGCTCTTCCCAAAAAAATATTCATAAGACTGGTACCCTAAATTTAGTGAAAATCTGTCAAATATTAGTTCTGGACTATTTTGTGTAATTTATCAACAAGAATACAATTTAATAAAAAAATGATTATAGTTATTAAAATATTTAAATGAACTTTACTTCGAAAAAACAAAATGTCATAAACTTATTAAACATTCAATGTAATTAAAAGATAACAAAACAGTGGATACAATTTATAACATTCTATTATTAATATAAATGCCTCAGTGAGTTGAAAATCAATGGTCTTAAACCTCAATTGAAAAGGGGAAGAAAAAAATCAGTTTCCTACTGCGTAACCTATCAGTTGGTGCTAAAATCCCACATGACTGAAATAATAAAACATTCAATTACTATTATGAATTTATGCAAATTAAACAAATTTCTGTAACTTTTCTTTCGCTTTCACAATAAAAATAAATGCACCTTTAAACTTTCAAGATAAGTAAAACAGTGTTTAAATAGCCTATCCAGTAAATGCTTCTCCACTTATTACATTCAGGAAAACAGTGGGAAGTATGGATGCAATCATATTTTCCAAATTTGTGACAGGTGATGAATGACGTCATGCAATTTTATTCTTCTTTTAACCTGTGAAAAAAGCTAAATAAACATTTATGCATCAATTTTTGACTATGAGTTATCCCTCCGAAAATAAAACGCCAAACTTGTTTAAAAGATTTTATAATTTACTTATTTTGGATTTGAACCCAGAATGTGGTGATAGCAAGCTAATGCAGCAGTCCTTTTCAATACATACATGTAATTTTATGTATAACAAGTCTTAGAACTACTTGCGAATATTATTGATATGTCTGTAGGACATGCCAAATTTTTTTCATATACCTATACATTTTTCAAAGTAATTACAAGACTTTTTTCATTTGAAGAGCAAAAGAAATAAAAAATTATATCCAAAATTTATTCCTCTGGAGAATGTCTACTCCCCGGATACAACTTGGGCAATTATTGGAAGCATATTTGCCATGCAACAGACTAACAATTGTGTTATACTTACTTTATAAATGCACTAATAAACTTCAAGATTTCAAGATTTTCCTTATACTAGCTGTTATTTTGACTGACACGGCTGAAGCATCAGCTAATAACACACACACACACACACACACACACAGAGAAGTTTACCAGATGTACACACAATGCATGCTCAAATAATATGACTTTCCCTTTCAGCTGCTCTGTGCACACATCTTTTTGAATTTATTTTACTACTATCAGAGAAGAATTATGTATATTAAATATGTTTTAAAAATGTAAAATTTAGTTAAATCAAAATGTCAAGGGCTTTCTTTAGTTTGCAGAAAACAAGATATTAACAAACTTGAGATGACTTCACAGTAAATCTCTTGTGAATAAAGAAGAAGACATATGTCAGTGACTTTATTTTCCTGTCTTTCATTTTGAAAATAATTAAAAACTGCATTTTGTTTATTTTTTCTTAAATTCAACTTATTTAATAAAATAGAACAGAAATCACTGCTGTGTTAAGACAAACACAAAATATTCTTTAAATGATTTTCATTGGTTAGTAACCTGTTTAGCAGTAAACCCTACCTTTCTATTTTGAATGGGACCTAGTGAGACTTTTGTTAATATTTCTCCGTATTTGAATATTGTATTTTGACAATGAAACTTTTTTTACGTATTATGTAGTGATAATCTTAACATTATTTATTACAAACGCAAGATTTTGAAAGATAGGCATTCTAAAACGTTAATATTTGATGTTCGCACAGTAGGAAATAAAAAATCTAAAGAGTTTTTGACTATAATGATGATGCTTTACGTCCTTGAATCTAATTTATCTATTTAAAAAGTTAGTAGAAAAAAATATTAAGGTGTTTGAATTTTACGTTGTTAAAAAAAGGAAATATTTAGGGCTAGTTATCAAAGAAAAAAACAGAATCTTAAAAGTTAATATTTATTTATTGTTATTACATTTTTTAAAAATATATTTTCTTTACCATTTTGACAAAAAAAGATTTTAGTTTAACCAATAGACACTGCTTTTGCTTTGTAATAATGAAATCTCTTATTAGTGATATGTTTTTAATTTATAAATAAATGACAATTTTTCTGATGTGTGACATCAGGCTAAAACCCTCCACCAATCAGACACTCATTTCTATTGATATCAAATAGGTTATTATCAATCATGCAAAAGGCTATAGACCAGGAGTGGCCAAACTTAAAAGTAGCATGATCAACTTTTGGGATAATAAAGGAATAAATAATATCTTACAATGTTTACATTTTGTTTATTGATTATTATTAATTATTTATTAAATATTTTTGCTACGTTGACAGAAATAAGCTTTTTAAAGATTGGTTATCATATTTTATTTAAAATTAAGGAATTAAAAATTTTTTAAAAATACAATTTTGTATTATATAACAAATTCACCTTCAAGCCAAAAAACGTAGTATGTTCTAAGCAAATTTCTTAGTTGCTATGTTTTTTTAAAGTAAAAGCAAAACAAAATACATAAAAGCACACATAGATACAACATTGTACTGCCACATGAGTGCTACCAAGCCATTTAAGATGGCATATTATTGAGATGTACAATGAGGAGTAAAAGCAAGAAGTGTGCATGCATATAGAAAGAGTGGTATCTAACCATTAGTCAACTCAGTTATAGAATTTATAAATATAAATGTAAAAATAAAAAGATCTGGAATTCAGGCAACAGTAATCTGATGGCAGAAACATCTGTGATGAACTGTCAAGCGATCAACCACTTGCCCACTCCTGCTATAGACATTTGCCTAAAAGATCTATATAATGCTGACATCTTCAGATTTTTTTCCAACTAATAAGTTTAAATTGTAACTGCAAACACTGTGCAGGGTGATGTAAGGTTGTATAAAGGCTTAAAACAAAAAAGGACCTATAGTGATCACAGCACCACTGTAATGCCTAAAACTACAAATTTTCATAAAGTTGCTGCCTTTCATTGATTGACATAAGAGAAGAATTGTGAACAAAAGAACTTAAGATATATAATTTGCTGCTCCACTGTCTTTTCCATTGTTTAAACTTCTTATAATCTCATGAGTAATAAACCATTCAGTGCTTGAATCAATGTACTTTATTAACTATTAGTTAAAAATTAATAATATTATTATAATAAATGGATACAAATTATTTGAAAAGTCCTGTACTTTTATAGATTTGTCCATGTGTTATAAGAAGGCAATTTGTGTTTGCAACAGATAAAAGTTATTTCTGATCTTAATTAAAAATTATAAATGATATTCAAGTAAATTATTTGTAAAAGTCACTTGAAGCTAAAATAAGCAATTAATTTCAGATATGATTTAAATAAAATAAAATAAACAAGAATTTATTTAGTCTAAAAATGCTGTGTTCTCTATTTTGTCTCTTGGTAAAGATGATGCAGAAACTGTGATTGTAAAATAGCTATTTAAAGCCACTTAAAGATTTTGTGTACACACACATAATATATATATATATATATTAAGATTTTACATATAGTAACAGATCTGACTATAAAGCCTATAACTAGTCAAGCCTTGTTAGCCAAGAGGTCAGCACAGCTGCCTTGCAAGCAAGCAGTTGGTTGCAGACAGTTGTTGCGGGTTCACCTTGCAGCCAGTGCTATGACATATGGGAAGAGCCTATAACGAGTTCAAATCTGGGTTAAAAAATTTTTGATCTATAGTCAATTCACCCAATCATTAATTATAGATCCATAAAGGGTATTTACTATTCCTAATTAGAGAATAAAATAAATTTAACTTGGAAGGGTTTATTCGAAGGTTTTTTTGTCTACACACAAAAACATACACACTGTAATTATGAGAACTTTTCAAGCATTAAATAAGAATAAAATTTCATCTATAATATAACCATATAATCATCAATAAAAATCGATAGTCCACTCTGAACACCTAATTTAATAACTAAAAATTGCCTGGTTAATGATAGATGAAGATTTATTGTTGTTTAATAAATATAAAATTCCATTATAATTTTAATGTTTATATCTTAAGACCATGAAAGTTTTTAATTTGTGTAAACATGCATAGTATGCATTGTTAATGTAGTGTATTGCAATTAAACACGCAATATTTCAATCAAAAATGTATTAATTCAAATACATATATCACGAAATGCATTGCATATATTAAATGATTAAGAATGCGTGGAAGTAATATTGATGAATAATTAATTACTCTATTCACTATGTTTGGAATAGAATAGAATTTTAAGATTTATTTTCTGTTATATAAATTGACACATCCAAAAGAAAACTATGACCAATAGTTCATTATGATAAGCATTTAACTCGGAAACAACCTCCTTGGGTATATCTAGGTCTAAAAATTCAAAACTCCAACATACATAAGTAAAAGGCAAAACAGCTTTCAAATAACCTATTGCGGGGTTAAGACTTCTTCAACCGCCTCTTATATAAAATAAGTGGGAAATGAAATACTCACTAGGCTTGCCCAATGACAGGTAGTAAGAACGTGAGTCATTTTCTAGTCGTTTTATTAGCTTGCTATGAATAGCAAGATACCTATTTTCCAACCAATATTAGATGGTTATCTATGGACATGTATCTGAAAAAAAAATTAAATCTGAGTAATGCCTAAAAATGTTCAATGTATCTTGCTTGGATTCGAATTCAATTCATAGAAAATAGTAATCAAATGAGCTATCCATCGTACCACGAGGGCTTTCAACACACACGCACACACACACAAAATCAATTTATGCATGAAACATTTAAGTCCAACAAATTTTTATAATAATTAAAATCAAATTCATATAAATATATAAAATTAAACATTTACAGTCCATTAACCACCCTTGGAGCTGCTATTTAGTTTGAAGCTACTTTAAGCAGCCGCAGGAAAAAAAAAAAAAAAAAGGTTCAACTCATCCAGACTAGTTACGAATAATAGATATCACTGTCAACTACTTTTACTAAAAACCATCCAACATCTCTGACATTCACAGTTTAATCTATATATTGATCCAATGAAGCCGTTGCCAAAAAAGTTTCATCTCTCAATTAGATTTTACTTTTCATATATAAAATTTTTACTGTAAATGATTTCTTATAAAGATCTGAGCTGAGTATTTGAACAAAGTAAATGAATATTTTATCCAAATACTTTTGAAATAAATTTATCAATAGAAATATTTGAGAAAGAGGAAGCAAAAAGTTCAAAGGATAAAATCTTTTAAGTAAACTCATGGGAAATATATGTATACAAGTACATACAATTGTGCAGAACCTATGTTAAGAACCCTATAGATATGGATAATAAAAAAGGGCAATGATTTACACGTATTAATTTACATTTTAAACATAAGTTTACACAATTTGCTACATAAAAGGTAGTTAGGCGATTACAAAAGAGATATCTGAAGTCAATTACGTACGTTATTACCTTTTTTTTTTTTAAAAAAAAAAAAAACAAAAACAAACCAAAACAACAAATAAATAAAAGTAACTTAAGATGATTGGGCAAATCAACAAATCTAGAATTTAAAGCAGTAGATATAGTTAACCAAATATAAATATTTATATTCCCTCACATGTAAGTCTCACACTGTATAACAATATATTTGTCTGTCATATATAATCTGGGTTTGAATATTGGCAGAGTATATTTAAATATTTTTTCAACATGTTGAGATCTTTCTTTTAGTTAGACAACACATAAACCTATTTGCTAGTAAATGATACATGGCTAAGTTACAACAGGGATAAAACACTTTCATCATTTAGCATTTGGAAAATGCCATTTCACCTTTTCCTTCACTGTTTATATATATGATCGATAGATGGCGTTTTACCAAAAACACTGTCAAGCGTAGGTTTGTTTACATAAACGTCAGAGTAAGCATTCACTATCCCTATCGTTAATTCCACTTTCAGATCATGATTTCAAACTGATTTGCTATCATCAGTGAAGGGTAGGAATAAGAAACTAGATCTGAACACTAACTCTGAGCATTTATGAAACAATTTCTATTCAGCTTGCAAGCGTGAATTTTTTAAACACATAATGTCTTCAAACTCAGTATAGCAAGCCAGATAGCTATATGGGTCTGATATCAGTTCATTACGTGTCTAAAAAATTCATGCTTGCAAGCTGAATAGAAATTGTTTCATAAATGCTCAGAGTTAGTGTTTAGATCTAGTTTCTTATTCCTACCCTTTGCTGATGATAGCAAATCAGCTTGAAATCATGATCTGAAGGTGGAATTAACGATAGAGATGGTGAATGCTTACTCTGACGTTTATGTAAACAAACCTATGTTTGATGGTGTTTTTGGTAAAATGCCATCTATCGATCATAAATACAAGCGTTAGCAAGTTTAACTTGTTTTTTTTTTTTGTTTTTCATATATATATAAATGGTAATGGATTTATTGCTCAGGAGTTCATAAAAAAGTATGAATACCAGAACGGTAAGTACCAGAATCGATCCTAAAACCTCCCAATCACAATGTTCTATCAACTGCTCCAAACTGCGTAAGGCACTGTTTCTCTATGAAGAAATGTTAGAGGTTTCTGTATAGCAATGGACTATTTAAAAAGATAATTTTACTTTCTCTTTCACACACATATGTAATCTTGAATCAGTCTTTATCTACAACAATAACCTTTCAGTAATAATTAATCATTCTTTATTAGAAAAGAGTGGCTTGGTCTAACTAAAGAGATCCATATATTTGAAGCATTGAATTTATTTTTGCCCACTATCTACTATATTATTGAAGTATATTAGAAATAAAAGTGATTTCAAAAAATGTACAGTGAAGATACTATATTTCCAGTGCTCCAACAGTGTATAAACTTGTTTACAAACTTTGTTTTCAATATAATATGAGTTATCATCAAAAATGAAAATTCTTTAAATCCATCCTGCTATTCTTATAATAATAATAATAATAATAATAATAATAATAATAATAATAATAATAATAATAATAATAATAATAATAATAATAATAATAATAATAATAATAATAATAAT
The DNA here is from genome assembly GCA_028023455.1 of Epiperipatus broadwayi. Taxonomy (NCBI): domain Eukaryota; kingdom Metazoa; phylum Onychophora; class Udeonychophora; order Euonychophora; family Peripatidae; genus Epiperipatus; species Epiperipatus broadwayi. The sequence goes on along the minus strand of JAQFVV010006359.1, from coordinate 2,327,074 downwards.
AATAATGATAATAATAATAATAATCATTAACATTTGAACAGGCACTGAACCATATGCTGAAAAAGGCTTTTTATGTATAATTATAATATATTTATATAGTTATGATTTTTTAATTATTTATTTAATGAATTATTGATTGACTGCGCTGCACTAAGGTGTGTATTTATTGTACTTAGTTGGAAAGTTTATCATTCTAGTGGAATCCTTTTGTTAGCTGTATGCTAATTAGTATTTACAAATTAATATTTGGTTATTTATTCACAAGTTATTAAATAAGTAGAAATTAACTCTGCCGTATAAAGTCAATTTAGGAATGAGATCTTGTTAAAAACTTTAATTAAACATTTGCCCTAATTAATATTAGTCAAATCTGTTACCCTGATAAGAACTAGAAAGTGGATAAAAATGAATTCATTTTACATTTACAAAGTAATTCTAACAATAAAAGATAATGCATTGATAATTGATATCACCAGCACTCGAAAAGTTTTTCATTCTAGTAATTACATTTCTAGTAATTATATAAATATGTACGTGTACGCGCGTGCGTGTGTGAACCATATAGTTATTTTTTGATAAATAAAATTTTAAAAAATGATAACGTAATTATTAATAATAAACTGAGAACATACAGTGTTTTCACTCATTTACATGCACTCAATAAAAAATTGTAACTTATCTTCATTTTTTATAAAATAGAAAGCAGTGTCATGGAGCTCTAAATTAATGGAATAAATTAGACTTCTCTTTTTCTGTAGAACACGTGCAAAATGGATGTGGAGTTTTACCATTTTATAGTGATAAAATCTTTTCCAAAAATATTGTGGTGGATATTGTTTTCTTTTACTTTTCAGTTCAGAAAAATAAATGTGCTGCAAAGATTTAATAAATTGGTGATTTTACATGCAAGAACAAGAGTATATATTATTAAAGGATCACTTTCCACAGTAAATGTACTGAGAGTCTTTCCTAATATCCAGTTTTATTCCTTTTCACCTCCCCCCCCATACCCCATTATTCTGATGGTAATATCACATAACCAAGAATTTTAACACTTTGTTTGTAAGACATTCTATATGGTTTCAATATGGTGCATCTCCTCCCAAGATCTTGTGCTATGTTCCATGAAGCCGAATACAGTCATTTACAGTTTTTGACAGTAATTCAGTTACTTCTACTTTTATAAATTTCAACTCTGCAGAGTTGATTAATTTCCAGTATTCCATTAAGTGGTCTTAGCATGAATACTAAAGACTAATCAAATATTGATAAAACATTAGGCAGGTGTATGCAGTACTGAAACATCAAATAATACTTGGTCAAAAGCATGAAGCAGAGCAATAGTATTTTTATGCAAAAATATGACTTCTACATTTTCACTTTCATAGCAAATTGAATCAAAATGACCAGATGCATTGTCTCCCATAAACATGATGTTAAATTTAATTCTTTTTCCTCAGATATTTTTTTGACTTCAGGGATAAAACATTTGTGGAATCGCTCAATAAATAAAATGACTACAACCCAAGCAATGATGGAATACAGACATTTGGTTTTTGAAAAAGTAGATATTTTTATATTTGGAAATAACATATAGTTTTATCACATGACTCATGACATTGCCACTTAGCATTAGAGTTAGTCTATTTCTCCATGTCTTAGAGAATTTTCTTGTTTTGCAATTTCGGGAATGTATATTGGATTATGCATTTTCATCCTAAACAACTTGGTCTCATAGCAACTAAACATTTGTTCTGAATGAGATTCCTTTTCTTCAGTAATTTTTTAATAGTAAAAAAAATGTAGTTTTATTATCCATATGTGGACTCTTTCTGTTATTTTACCATTTTTAATACTGTACATGTTTCAGAGCATATACAGACATATTTTACTTACTGGAAAAAAGGTTTCAAATTATGCATTTCCGTTCCTTGCCTACAATCGTCATACAAATGTAAGGAATTCTGACCCAATACAAGATTAGCAAAAGAAATGTTCTTTGCATCCACATTTCCTGCCATAAAATTAGAGCCTTTTCCATTATGATTCAAAAAATTATCACTTTAAATTAAAAGCAATAGGAGCAGAAATTTGTTTTTCTTTTTTTTTTATTACTTTTTAAATAATATATAAGTTATATGAGGCAGACTTTCACTCGACTCATCACTTTCCACTCTATCTCATAACACTGATACATTTGAACACATATATGTTGAAAAGATAAATTATCACCAATAGACATATTTCATGCTAAACCAGCAATTATCAGTTGGTCCAGATTATCATCTCCACACATATATGCAATAAATGCTCAGATATATAATAAGATAGCCAATCTTCATACTTTAATGGACAGGCTTCAATTCACTTCACACTCCAACTCTTCAACTATTCATCCAATTGAAAATCTGATGATAGAATGCTCAAAGGCCACCCTGCTGAGATTCTTGTCACACCCATATTGATCTAAAGTCAATCTGACCGCTCATGTGCAGGACATAATCCATTTAATACACATACGAGAGATGGGCAGATATCTCTACTATGTAATAACTGATATACAGGCTTATTCATTTTGTTTAAAACAATTAGTTTTAAAATGATTTTTTTATTTTATTTACATTACTAAATCAAGAACTTTCATTTTATCATTCAATGAAAGTACTTTATGAATTAACTTAAGTTTATTGCCAGTTGCATACATAGCAAATATTTTATTAATAAAGAAATACTAAATATTACTCCAAAAAAGTTTGGAAGAATAAAAGCAATCGAAAATAAATATAAAAAAAAAACTCTCAAACACACGTGCTTTCAATTTATATTATTGAACTGTACTTAAATTCTAAAAAAAAATATGATTAAATAAATTTGCATATAAGAATATTATCATTTTGGAGGTCACTTGAAGATAAAAATGGTTAATGTCATACAGGAAGTAATACACTTGTAAAATTTAATAATTACACAAATGTTAATGATCGTATTTTTTTGTTTACTTTTTTTTAATGACATACAAATGAAATGCGATATACTTTTATAATGCATATCACAGCTTTAATGAGTACTTATTGAAGAAAGAAATATGAGTATGCTTATCATATGTAAGTAATCACACATCATCACTCTCATCATATCAACCATTGTCAATCCACTGCTCAATGAAAGTCTCCCCAAGTTTAATCTATTTTCTCCAATCTCTAACCTCTCTTCTCCACAGTATACTAGGACACTTCCTTATTTTGTCCATCCATCTCACATGTGGTCTCTTTCTGAGTGGTTTACAATCTCTTCGAATCCAAGTTAATATTTTAATTGTCTATCTATTATCATCTCTTCTAACCATATGTCCAATCCAACTTCACTCCAGTCTTTTAATTCTATCTACAAGGTTAGTAACACATGTTTGTTCTCTAATGCATGTATTGTGTTTTCGATCTTTTTTTGTTACTCCTAATATGCATCTCTCCATACTCCTTTGAGAAGTCTGAAGTCTTTCTATTGCTCTTTTATTAAGTGTCCAAGTCTCAGCTCCATAAGTAAGAACTGGTAAAATAAATTTATTATAAACCTTTCTTTTCAAACACATAGGCATATTTCCTTTTAATATTAAGGTATTACTACCAAAAGCATTCCAAACAATTTAATGCTATAATTAATTTTATCAATTATGTTTCCATTTGTAGTATTGATTTGTCCAAGATATTTGTAGTTGTTAACTTCTACTAAATCATCATTAGAAATCTTTATTTCCATCTTTTGAGAAAATGCATTGAACATTACTTAAGTCTTTTTAACATTTACTTTTAATCCTACTTTCTTAGTTTCATGTTATAATATTTATTTTCAACATTTAAATTAACTTAGAAAGTATTTTTTATTAAATACCAATCAGATCAAATACTGGACAACATTTAACAAAAAAGATTAAATCTTAACTTTATTTTTCTATATATCAAGTCAAGTACTTATATCTAAAGTGTGAATATTAAATACCTTCACACACTACTCACTGACTTCAAATTACAAACATACACATGAAATCTTTAGATTCACTATCATAGATTATCATGTATAAATTCAAAATATATAAATAATATTTTTTTCAAAGCCAGATGATTTGAAATTAACTTACAGAATCAATTTCTACTTTATTATTAATACCAATCAGATCTAAATACTGGGACAACATTTAACAAGAAAAGAGTGGTAACACTCTTAATTATTTTTTATATATCAACCGTCAAAGTACTTATATCTAAAGTGTGAATATTAAATACCTTCACACACTACTCACTGACTTCAAATTACAAACATAAATAAATCTTTAGATTCACTATCAGTAGATTATCATTTATAAATTGCAGAAATATATAAATAATATTTATTTTAAAAGATGATTTAAATTAATTAAAATAATCACCTTTGATTATTAATAAACAGATCTAAATATGGACAAATTTAAAGAAAAAGTGGTAACCACTCTTAATTTACTCTATATACAACATCAAAGTATTATATTAAATGTGAATATTAAATACTTCACACACTACTCAACTTCAAATTACAAACATAGAAAATTTTAATTTATAGATTTCGTTATAAATAAAATATGTAAATAATATTTATTTCAAAATTTTATAAAAATTTCTTTAAATTAATTTAAAACTCCTAAATAAATTTTTAATATTTCAATTATAAATAAATTAGGACAAATTTTAATTAAGGTTAATATACACTTTCAGATAAATTCTATATAGACACAAAGTTGTACTTTTTAACCCAGTATTTCGACTGATGGATAATAACACAGGAGAGTTAAAACAAAAAAAAATTTAATATATTTCTCAATATAACACAAATAACTAATTTTATTGGTGTGTATTAATATTACTTTCGAAGTATTTTTGAAGAAAAGTAAGATGTACCTCTGATGCTATTAATAAAATCGTAGTATTTCAAACATTAAAGAAAACTATTGTAAACATTTAATATTTAAAGAAAAAAATTAATAGAATAATAAACTTTATTAAAAAATTTCAAGATAAACAAAATAAAATAAAAATACAAAACTAAAATTTAATTATAAAACACTTTCAAAATGAAAAAAATACTTTAATAGATAAAAATAATAAAACAAAAAAATTAACTAAACAAAAATTTGTAATAAATAAACTTCAAATGGCAAAATTATCAGGATAAAACACCACTCCCGTAGTAATTTCAAATCATCTGCTTTGAAAAAAATATATTTACATATATTTCTGCAATTTATAACACGAAATCTCGCGGAATCTAAAGATTCAGCGTAGTTGTAATTTGAAGCAGGAGAGGTGGAAGGTATTTAATATTCACACTTCAGAAACTTTGGGGTTGGAAAAGACGACAAGAAAGAGGGGACTTCTGTGGCGTTACGTGGCATAAACCGGGGTTAGTTTCATGTTATAATTCTTGCAACATTTCTTGAAGCTCAAAAGCATTATTTGAAAAAATAACTTCACTAACTGCAAAATTTAGATGATTTAAATAATCTCCATTTATATTTATTCCCTTAGCTTTCCATTTTATTCCACAAAATACTTCTTGCAAAACTGCTGCAAAAAGTTTTGGAGATATGGAGTCATACTATCGTATACCCTTCCCCATGTTAATCTTCCTAGTATCATTATGTAATCTAATTATTATTGTTGCATTTTCATAAATATTCTTCAGAATATGACAATATCATGGATCTATACCTTGATGATCTAATGTTTTAATCACTGAAACAATGCTTATAGAATCAAATGCCTTTACATAATCTACAAATCCAAAACATTATGGGAACTCATATTCATTGGTATTTTCTATGATTTTTTTCAATACTTGGACATGATCCACTTTTACTAAAACTATTTTTAAATCCAGCTTGTTCTGTTGGTTGGTTAAAATCCAGAGTTTGCTGTAGATGAGTTGTAATTATTTTGGTAAACATTTTATATAAAACTAATAAAAGACTGATAGGTCTGTAATTTCTAATATCTTTTTTATGACCTTATTATTATTAATACTGCATTCTTCCAATCATCTGGTACATCTTTATCATTTAGATATTTGGTATATAACTGTCAAAAAAATTTCTATACCTTCCTTCTTTTAAGATATTATTATTTCATCATTACCTGGAGTTTTTTCCTTCCTCATAAATATAATTGTTTGCCTTACTTCTTCATTTAAAATCATGGATAATTTAGACAATAAAGTAGTTGTAGAAGGTACTGTTTTTTTGCTTTATAATTCTTGATAGAATTCTTCTACACATTTAATGATATCTCTCTTTTTAGTAATAGTTCCATCTTTTCATCTTATCACCAAAATAAATTTCCTACTAATATCAAGATGCTGTTTAACACTCTTGAGACTTTTATTATCTTCTATAGCTTTCCTTGTTGATCACAACTATACTTTCTTATATCATTATCACCTCTTTTCTGCATGACTTTGCAAAATTTGAGATATTCAATCCTTCTTAATGCATTATTTTTATATGTTTTCATATTCCTTCTGTTCTTCATAAATTGTTTTGTTTCAGAAATATTGTTACTGCTTTTTTGTATCAACTTTCTTTGTTGCAATTTTTAAAAGTGTATCAATTATCTTTACATTGAATTCATTCAAATTTGAATTAGGTTCAAAATCTAATTAATATTTGAAAATGCATTGCAAGTTCTAATTTAAATTCATTGGAATGTTTGTGAAGGTTAGAAATATCAACTGTGAATATTGTTTTACATTAACACATAGATTACATTTTACTAATCGATGATCACTTCCTGTGTTGAATTTATTAAGAACATTACAATCTTGAAATATGTATTTTCTGTTAGTCAAAATATAATCCATTTCTATTATACCTTCGTTTGGATGTTTTCATTTTTCTCAAGAAAAGAAATTCATAATATAAAGTCCTCTCTCATTTCTATCACCATAACTAAATTTACCTATAGCATTTTTATTTTTTAATTATTTACCAATTCTAGAATTAATGTCTTCCATGACATTTTTTAAAATATTAATTTGGTCTGATCAAAAGCTTTTTATACATCCATATAAACATCCTCTACTTCTTCATCACAATGAGAACTTGTTGGAGTATAAACCTGAATTATCTGCATTTGGTATCTGCTATTAAGTTGAATAACTAATCTTGCCATTCCGTCCAATACACCAATCAATCTCCACAATGTTGTTCTTCCACTTTTTATTTATAATGAGTCTTACTCCACTTGTACTTCCAATGTTTCTTTCTTTGTAATACAGTAAATGTACACTTTTAAATCTGTCTTACCTTTTCTTCTAACTCACAGACAGTTCTTCCATTTCTTGCAATCTTCCATCATTTGAAAATGATCTGCAATTGTAAGTACCTATATAAAAGATCATTATCAAGTGGCAATTCTCTTACAAAAGTCAGAGCATTAAAGCATCCTCTAGTGGCATTATTGTAAAATAAAACATTAGATGATAGAACAGAATTTTAAATGACCAAATTTAAGAGAAGTCCATGTATTATTTACTGGTGAACAATTTCTAATCAGTTTTTAAGGTGAGAATTTTCTTTTGGAGATGAAATGACTATTTGATGGCATTTCATTTGTAATTACAAGTCATTATTTATTATGATATTTTATAGACAATATATATGGGCTTTGGTCAAAAATACATATGTATACAACTCATGACAACAGACAAAGTCCATGTAAACCATAAAATTTATGAACTGTCGTTAAGACAATCCCTATAAATAATGGGTGGATTATTCATAACAGTTGTCATAGCAACAGATTCTAGATTTTATGATTTATGTAAGCTTAGGTTGGCACCATATGATATACATTAATAAAACCTCAGCTATTTGCAATTTATGGATTAATATAAATATATTAGAAAAATATTTATTAATCATTAATATCTTTGAATTTGGACAAGATAAAACTTTTACATATTTTTAAATTCTAATCAGACTTTGAATTTTTCTTTCAAGTTCCTGGACCATGACCAATCTAGTCAAGCATTGATTTACATGACAGAATTTGAAACCACAGCCATAAATACTGCTCCTTTCCACCTAAAGTTTGGCTTCACTATGTTGATGATACTATTTGTTGTATGGCAACATGGTAAAGTAAAAACAACAGTTTATAGAAAACCAACACACATTGGTAAACAATTAGCAAATACGTCCAATCATACCAGGTGCACAAAACATGAGATTAATCTATCATTATGGAACACAGAGAAGGAAGTTTGTTCAGAAACCAGTGATTTAGAAAAAGAAAAATTCTACATAAAATAAACTCTCATGAAGAATGGGGTTATCCATTAGCCATCATCAAGAAAATCTTCAATAGATAACAAAAAGAGCCATCAAAAAAAAAAAAAACAATTATTGGTACTGTAGTATATCTATATAGACCAGGAATAACAGACAAATTTAAAAAAATCTGCAATTCATATAACATTAGAACAACTTTCCAAAACTATACCATTTTTTGAGAAATTCTAATATCTACAAAGCGTAAATTTGAATTTCTGAAAAACAAAAACTGCATCTATAAAAAAAACCATGCGAATGTCAAATGAAGTATATTGGTGAGACCAATCACCTATTGAAAGAACACAAACAAATGATTAGAAAAGAAGAAAAATAGGTGTTTGTAGTAGCATACTGTATGTGCATTCATGAACATATGCCAATAGGGAAATTACAAAAATATTGGATAGAGAGTAAAAGGTGCAAAGAAAAAATTCTAAGAAACTTCTCATATGACATTAGCAAAAAATCCTATAAGACAGCCGAATGTGGCAATACATGATATCTGTATGTTTGTAAATAACATTGCTCTTAGGAAAAAGTACTAAAAAAAAAGAAGGGCGAAATCATGATACTAAAGTGACTTTCATATATAAGTATATGGTATTTCTATTGACTGTTGCTTTTGACAGAATAGATCGAATGGTTACAGTGTTGGCTTAAAATTCACTATTCAACAATTTAAAGGTGTAAATTTGACTCCTATGCTAGCATTTTCATTGGTCAGGCCAGTAATATGAGAAGAAGAGGGGGGATAATACCATTCAAAACGTTGTGTAATCTACTAACCTGTGTTATCTTTGTGTGTTATTACTAATAGTTACTTGTACTTGAAACAAATTAAATGCAGTTTAAACTTTTCTAAGCATTCAACATTTAATGACAGATGACGGAAATGGTCCTAAATATTATCATCACATCTAAAGTATCTTATGAAAACATAAAGGAGTAATTGGTTATTTTTTATTAGAGAGTATGGTAAAGTAGAACATGGTTCCTAAATTCCATTTATGTTATAAAGATAATTTCAAAGGCATTCCCAAAACAATGCTTCATAGATGGATCTTATTGGGTAATTTTAACTCGAAGTAGAATACAATGAAGAGTTAATTAGACAAGATTTTGATGTCTTTCAAAAAGCAAAGTTTACTGATGGAATAAAAACAACACATTTATAGGGATGTAGTTGGAACCAGTGAACTGGCTTGTACACACATTGCAAACCAAATTTAATTTTTACTATTTATCTATTGTTTTTTTACCCTCGGGATTAGAATGATCATACTTATTTATCAATAGGGGCTGATGTTGATAACGATGAAATTACCAACAAAATAGACATATATCAATTCTTAATCAAATTATTATAAGTTTAATCACATGAAAAGATATGAATTCAAAACTGTATTTGTATATGTTCATGTGTAACTAAACAAGCATTAATAATATATAAAAGCATAACTAATTAAACATAATTTATAAATTTTAAATACAGTTTTTCAAAAAAATGTTTTAAAATCCATTTAGAAAGACTTAAAAATTATCTTTTCTTTTTTTTTAAATTTTTATTAAATTTATAAAACTAATGAGATTAATTTTTAGATAGTTTTTAAAAGTTTTTTTCCCCCTTTTTTCTTTTTTTTTAAAATTAGATTTCAATACATATGCTTATATATATATTGTAATAACAATAATAGTTTTTTTTAATTAATGGACATTTTATTTGTATTATATATAAAAATAATTTATCTATATAAGTAGATTAAACCATTAATAAAGGTGGTATTCCAATTTTATTGTTAAAAGGAAGTTGCCTTGACAACAGTTTGAAATTGTTGATTGTTATTGATATTGGGATTGTCTAAGTCAGTGGTCTCCAACCTTTTCATGCATGCGGACCAGTAAAAATAAGGATAAGGTTTCGCGGACTGGCAGAAGTCTATAGATAAATTTTCTTAAAGATGTAAACAGCTTAGCCTTAGATGAAGTTATATATATATATGGAGTTTGTATAATAAAAAACTTTTTTTTTTTAAATTTTGGAACTTTTTTAGAAAAAGTAATAAAAAATTTAATTCTACCCCCCCTAAATATCTGTGATAACTAGAAAAAAAAAATTAATTTATGTATGATTGATTAGATTTTGTTTTTGTTCTGTTTCTTTTTTTTAAATCAGGTAAAAGTGCGATGAAAAAATAAATAAAAATTGTTTATATTAATTAAAAGTTAAAAATCTTATTATTTTCTTATTACAAACTTTTTGCCAATCTAGCATGGACCAAGTGTTGACTGATCTAAGTGTTGACTGGTTTTTAATGATTACTTATAAACTCATTTAGCTTTGAGCATTATTACATTTATTATTTAAGTAATACTTTGAATGCAATTTGAAATTTATAATTGCAGTTTGTAATGTTATAATTGACTATTTATTAGTGTGCATTCAGAATATGTTATAGGTTTATTTAAACTTCTTTGTATCAATAATTTCAATCTCTGTGGCCAAGTTACAATCTTTAGTGTCTATATAAGCGTGTTAGACCAGTTTTAAAGGTGGGTTTTCAACTTTATTGTTAAAAGGTTGTCTTGACAACAGTTTAAAATTGTTGATTGTTATTGATACTGGGATTGTCTAAGTGTTGACTGGTTTTTAATGATATATATATATTAAAATAATAAATACATGAACTAACTCAAAGGAATATAAAAATACTAATAAAAAAACACATCTAATTATTTCTCTTTAAAGCTGTTTTAATATTTCAACCAGAAAAATGGTTTCATCAGAAAGCACAGTAAAATCATATATATATTTTAAAGTGTCATAGCATTGGCCGGGGCATGAACCCACAACCCGGGCAGCCGTCTGCAAGGCAGTTGCGCTGACCTCTCAACTACCAATGCAAGACATATATATAATTTTTAGATTAAATATACAATTTATTACATATATTAATTAAGAGTGATAATCAAACACATGAAAAATTATTAAAAATATATATTTAGAAGGACTTGAACTCAGATTTTCAAGCTCCCTACAGCTATGCAATCCATTTTATACAACTGATACACATGATCACATACATGTGAAAAAAAAAAACTCCAATATACATAGTTCATGCTGAACCAGCACTCATCAATTGGTCTGGATCACCATGTTCCATATATAAATATACAACCAATACTCAGTTTATACTAATATAGCAAATTTTTAAACTTTAATGGACGAGCTTCAATCTTTCCCAACTTCCAACTCTTCAGCCATCTGTATCATTGAAAATCCAATGACTGAACACTCAAAACCTTAGTTGATACCAATATTGTTGTCATACCCATGTTGGCCTTAAGTCACTCCTGGCCCTTCACATATAGAACCTCAATATGTCCACTTAAATATACAGGAGAAAGATTGGCAGAATACTAAACTTAATGTAATTAGAAAGACTTGATCTCCCACACATGAATAGAATTTTATTAGTCTTTTTAAACTCAATGGTTCTTTAAAATAAATAAAATAGAACAAAAAGATGATCAACAAAATATTTATAAAGAGTAAATTCAACTGGTCCTTTGTCAATCAGTGATGAAATAGCAATTTTTGATTTAGATGACTATTAGTTTGAGAATTTGCATCAATTTTAATATTCTAATAGATTTTTTAGATAGAAAGGCAATGTTAGAAAATATGGATGACTATTTCAGATGCAGCAAGATTCCAATCATAAGTACCTACTTCATTTAACAAGTTAAAATGAGACATTTAATCAATATAGTGTAATTGTTTTATAAATATCTTAGGTACTTGATTCTTGCAATCTAGGAAAGATAGGTTCACATATGCGATAAAGGTGTAATCTTGCGAACATTAATAAATCCCTGCGATTTGAGTTTTTTTTGTCATCGAAAAATGTGTTTTAAAATGTACACAAAATGAGTCAACCAAACTTATCGTATACATGCATTTTTGGAGATTTTTGCATTCCATTTATTTTGTGATTCAAAAGTTTGTTGTTTACATTTTAAACTTACTTGTTGTTATTGTGAATTTGTTTTATCATACATGTTTAATTTCAAGTTCGTTATTTACTTCTGTGTTTTTTTAGCAGAATTCATGTGGCATAGATTACACAAACAAGATGACATCTCTTCTATACTGAATGACATCAATAATGTTTTCCTCCTGTCTAAAAACCATCTGATCAAAGTGATGACATTAACGGGTATTTTTTGATTTAGTAACTGAATTAATATGTTGATTTCATTAGTACTGTCATTTCTTTTATCTGCTAAAAGTGCTGCAATTTCCAGTAACTTTTTTCTTTACTAATTGAATTAATACATCATTTCTTTTTTATCTGCTCCAAGTACAGCAATTTACAGTCATTTCTCGAGTCTAAAAACGATCCGATCAAAGATCAAAGTGCTGCAATTTATCATTAGGTTTTTCTATTTACTAATTGGATTAATATGTTGACTTTGTTATTACTACTGTTGTTTCTTTTTTTTTCTCATGTGTCATAGCATCACCCAGGAAGTGAACCCGCTAACCTGAGACAACTGCTTGTAAAGCAGCTGATGCTGACCTCTCGGCCATCAATGCTTGACTGTTGTTTCTTTTTTATCTGCTCAAAGTGTAGAAATTTACAGTTATTTCTCGAATCTAAAAAACATCTGATCAAAGTCCTGCAATTTACAGTTATGTTTCTATTTACTAATTGAACTAATACATTGACTTTGTTATTACTGCTGTTTCCTTTTTTTTTTTGGATGATGACTTCTGTTTAAAAAAAAGAAATTGCCATTTGTTTATTCCAAAAGTTAGATCGTCTGGCAAAATTCCATTTACAGCATGTACTGTGCAATCACATGCTCTACAACCATTTCAGAGGAGAAAAGAATCGGGGTGGGAGGTTTCTATTGACAATAACCATTTTGCATGCAAGAATTCCATTACAAATTGAAGATTTTAACTACAACAGATGTTCTATTTCAGACAGTTAGTAGGCTCTGTGTGTATGTTTGTTTTGTTATGTGATTTTAAAAACTATTTGTACAAATTTCTTATTTTTCATTGAAAATCAATAAATTGAATTTAGTGTGAAAGTGTAGTCTGCGTAAGTGAAAATTTCATAAAATATTTTCTATTTTACTTTTAGAAATATATATTTGTGTTGAGTTATTTCCATGCAAAATCACATATGGCTTCATTTCTACAATTTTTTGAAATTGATCAAATTAAGTGTCAAAAACTTGTGCCCATGTATATTTCATAGAAGTATTCATATATCTCATATAATGTTTATTTTTGTGTATTTTTCTAAAACTATTGTGTACTATTCTTGCAATCAGAAAAAGATAGGAAGGGACTTTCCAAATTTGTATCAAAGCATTGCTAACTTTGTAATGTTTGATGTTGCCAAAATAACAACACTGAATAATTAGCAGTGTATTGATACGAATGTGAAAAGTCCTATCTTTTCTTGGTTGTAGGAATAATACCCAAGGACCATATCTTTCTACCAATTTTATCCTTCTTAAAATTCATTATGATGCTTTATTAAATTCAATTCTCTAACAGTTTCAACTGACTAGCAGCCTTCTTCAGAACTAATTTCCCCTTTAATTCAATATTCCTTTAAATTAAAAGAGGGGGGGGGTTCTGAATGAGATTTCTAGGTGGACAAATCTGTAATAGAATTTAATTTAATAAAGCATTATGAAGAACATTTATTAATTTGGAAGGATAGCTCTGAAGAAGATTGCTAAATAGCTGAAATTATAAATGAAATGCATTAAGTAAAGATAATGAAAAGAGTATAAAAGAAAATGAGTAATATTTTATTGTAAGCATCACAAAAAGACTAAAAAGTACTGGATATCTATTTGATCTAAATCATTATATACAACATTTTATTCTATCAAATTTACTGTATAAAAATGGAAAATAGACTCAATACTAAATCATCAATGAAGTATGTTAATATATTTTGAAAATATAATGATAAGATCATAAAAGCAGTTACTTAATTTTTTAGGTTTTTAAACATGAAGGTACTAAATCACAAATATATTGTCGGACTTTCAGTAGATTGAGTATATGAAATTGAAAGGAGTAACAGACTGCTTAAAGTATTTCATTGGTAACTTGGGCATGATTTTCTTTTTGGGAAGAGTAAAGGTGACTTTTATATTATAAAGATTATCTTAAAAGACAATCTAAAGTGTTAAAGCACCATCACAGCTTAAGCTAAGGATAAAATACCATGAGAATTACTGCTGTTTTAACAGAATGAGAGTTTGCTGTTGAAAAAATTAAAAAACAGCATAACATGATGTGACTGAACATACCAAAAGAATACTCTGATATCATCATCATCATTGTCAACCATTATCAATCTACTGTAGGATGAAGGTCTCTCCAAGTTCAATCCATCTTCTCTGATCTTTAGCTTCTCTTCTTCACATCACCCCTGCACACTTTATTTCATCCATCCAGCTCACACGTGGTCTCTTTCTAGGTCTTTTGCAATCTCTTGGAACCCAGTTTAAGATTTCAATTGTCCATATATTATCATCTCTTGGTGCAATATGTCTGATATACAAGGACTTATTTTTGGGTCATCAATCAATCTGTATAATTATCGTAATCTTTAACTTTTTTCTTCTCCATTCCGTCTCACCTTTTTTAAAAGCTAGAATAATCATACTGATTTAAAAATGGCTGCTAATAAATAGATATGTTAATAAATCATTTTGTTGCCCTCAACACAATGCACTTTGAAAATCATCTTTCTTCCCTTTTTTGTCATAACTTAAAGACTACAATTTTTTTTTCATCTTTTTAAGACATTTTTTTTTTCCAAAATAGCTTAATTCTCAAATTCTTTAAACTCTGATTCTTTTTTCTTTTAAGTCTTTAAAAACTGAGATTCAATTTTTGAGGCCATCTAAAATGTTTGTTGAGGATTTCAAATTTATATATGTAGAATTCCTTCTTCAGAAATTTAAGCCTTTCCATTTTAATATCAAAACACACCGGGCCTCTAGGAAGGATTGAGAACTGCTCCTAAGTAGGAATGCAGCTTGAGTGATATTCTTCTCTATTATATATTAAAGTTTTGGACTTAAAATAAGCAGGTTCTTACTTTCTGTATTTTTAGTTGCCTGCTGAGTTTCCTCTTCTAAAACTATACTACACATACAGAATTCCTCATCACGATAAATTTCAGTATTTCTATTACAATCTGTCATGAATTTCAAAATATAAATGATATATCACCACACTTGAATAGTAATGTGTACAATCATGCACACACATATATTCAATTTATATTTCATTCTCTCCCATCTCAAACAACCGATAGACCTGAGTAAACACATGTGAAAAAGATAAATAATCCCCAATACATCTATTTCGCGTACAACCAGCACTCATTGGTTGGATCAGATCATAATCTTCCACACACATATACAATCAGAGCTGCACTTATATTAAAATAGCAATTCCTTAAACTTTAATAATGGATAGGCTTCAATCTTCTCACCCTACCAACAATACTACCATCCATTTCATTGAAAAATCAATGATAGAATGCTCAAATCCCTTGATGGGTTTAATATTGTAGTCATACCCATGTAGACATTATGTATATATGTGTGGGAGATTATGATTTGATCCAACTGATGTGCTGTTTCTGTATGAAATACATATATTGGGAATCATTTACCTTTTTCACATGTGTGTTGTTTGAGATGAGTTGAGAAAAACTATAGACTGAAATGAATAGATTAATTTTATATATATATGAATATATATAATACAATCTATAATTTATATATATATATATATATATGTAAGATTTATATATATATATATATATATTGTGCCCTTATCTATAGGTCATAATAAGATAGAATGGTCAATTACTAAAAAAAATTTTAAATTTTAAAATACGTTTGTGTAATATATTGATAATTGTATGATCGATTAGATTTTATAGTACAATTTAAGGCTGAAAAATACCTGGTATATAAAAGTGTAATGGATTATTTTAAAAGAACAGTTAAATAAAGCTTAATTATATCCTTGCTTATGGTTGTAAAAGCTGGCCATATAAAATAATACAGCTATAAATAGTTAAAAGTATATTAACAATCCAATTGTAATGTTTTAAAACTAATAAATTAAATAAACGCTATATGTAATATTGTAATTATAATTAATATTCAAATTTAATCTAATATATTTTAAAATAAACTTTGGGGATGGTGAGAATTATATTTAGTTCTACATTTTTAAATTATTTTCCAAAATTTTATAAAATATATCAGTTTTGGTAATTTAGACCGAGACGTAAATTAAAAAATCATCTGATAAAGTTAGTAATCATGTGACTGTATATTATATACCTTCACACACACGCTTGTTAGAATATAATAATAAAGTTTGTGAATTATAAAACTAAATATAATTGCTATCTATCGTTAAAGTAAAAGTTGAAATATTAAATGATATTTTAATAATTGTTTTAAAGTTTAAATGATTTTGATAAAATTATAATTGAGTTAAAAAAAATACTATTCTAAATAATATTTAAGACATGACGTCATAAATTCTTTATTTTAAAAAAGTCTAGTCTGTTATAAAACTAAAAAAGTGTAAATTTGTTCGCGCTAAAAAGTAATTAACCAATCAACGGAGGTATTTTAGCAGACAAAAATAGGAATTAGACGAAGCGGGAGAAAGTAATGTGTAAGTGAAGGAGGGAGTAACATATTTTTTAGCTGTATAAGATCGTAAGCTAGAAAAGTGATATAATTTTAAAATTTTGTATTTATTTTAAAAGTTTTTTTTAATATAATATTTTGAACTGCCTTTACATGGAGGGCTAATTTAAAAGTTTTCTTACCAGGAATTTTATTCAAGTTTAGCCAAAACCTTGCAGTAAAAATGGAAATACTACAGAAAACAGTATATAGAAATTATGATAAAGGAAAAATATTTGTAAAGTGTCTTGATACAGCTTTATTTATGCTCAACCAGAAACTTATTATTGTAACTCAGAGGAATATAATTTGGACGTTATATGGAAAACTTAAAAGAGAAGTTATTTGCCGTCAGGAAAAATTTATGACGCAGAAATTTATAAGGCTACTCTGAAGTCTTTTTTTTTATTCTTTTCTATGGAAAAATTAAGATGCATATATCATAAAGAAAAAAAAATTATGTAAAAGTTATAATGAAGAAAGAATGTTTATCTTTTTAAAGGAAACATTACAAAGTATATAATGCCAGAATTTTAAAAGAAGGAAAAAAGTTACAGAATAATAATATGAAAGAGCTATTGTGTTTTTATGAAAAAAGGAATAGAAAAACTTTCTCTAAGAAGAATTAAAAAATATTATAAAGTGTTCATTGGAGAAATGCTTGATTTAGAAAATATAAATTTAAATTACTTAATAAAAATGGATCCATGGAAACAGAAAAATTTTATTGAATATTTAAATCAAAGTACCTAGAAGATGCATCATAAAAGTCGCACGGGAAAATCTTAGCAGAAAATATTAGAAGAGAATATGTAGACGTTTTTCTTTACGGGATTAATTGATATCATAATTAATAATTGTATTAAATATTATAAAAAACCAAGGATTGTCATCTATGAATACTTATTGAACAAAGTAATATTTGTTTTACCTTAAAATTGAACAAGCAGGGCGAAGAACATTAAGTGACTGAAGAAGAAATAATAAACATTTTTTTTTTAGCTTTAGTATGAACGGTTTTCAAGGAAATTTGATGAAGAAGTACAGTAAATATAGTTTAAATATTTTTACTAATTTATTTAGAATATAAAATGTTATGTGAGATTAGGGAAAACATATAAACATAAATTTAGTAATATTAAAATTTAAATATAATAACTTGATAAAATTATAGAAATATTGTTTAAAAAAATAAAGTGTATGGATGTGAATCTTATATCTACAAGGATCAAATGGATGGTGAAGCCTACGGAACACGATCGAGGAGATAAAGGTCGTTTGGTAAATTTGATAGTTATTTATAATGCATAATGTATTTTTTTTTTAGATCATCTATTGACCTAAGAATGAAGTGTGAAAGTTTAAATTATATGTACACACTTTATACAACATTTTTAACATATTATGAGATAGGAGTAATTCGGAATATGCATGCAATAATTTATTTAAAGTATATTAATAATATAATTTAACAGAACAATTGTGTGATTCTTTTGAACTTTCATGTGATAAAGTATTCAGATATTCAAATAGTTTGTATATGATTAAATATACGGAGGAAAGTAGTAAAAAGATTTTCTTATAGAACAGTGGAATAGTTTTAAAATAAATGAATTTTATTATTGTTAGTAATGCAGATATGTATTTGTCGATGTACAGTATAGAAAAATCTTGAGAAATAAGATTGGATAGTGACTTGGAAGTACTAGTGGAGAGGAAACCAAGATGATGTTTTTTTTTAAGAAATAGGAAAAATAAAGGATTTGGATCATATTTAGTTTTGTGTGATTTCAGTATAGTTAACTAAGCCCTATGACTGAACACATATAGTTTGGACAGTGTTTTGCATATCTTTAAACTTTTTGATGTTATAATAAAGCTGAAGAAATAGCTTTAACATCGTTCCTATGATAGAGGTTGGTAGACAGGTAAAGGTCACTCCTCTATAGTGTCTTTTAATTCACTGTGCCATGATTGTCAAGGTATATGACAAGTAATATTCTAGTTGTATTTTGATCCTATGCATCTATCTTCGCTATCCTTATTTCGTGAATCTGCATCGGTCAGAAAGATATTTTCAAAGAAATAATGAATAAAATAGAACTGAAGACATGTTATCGTTTATGTAAGAATAGTTTATTTGCTGGAATGTATAGAATTGTGTAACTTTAAAATTGAAAGTCCAAAATATCATAAAGAGAGAAAGAATCATAGGGATAAAGGGATTACTAAATCTGAGTATTACAGGATTTATCCTTCTGCCACTAGACCCCCCCGAATGTTTGCCAATTCAAAACTACATAAACCAGGCAAACTGCTTAGATTGATGATGGATTTCGCTGGCGTGCATTATTTTGATGCAGCCAAATTAGTCAATCAATTAATTATAGATTACCTTAATTTTGGCTCTTACACGATAAATTCATCTTTTCAATTCATCACCAGAATTAAAAATACTCAAATCTCTCATAGTTCTGTTATGGCTACGATGGATGTGAAGGAATTATACGGATCAATTAACAGAAAAGCATCCATCCAAATTATACACGAAGAGCTGTTACGAGTATCTTGTCCTAGTGAAAGAATTAAATTTATTATGGCTTTCTTGACATGGCTTGATTCCCATATATTTACACTCTTCGAAAACAAATGGTACACAATGCAAGATGGTTGGCCCATGGGCCTTCCTATTAGTGGTGTTTTATCTAGTATATATTTAAATAAATACGAGCAATCCATCATTCCAAAATACTTCAACACTAACCTAGACTTCATATATATACGATATGTAGACGATATTTTCATCATAACCTCTAAAAATAATATTTTAAATATACAACGTGAATTACAAAACTCAACCAAACTATCATTCACTATCACATATGAAAATAATAAAGAACTCAAATATCTCGACCTCTCTTTATCGAGAAATCGCCATTCAATAGATTACAAAATGACTGTTAAACCATTTGAAATTCGCAGCTGTATCCACCCTAACTCTAACTCACCCGCATCGCACAAATTTGCAGGTCTTAATGCATTTTTGTTTAGATTAACTTTCATCTGTGTAAATATGAAGCACATAGGAAGGAAAATATAGACAATTATACTAAAGATCTATTGGCAGCAGGATTCAAATATAAAACCATTAAAAAGAAAATCATGAAATTTAATAGTACAATAAACAATAAATTACCTCGCACTAATCTACCTAGAATAACAATCCCCTACATCCCTAAAATATTCAGCAAACTAATGAAAACTTTAAACAATAAATTCAACATAATATTCAGAACTCCACCCAATTCCAATAGGTTGATCAATAACTCTAAAGACCACCTTGATCGATCGCTCACCCCACACGTGGTGTACTCTATTTCCTGCCCTCAAGCCGGATGCCACGCTACATATTATGGGGAAACGAAAGCCACAATTAATACCAGATTGGCTCAACATCGTTACACATTCAACAGAGCTCAAACGAACAGCAGCACATCCTCTGTATTTTTCGAACATAGTAAACAATCTGGGCACAACTTCATACCTGCCAATCCCATTATTTTATGTTCAGAGCCAAATGATTACAGGAGAAAAATAAAGGAGGCATTCTATATTAATAGAGACATCCATGCCATTAACAGAAAGGACACATGTTTCAAGATCTCGAAAAAATGGGCTACGTAACAGTAGCTTATTTGAATATTTACATTTGCATATATTTATTACACTTTTCATGAAGGCTATGAGTATGAGGCATGGTTCCTCGAAAACGTTCAGCCGAAAATTTTTAATAGTAAGTTATATTTTCTCTAATTAATTACAATTAAGTATTTTTTGTTTTTACATATAAGGAGAAATTAAAACCATATTTATTACATATAATACATTGTAAAATTAATTCAGAAATGAATATAAGATTTTGAAAAGAAATCTAAACCAAGTATTTTAAAAGTGATAATAAAATTTGAATGAATTTTTTTTTTAATAATATTTAGAAAATAAGTATTGCATATTTATTAAGAAAATGGTTCAATAAGGTATAATAAACATATACTTGTGCATGGTATATTAATAGTTGTAATTATATCATCCGAAGTAAGGCTTGAATGAGAATATTAGGATTAATAAACATCGGATAATGAACAATAAAAACCTAATACCGAATGTAGAACAATGTTTTGACTTTGTAAGATTCCATACAACCAATATAAAACTAAAATTTTATTATTTTGTAGAATTTTACTACGAATGTAAATTTTATAAAAAATATAATTTTAATAATATTAGGGATGCAAAGTGTTTGTGATAAGCATATAAGAAATGCATTTTGTAATAAGCTAACCATAATAATAAATCAAGAAATAATACTGTATTTTCTTAAGTGTTAAAAAATAAGATTTAACTAGGAAAAGTAAATAATATTTTGATTTCATTTATAAACTAATAAACTAAGTTGAGATATGAAAGTAAGTGATATCCAATGTATATAATGTAAAAATATTGTTAATTTATTTATGTTGTTAATAAACTTTGTTTTAAATTTGTTTTAAAGTTTTGTGTCCGAGTTGTTATTTCTCCACATGGATGCATGAAATCATGATACATTTATAATTGAAACAGACATATAAATTTTGCACAAAGGGTAAACATAAAAGTGTTATAATAATCTTGAGAATTTATTGGTATGTTAAAATTAAAAGATCATAATTTTATATTATTTATTGGTCGTAAGTCGGTTGCCA
This sequence comes from Epiperipatus broadwayi, assembly GCA_028023455.1. NCBI lineage: Eukaryota > Metazoa > Onychophora > Udeonychophora > Euonychophora > Peripatidae > Epiperipatus > Epiperipatus broadwayi. The sequence goes on along the minus strand of JAQFVV010006359.1, from coordinate 2,305,213 downwards.
CAATATTACATTAAATTATACGCTAATGTTGCCACACGTATTCTGTTGTCAGATTATTAACTACTACCACGTACGTATTTATTTATTTCATTTCAGGAAGAAATAAAAGATTATATTATATTATTATTGTTATTATTATTATTGTTAGTTGCTGTGTAGTAGATTATGACATAAAATTCCCTTTTCATATTTTACTACCGTAATTTTAAATCAGTTAGAATACAATTTATGAACCTGAGATTTTATTTTATTTTATTTTACTTCATTTTATTTAATTAAGCTAGATTCTTGTTATAAAGAAGATTAAGATATGATTATTATTTTAATCGTAGTGAATAGAGCTTAGAAAGTCGTAAGAATACTATGAGTTAGTTATTTGGTATAGTAAAAAGGGGGAATAGTGTTCTTATGCCATTGAGGTAGTATCGTGTGGATAATGGCTCAATGTAGTCTATCTCGTTCCCCGTATTGTCACTCCATGTCTCATGAAAATAGTAAATATTTGTTAATTCATTTTAAAAATTGAACCGTATTTGTATTTTAAAAATTAGAGCTAGTAATCATTTTAATTAATGCTGAATATTTCATTTATTTATTTGTTAACTGAGCTAGAACCCATAATATTCGTAATAAACAATATATTTTGGGGTGAGGATGCGCGAGGGGAGGTTAGAATATATATATATATAATATTTTCATGGGTTATGAATATAAATATATTTTGTAGTTTCATCCATCTATGATTTGACTATGAACATATTAATGTTTCAGCTTGAACACATAAACCACCAACTGGGTAATGAAGGAAATATTATAAAGATGATTCAAGAGATGTTGTAGCACTAAAGTTCTACCAATAACCCCCTTTCCCTCCAAACTCCAGGAATATAAAATTGAAAAATAGAAGTAAAAAAAATCTTCAGAGTAACATGCTTTTTTAAAAAAATTTCCAAGTAGGAGAAAGTTTGCATGTGTTATCACATTGATTTTTTTAGTATGTCAATGGCTTCAATAATCTTACATTGGTAGAGAATGTCATATCTGAGTAGGATTCTGGTATTAGAAAAATCCATACTGTGACTTGAATCGATGGCATAAAGTGATCACTCATAATGACTGTTGATTAACTCATCTGTTGTATTACTGAGGGTATGATTGCATTACTGAGGGTATGATTGCATATACTTATATAAGAAGTTTTATAAATGCCACATGAAATTACATAAACTCCATGAGCCTTAAAAAGGCTTGGTTATGTTACTAATTTTTTGATTAGTAGTATATGCTGTTTTCTACTACAGCATTTTAGAATATGTCCAATACTTGTGCATGAAGAAAAATATATAAATATATTAGAGTCCATATTTCAAAATAGCCAGCCTCAAAATGATTTGGGAAATTTGTTTCACAGAGAGCGATGCTGAATTTCTTAGCTATGCGGGATGACTTAATATTTGGATATTATTGCACATACAGAATAAATTCCAGTGAAAAAAAATGATGGGTAACTGTTTCTATCTCCAAGCTGTACCTGTATTATTGTAATAACATTAGCTATCCACCACAAAAATTTTATGGTATTAGCATATCTATATTGAGTCATGATACAAAATATGAGTGTGTTTCATATTTGAACTCAACATGGAATAATATGCTAATGTTCAAATTTTGTATCAAATTGGCCCAAAGTGTTACTAAAACAGTTGGAATGATTCAAACTATGTATAGTATTGGTGCCATACCCCATCACAAGAATGTTTTCAAATGGTTCAGAGATGATAGGAAGAGAATATTATCCGTGAAGGCATAAAACACAATAACATTTCATGTCAGGACATAACACTACCTCCCCTCACCCTAGAAATTACTATAAAGATTAATTACAAATATAATACTCTAACAAGCCTTTGTCATTCTCTCAATCTTCTCAAAGATATGTCTCTCTTCCTCCCTCTATTTTCCACTATTATGATACATAATTGTTTAGATAGCATTCCTAGTAGTCATTTATTTTTCCAATTTATCCTGTATCCATTCTGCTTTTTTAAGTTTAACTTCTCCTGACTTGCCCTTTTTCTTCTAGTTTTATCTGGTATCAACATGAAGACATGTTTGAAAATGACATCAGTAATTCTGCAAGAGTTTTTTGGTCATAGAACTAATGAAATGCTGATAAAACATTATTGATATTGTTTCATGAATATCAACATATTCCATTTTATTCAGTGTACACTTCAGTTGTTGAACAGCCTTTTTTTGTTAGTCTGCTGGACTCAGTGGCAATAAGATATTAATAAGTGTTGTATTCCTTATTTCTTTCTTAGCTAGAAAATCCTTCAACTATAGAGAAGTAAATCCAGGACTATGCATGTGATTAATACTTCAGGATTAACATTCAATACTTTGATTATATTTTGTTACTACTTTTTATTATTCTGCATTTTATTCATTTGTTCTACATGGTCTAAGTGAATGCTTTACCATGATTAAATAGCTTCTGGCCATGGTTGCAACTCCTTCAATGACAGTTTCAGCATTAATTCAAAGACTTGATTTATCCTGACAGTTTTCTCAATGCCACAATATAGGTTAGAACACAAGACCCCTGATGTAATTTTTTTTTATATATGAACAATTGAGGGTGTCCTTTATGTAGCAGCTATAACACACATTTCCTCCCTGAATTGGAATTAAAAATCAATCATTCATCCTTGTTACATATAGATAAGCTCTCACGGGCATTATAAATTTGTTGAATTATGTTATTTGGTCATTTATTTAGCCAACTATGCTTTATCCACTTAAGTCACCAATAACTGGTATCCAGTACCCTTTTTCACAAAGTCTGCTATGTGTTCGTATGCATCTTTATTGGTTAATTTGCTTTTTGAGTGGTAAACACCAATATTTTCCTATCACTAACAACTTTAATTTCTCTTATCTGACTTTCAATCTGTTAAATGCCCCAAGGGCCTGTTTTCTATTGCATTTCAATAGAAATTCATTTCCATCCAATTAACAGTTCTCATATTTTTACCTTCCTTAAAATGATGTTTTGTTTTTAGATTTTTAACTTTTCTTTATCATTTTTAACTTTAAATAATTATTTAATCAGTTTACCATCTGTGCATTTTATATATATATCTGTGCGTTTTTTATATCAATTTAAATAAATTTTATCTATTGGTCTTTTTTTATATCTTTATTTAAGAGTAATGTAACAGCATATATGTATATCTACATAAGTAAGCTATAAACACATTATCAATAATTAAAAAAAGAAATATACAAATCAAGTTTAAGTTTAGTAAAAGAGTTTATTTATTCTGAATTGAACGGTTAAGATATTAGTAATATCAACTAGTGGCTTACTGTCATTCTAACTTTAATTAACTAGCAGTTATAAATAACGAATCTTTTTGCATTTTCCTACTGTGGTACTAATTTGTCCATTTCTTTGCAGTAAGCTATACACACACATTTCCTAATATTGAACTAAATATAGGGGATTTGAATTCAGACTTTCAAGCACCCTTCAACTATCAACACTATCTCATACAACTGATACACATGACCACACACATGTAGAAAAAATAAATAATCACCAAGTCATATTTCGTGCTAAACCAGCACTCATCAGTTGGTCCAGATTATCATCACACACACACATATATAATTATAATATGGATGGCTGAAAAGTTGGAGCACTGATTATATATGTGTGTGGGAGATGATAATCTGGACCAACTGATGAGTGCTGGTTTAGCACGAAATATGTATATTGGTGATTATTTACATTTTCTATATGTGTGTGATCATGTGTATCAGTTGTCTGAGATAGTGTTGATAGTTGAAGGGTGCTCGAAAGTCTAATTCAAATCCCCTATATTTACAATTAAGCTCCAGGTTTGTGAAGAGTGCCTGGTTATCAAATATTATAATATTGAATTATAAAGCTACATGTGCTTAACTGCACTTACACTCGAAACTGATAACTCTTCATTTTTATCTCTGGATTCTAATGCATTATGGACAGCATGTTACTTTGTGCACTTTCAATATATGCTATAGTATAGTGGTGTGCAATCTTTTTAGACTTGCAAGCACCATATTCAGATTGAAATTTAAGTGCATATTAACAAAAAATGTATAATATTTCTCAGTTCTTAGTAGATCTGTTGATTTGTCGCAATTACAACTTTTTAAATGCATTCAAAAATGTAATACCAGTATCAACATTAGGAGAATGCTAGCACAAAGAACTATACTCTGAGGGAGAACAAGAAAAATGAGAGCAATGTAAGCAAAGTGCCATTATCATGTACTGTTTAAACAAAGCAGATTGGAATATAAAGAAGGTTCAAACACAAAAGTGATCAGACACTCAATAAATGAGCAGTTTTCGTGTATTTTTAAATAGTGTTTAGGTTTTTGCAATTAAAAATTTATTATCGAACATGAGAACTCAAAATTTTTATGACCCTCAACAATTTTTCTGCAAGCCACAGGTTGCACACAGCTGTTTTAGTATTCACATATATATATATGGTTCGGCAGCTTTACATTTGCTTTTCTTAATTTACACTTTTTTTTTCTCATGTGTCATAGCATCAGCCGGGAAGCGAACCCGCTATCCCGGGACCCTGTAAAGCAGCCATCGCTGACCTCTCGACCACCAATGCTTGTTGCTTCCCTGAAAATTAGCGTGCCACACTAAATTTCTAGAGTGGGCTTAATGGTTTTTATTTCTGACTAATTACATCCGCACAGACACTCGTACTACTTTATATATCTTTATACATTATCGGGTATACATTTTTTTTTAGCAGTCAGAATATAACAAAGTTTAGTGATCTCTATTACCTTTATCCCTTTTTGTTTCCATTCAGGTATAAATTGTCTCCTAAGAGATAAATTAGTTTTGAAATAAATTGATTATTCTACTAAACATCTAAACAACAGATCGTCTTGCCTCAAAGTATAACCTATATATATATATATATGCACACTCATGAACGACACAAGCAAACATTCATTTAAATTAATTATGTAAATTATTTTGTAATAATATTCTAACATTTCCAATCTTAACTTCTTCAGTTTTTTATCTTCGGTAATCGTGAAAAAGAATTAATAGATATTAACTATAAAAAAATCTTTAATAACGGCCATTTTAGAATAATCAATACATGTGGAGAAGTCCTTTATATTAATATTTCAAGTAATTAACTTCAATTCAAACTTCTTTACCAATCAAGCCATTCACATAAAAAAGAAAAAGTTTATAAAAAAAAAAAGAGTTATTTTTCTTTTTAAAAAGTATTTAATTCAAGTTTAATGCATCATACAAAGAAAAAAAATATTAATTTAAAACTATTCATTTAAAAATTTTTCAGAAATAAAGAAAAAATACACTTGATTAAACATCATGTATAATTAAAAACAAGATACCTATATAATAATAAATTCTTATATCAACCAGTGATTAATGAAAATGTGAAATTATTTAATGATTAACTGCAGTGGTATCCAAAAATTTTATGTGTTGCGCCGCCCTTTTTTCTCGAAAAAAATGTTGTGCCCTCCCCTAATTTTTAGAACATTCTAATTAAACACTGTGGTATTTACAATTTCATTTCAATCGATTATAAAATAATATACCCTATTTAGTATAATGATACTAGAAAGATTAACATTAAGAAGGGTGTACAACAGGATGACCCCATATCTGCAAAACTTTTTACAACAGTGCTGCAAGAAGTATTTTGTGGATTAAAATAGGAAGCTAAAGGAATAAAAAGTAAATATGGAAATTATCTAATTACGTCATTTAGATTTTGCAAATGATGTAATTATTTTTTCAAATAATGCTTTAGAGCCTCATGAAATGTTGCAAGATTTATTAGATGAAAAAAAAATAGCACTAAAGGTAAACATTAAAAAGACTAAAGTAATGTTCTTTAGATTTTGTCAAAAGATGAAAATAAAGATTAATAATGATGATTTAGAAGTTAACAATTGCAAATACCTTGATCAGATTATTACTACAGATAGAAATAAAATGAACAAAATTAAACTTGGATGGAATGCATGCTTTTGGTAGAAATAACTTCATATTAAAAGGAAATATACTTTTGTGTTTGAAAAGGAAGGTTTTAATAAATATGTTTTATCAGTTCTTACTTATGCGTCTGAGACTTAAACATTTAACAGAATAGCAATACAGAGACTTCAGATCATACAAAGAAATATGGAGAGATCGAAAACGAAATACATGGATAAGAGAACAAACAGGTGTTACTAACATCATTGAAAGAATTAAGAGAATGAAATGGAGTTGGATTGGACACATTGCTAGAAGAAATGATAATAGATGGATAGTTGGAATCTGAAACTGAATTCTAAGAGCTTGTAAAAGACCCAGAAAAAGAAGATATGCATGGATGAAATAAGGAAGTGTACAGGGTAATGTGAAGAAGAGATGCTAAAGATCAGATAAGATGGATTGAACATGGAGAGACTTTATCTTGCAGTGGACTGGTAATGGTTGGCAGTGATGATTATGACTTAGTGTAGATATAGGTCTTACATAAAACAGTTTATTTTTATGATGTAATAATTTTTAATACAATCAAATAAATTTTACAAAAAATAAAAAAAATAAAAACATTGATTAAAATAATAACATTGGTTGAATAAAATTGTAATGATATTTAGTGGTCTGGATGAGACTGTTTATTAAAATCAAGTTTGCCAAACCTGAATAAGTATCCCTATTCTCAGTTCTTTTCCAATCATTAAACGAAATTGATGTTTTGGTTTTAAAACAGCAACAGAGGAAAAGCCAGTTTCATATAATTAAGATGTTACAAATGGTAATAAAAATTCTAAAGCATTGTTAAAGTAGAAACTTTTCTTATTCTAACATCTGTTTTAATGGGCTATCATAAGGTAACTCAATCAAAAATTCTTGCTGTGATGTTGAAAGATGAAATACCTCGTGTTTTGATTGCAAATGTCCAGTTTTTTTCTTAAATACATTAACTTTACCTTTATCTACCCATGAGATTGAGGTCCTTGCATTGATTTATTTAAAATAATGTTTTTCAAAGACATCCACTAAATAAAAAATCTTTAGAAGAAATTTTGTGTCATAAAACAATTTTGCCTCATCTCATTATCAGTCGGAAATTTGGCAATTTCTTCTTTTAGTTCAAACACTCTTTGAAGAATGTTGAAGTATATACTCTTATTCTTCTCCTTTATTTTCTTTGCATTTCTTCATATATTCATATATATTGCTTATAATAACTCTTCTCATATACTTAATGCAAAAAAATTGTTTAATAAAACTTCATTTTCTTGACAGTTTCGACTGTCCAACAATCTTCATCAGAACATTCTCAATTCCCTCTACCTTTTAAATTGAAAAGGTAAAGGAAATTGAGAACACTCTGATGAAGACTGCTGGTAGAAGAAATTGAGAATGAGCTAATGAAGACTGCTGGACAGTCAAAACTGTCAGGAAAATGAAGTTTTATTAAATTTATTTTTGCATTACAATGTATACGAGACGAGTTATTATAAGCAATATATAAGAATGTTGAACTGAGAAGGCCAACATGTTTTAAAATAATATAAAAATGCTGTGTTCTGTGGTTATACCATCACCCTATTAAGTGTTTTTAACAAAGTTTACAACTTTTATAATAATTTCAAATATCAGCAAATCTTCTTTCAAAGTAAGGGATTGTCTGTGTATTATACAATATGTCCAAATTGCACGTGGAAATAACTTTCAAACTAGAGATTTGGCTATTTTCATTTTTAAAACATATCAATCACATTGAACATTTCTTTTGCTCTTGCATTGCTTTCAATGGGTTTACAGAATAATATATCTTCTTTAATATCAGTTTCTACACTATCGTATATATGAAATCAAATGGCATCTTTAAATACATCTAATGCTTCATCCAACTGCAATGCACAAACTGACAATTTTAGTTTGTCTATTAATTACTCATGAAGATTTTCAGATATATCAAAAAATTTTCTTCCTATCTTATTATCTACAGATGGAATTTTTCAAAGTTGGTTAGCACATGATTCACTGGGCATTGTTTCTACCATGTTAATAGCTACAGTTATTATCAAAGTTTTTCCTATTGTATGTGTTTTTATACATTTAGAAATTCTACAAGAAACTTCATACGATGCAAGAAAGGCTTTTGTCATTACATACATAGTTTTTGAAAAAAGTATTTTGTTGTATATTCAAAACATCTAATTTCCTTTGGAAAAATTCACTTGGCTTGCTAATGTGGTCTGCATGTAGTTTTTCAAGATGATGTTTTAATTTATTAGGTTCCATGCTTTCTGCAGCTGAAATATTCATATAGATTAGACACATCAGTCTTTCATGTCCATTAATAACAGTACTTGAAAATCCCAATGTTAAGTATAGTGGATCATATTTTCGAGATTTAACATTACTATTTTTCAAAGCAGTATTTGTGTTGGTTAAACAACATTTGCTAGTATCAATTTCATCTTATTTATTTCATTCTGGTTACATATTTATCCATCTAAAATAGATACGTATTATTTTAACACTACTAAAAAATATTATACCCAAGTTGTCAAACTAACCTCAGTAATTGTTAAGAATACCATGTAATATAAAAACACTTTACATATAAACCACTAATTATGTTTGTAGTATCAAAATATACATTTCATATCACTTACCTCACTCGTGTGAATACTAGCTGAGGGCTTGTATCATTAGTAAAAATGAGGCAAAAGTTTGTTAAATGTTGATGAATAATTTTTTTTAGATACTGATTTCAATTTGTGTTTGGTAAAAGTTACGCATTTCCTTGCAATAGTCTTGTGCCCCCTATGGTGTCACACCCCACAGTTTGGAAAACACTAACATCCAGAAGCATAATATGTGTTAATTGCTGATATTCTGTTATACAAACTTATAATAATATACATATTTATATTACCGCAAACATACATACATAATTAATAAAAAGAAATAATTGAATGGCTTTCTTTCTTGAGAGTATTTTCCCTGACAGTTTGATACTCCACTATTCACTAAGAATAGCTAGAGATCCATTTAACGATCATTTCTGGATAGACACCATTCATGATCACTATACCATCAAATCCTTTTTAAAAAGAATGTTAAAAGATTATATATATATATGTTATACTTAATGTTTTCACGGTTATATGATATAGATAAATTATAACTTTTTGGGATATACCATGTATTGTTTTCCATTAAACACCGATATTTCGACGGAATAGCAACCGCCATTTTCAAGGTAAACTTTTGAAAGAAAAACTGTTAGATCTTAACAAATAACGTGGACTGTGTGCGAGATGAGAAATGAGATTCCAGTTCAGCATTCACAATATCAGGCTTATCAAAATGTTTATTTTCCTCAGTATTTTTACCTGTTAATTTTAAGTTAATATTGGATAAAATGAAAGGTTTCCACATAGCTGGAATACGTTGTGCTTCATCAGTTATATTTAAACCAGTAGGTCTCTTTAATATTTCAATTGACTCTCTCATGGTTCTTAAATCATATCTTTCCAAATTAGCAAGTATTTTTGTATTGTTAAAATTAGGTTTGTGACCAGTTTCTAAATAATGGGAAGTAAAACTGATGTGCTAATTTTTTGATGAAAAGCATTTTTATGTTCCTTAATTCTGACATTAATTCATCTATTAGACCCACATAGTCTTTTGAGCACTGGAAACATGGAATTTCATAAACTCCTTGGTGTTCCAAAAATATTCTGTCTTTAGGTTTATACAAAAAATCACCAATTTTTTTGCCAGTAGAAAAAGTGGTCTTTATATTAAAACAAGATAAGTCTTCTACTGATTTTATCAGTAACCCCCCTAATGTAAGGCAAATTTACTATATTAAAAAAGGAATTATCAATTCTATTCTCTTTTTTCTTTTTAGTATTAATGTTATATAAAGCCTTACATATGATGTTTTTATTATAATTATTAGAAAGCAGAATACTTTTTGTAAGTTCTATTTCAAGAGAAAGATGTTCTTTATCAGATAAATTATAAGCTCTAGTGAAAAGATTTTTAGCTACAGAAAAAATTTGTGCAGGATGATGATGAGAATTAAAATTAAGATATCTGTTTGTATGAGTAGATTTTCTGTAAACTGATATTGACAATGTTTCATCACATTTTCTTGCAATTAAAACATCCAGAAAAGAAAGTGATCTGTTATTTTCCACTTCCATAGTAAATTTAATATTTGGATGCCAATTATTTATAAAAGCAAGAAAAGAATTTAAAGAATCAATTCCATGAGGCCATATGACAAAAGTATCATCCACATATCTAAGCAAATAGAAGGTTTTTTAGTAGCTGCACATAATACTTGATTTTCAAAATTGTCCATGAAAAGATCAGCAATGACAGGTGACAGTGGGATCCCATAGAAAGTCCTTTAATTTGTTTAAACAGTTGAGAATTATAAACAAAAAATGTATTTTCAAGGCAATATTTTGCTAAAGGAATAATAAAATCAGGTAAATCATTGTACTGAGCTATTATATTTAATGCTTCTTCAACAGGAATATTAGTAAACATAGAAGAAACATCAAAACTAACCAATAAATCAGTTCCAGTTAGTTTTAAGTTTTTAATTATTGAAATAAAATGGCTTGAATTTTTAATTCTTGAAGGAATCTTGTCTGCCAATGGCTGTAAGCATTGGGCTAAATATCGAGCCAAAGCATGTATGGGAGAGCCTATAGCACACACAATAGGTTGCAATGGTATCTCAGGTTTATGAATTTTAGGCAAACCATAAAATTTAGGATATAATGAAGAACCTTCTCTTGGAGAAATTTTAATTTTCATATTTTCATCTATACTAGAACATTTGATAAGACATTTTGTCTTTTTCTCTAAATATGTCAGAGGATCTCTAATAATCTTTTTATAAGTTCCATCATTTAATAAATCTACAATTTTATTATTATAATCCAAACGATCAAGAACAACAATAGAATTACCCTTATCTGCTGGAATAACGACAATTGAATCATCTTTTTTTTAATTTTGAAGTGCAATAAATTCTCCTTTAGATAAATTATTTTTTGGTGGTTTCATATTTTTTAAAACATTACAAACTTCAAATCTAATAAGATCAGCTGTGTGTAAGTGTATATTTTTTAAAGAAGATTCTATATTGCATATAATATTTCCAACTGGAACACGTTTAGGAGCCAAAGCATAATTAAAACCTTTTTCCAACAGAGAAATTTCATCACAAGAAAGTTTACGATGGGATAAATTTTTTACATATGAATCACTCACAGTATTATTAGTAAAATGTTTTTCCTTTCTACTTATCAATAAAGCAAATTTCTTCTTTTGTTTCAAAGTTTTAAATTCCGAATCCTTAACAGATCGAAAATAAACAATTTTATCAAAAATAGACCAATGAATGGGATGTATAATATATATTATAACGATCCTAATGACAGTGGAGATCGAATCTAACCGCAATCTGCACTACAAGGGCGCCATCTAGGCATTTGAACCTAGAAAAATTTATAAAGTAGGCAGATACGCCCTGTTAAGATTCCACTTTATTTAAATATTTAGATTGTTAGCCCAACATCACTAGCTCAGGGAGTAGCAGAGATAATAAAATATAACTTTATATCTTAAATATAAAAAAATAAAAGCCACTGCCAAAAATTAACACATAAAAAATATTTATTTATGCACATATAAATTTTGAATTATTTAAAATTTTGAAGAATAAATTTAACATTTTAGATTTTTACATTAACTTTCAATTTTACATTTAAATAGATTGCAATAATGAGTTTAATATTTACTTAGTGAGTCGAGTATGAATAGACTACATAGATTGTATTTGAAAAGAAAATGTTCTATCCCTTATTTAACCTTAGGGCCAAAAGTTTGCAGCCATACCAACGTCAATCCATCGGATATATCGATGTATTCAATGCAGCATAAATACAACAACACAAAATACTATATTGTCAGGAATGTACATCTGAACAGTAAGTAGAGTTAGAGAAGACATTGTCTCTCAACCAACAAGAATGCCACATCTTTTGCCGAGTAGAACAATAAACAAAAAACTCCATAGGAATGGACTGCGGTCCTTTTTGCCAACTTACAATCCCATCCATAGGCAAACAGAAGATGTGTGGCGTATATATGCAATCCTGCCTGTAATGGATCTACTACTACATTTACTAATTACATCAATACATCTAATCCATTGACACAATTTAACTACGAAACAAATAACCTAAGATTTCCCTCCCTTAAATATAATTTTACAAAACTATATAGCCATTCACGCCTGACTTCAATTTAACATTTAGATACGTTTGCACAGATGAATTTTATAAAATTTGTTTTATAATGTTGAGTATAGATCGACTGCATAGATTCCACGGTTAAAAACATTCCAAAATAAACATAACCGACCAAAATACAAAGTCATCGATAACGTCAATTGCAGAGGGAATACAAGAAAACCCAATAGCATTCATGATAAGATGCTGCAGTGACATCGATGACCTATATATTCTAATCGAATATGAAAACCACAACACAATTAACCACTAACGAATCCATGCAATGTCCATACCCAACTTAAATTTCATCATTTAAAATTTAAACAATAAATATTAATACAAATAAAATTAATAAAATGGAAATGATTTTTTTCTTTTAGCAAGCAAATATGTAAAACTTAAACATTTATAATTAATTTGAAACATAAGTCAGATATATATAATTTAAATATTAACTGTCAGTTTGAAAATCAGATAAGAGTCCTTTTTTTAAAATTTAGGTTAGCTGAATCTTAAAAGTTTGAAGTTCTTAATTATTTTTTTAAATTGTAAAGTTCATAGCTCACGGTAGAGGAGTCCAAGTTCCTGTTTTTAATTCCCACGACGTCTCCATTGGAAGACCGCTCTGATGTTCTGGAGGTAGCATTAGCTGGTTCCATTCTGGTATCACAGTCTTTTCATTTTTTAAAATAAGTGAGAGAGAACAACAAGTGCGTCTTATCGTTCGTCTCACCAAAACAAGCTGGAAAAACTGTCAGGAAAACTGTATTTCTCCTTTTATAGTATCCATACAGATTCAACCAACAAAACATCACTAATCCATCCTTTTCATTTGCGTCCAGGCTGAGCCTTGGTGCTTCCATTGGTCAAGCTAATTTCTCTTTATTCTCTTATCTAATTTCATCTGACTTTTTAATTACACAAGAGCCCCAAGGCTAGCTTGCTTTTCAATTAATAAACAATCATTTCCATTTACAGATTACAGGAATTAATTAATAGCTGTTTTTATTTTTATTTACGTTATTTCTTTATTAAAATATTTTTATATTTCAATCTTGTATTTTTTTTTATAAAAAATACGTTCAAATACTTTTTTTTATATTTATAAAAAAAATATTGTTAAAGTTTTGCATCTGTGCGAATGTATATACGTTTAACAAACATTTTAATTTTAGTGTTTAGTTTTTTTTAATACATTTATTTTTATTTGCGAACTTAAAAGTTTTTATTTCAAATTAATGTAACGGCATATTTATATATATATAAAAGTAAAAATATGTTTGGCAAAAATTGCTGACAAGAGAAACACAAAGATGTCATTATATGAGAGGAAACACAATAAAAACGATTGGCATTCACAACATCATGGAAGTTAGAGATCATTTTGAAATATTTTCAAATAAAGTCAGTAGAGAATGTAATTATGAGGGATAGAAAAAGGATAATTTTGAAATGTTTCCAAATAGTCCGTGGAGAATGCTTTAACTACATTGTCCACTAAAGATATATGTAATTATAATGGATGGAAAAATAATAATTCTGCTAGTTAAAGGAAAAATAGATATAGTTTTGAAAAATAAATATGAATAAAACAATTAGTTAGACAACACTTAGACAAACTTATTGGTATTTGGTGCAATGATTGGAACTTTAGATACCAAGATGGAAAGCAAAAGTGGAATAAGGATTTGAACTGTAAATATAATTTATATGGAAATGAAAAAGGAAGTAATTAACATATGGCTTTGGAGTGTACGATTGTTGAAAGAGTATCAGCATGTATTGCTTAAACTATATGGAAAGTGAATAAAATTGAATAATAAAGGAATTAAAACAGATGGAGATCTTATGATTTTTTTGTTTAAGATTTTATGAGGATGGGACAATGAAACTAATGAATGAATCAGCCTTTATTAAAATGAAATAGGAAAAGAAAATGGAATGAATCAGTATTTGAAAGAATGATTTGGTAATAAGGAATAAGATGAGCACATTGGCAAATATAACTTATAGAGAGAAGGATTGTAAATCATACTATATTACAATAGTTCTTTAATATAATAATTGATATTCTGTATATTAAATTAGGTCAAGTTTTGTGTTTCTTCTACTTTTGAGGCTTTTAATAAAATAAATGGTTTTGTTTTAGATGATAATATTGAAAATATATATCAATCACTTGATAGATTAAAAAGTATTGATGTTTTTCTTTCAATTTAAAAAAAAAAAATAGAATGTTTTTCTGCAGATAAGATTAAGATTATTTATGGTTTGCTTTTGCTGTTAGAGGCTTCACTGTATTTTATGTGTAATGATGTTTTTTTTTATAAAATTAAAGAGAATTGGGTTATTAGTTATGTTATTTCTCAATCCAAAACAAAGCAAAACTCTCCATATAGTAGTGCCATCTTGTGCTAACAAGAGCAATCAATGGATGCCAGAAGGCTTGTGCATAAAATCCCTATCTACTGCCTACTCATCCAATATCCCCAGACTAGTTTCTGGCTTGTGGCCTTCATCAGGATTGTTTAATAACAATTATTGTGCTAGTATGAGATAGTGATCATGTGATGTATGTTATTTCTCCTTAAATGTGTTCTGTCTATATTGATTTTTTGGAATGTAGTGTTATTAATCAATTTTCTGTTTCTTTAAAATTATTTATTAAGTATGTTGATGACTGTTTGTTTGTTATTCAGAAAGAAAAATTTGAGGAGTTTTTAAATGGATTGATTGCTTTTGATTCTAATATTAATTTTACTATTGGGGAGGAGGGGTAGTTTTGATTTTGCAAAATTAACATTTTTGGATTTAAGCATTGAGAAGGTTGATAATGTTTTATTTTGTAGTCATTTTATAAAACCTAAGAATTTGAAATATATGATTAAACCTGATAGTTATCAGTCTTTTATGCATAAAAAAAATATCTTTATTGAATTTTTGTTGTAGGAATAGAAGGCATAATAATGCTGATATTCAAAAAGGTCAATTTGCTGCTGATTATGTAGAATTAGGTTATAATCATGAATTTATTAGAAATGTTGTATTTAATAAAAATATTTATAGTCATGACACTAATAGAAAAAATTTTATGGTTAGTAATGATAAAGAGTTTATGTCTTTACTATTTAAGTCATCAATTTATAATTTGGTTTATAAGAATAATCGTTTGTTAGGAGGAATGAAGATTGCATGGAAGAAAGGTTCTGATTTGAATTCTTTATTGAATAGTTCAAAATAGTCGACTGATAGTAAATCTATTCCTGATATTATGTATAAGATTCCTTGTAGTAGTAGTAAGAGTTATATAGGTCAGAGTAAATTTAGCCTTAATGAAAGCATTAAATTTCATATAAGTAGAGTTAAACATAGGTATCATAACTCAGCTTTATATATTCATGAACTGAATACAGATCATAAAACATTGTTTGACAAAGCGACAGTTATTTTTTATGAAAAAATGAATTAAAGTGAAAAGTAAAGGAAACTTTAATGATAAAACTTGAATCTGAAGCTATCAATCTTATAAAGACACCTTTTGATATAAAGGGAAGTTGGTTTTTGAAATGAATTATGGGAAGGTTTTTTTGTTTTGTATATATATATGTTGTTTCTTTATTTTGATTTTCACTTGAGAAGGTCTATTTGTTTAGTAGATGGAACCATGATCATGTAAGGATTTTGGTAAAGTTTTGGATTTGATGTATTGTTTTATGGTTTTGTATTTTATTTATTACTAGTATAGTGTTAGGGAATTTTGAATATATATATATATTCACTGAGGACATTGCTGAAATTTCTTAACTTTGGGATAATGATTTGATATTTAATTTCAGTTAGCGTTATGTGTGAGATTAAATGCATAAGTGAATAACAAATCATATTTTACAGATAAAGTTTGATTAAAGTAGAATACATATTGTGCAAGTGTAGTCTTTTTCAACACACACATATATAATATACATGCTTTTTATTAAAATTTTAAAATAATAATATAATTATTAATAATAAATTGAGGGGACACAGATATATTTTACTGAGTGTTGTTCACTCATTCATTCACCGAAGCAAAAAGAATTTTTAAAAAGTAACTGTAGTATATTCATTAAAGGGATAATCTCTAGTCTAATAAATTATTAATAAAAATTATTAATGTAACTGTATTATATTTCTATTTTAAACAAATAGCGGAATGACCGACTTCCTGGATGATATGCTTTTCCATTTTTTCCCAATAACCATTATCTTTTATAAAATATGATAGTGATCTTGTTATCAAGAATTACAATCTCTTTAATTGTTTTGATGTTTTTAAGTCAGTATTAACTTTCAGTACATTGTAAAATTTGTAAAATCTTTTAGTATTTTTTGTGGTGAATAAGTGAAGTATGTTATTAGACAATACATGCACTGTTTCAAAGGTGGTACTTTAGGCAGTTTGTAAACAGTACTGATCATTTTTTTACTTGAACATACATACTATTATTACTATTATCAATAATATTTGCAAATGACATTTATTAATCAAATCATACACAAGCATAAAAATGAATAAATAGTTAAGTACTTATGTCAATGTATAAAAGAAAACAACAATTATTATCAAAAATTTATAAGAGCATCAACAAATGAACTTGGAGATTAAACCAGTTTTACCCCCTTACCCATATGTCAACATGATAATGTATAATTCTGTGTCATAATATATATATTTTAAAAAACACATAAAATATAAATAAAATTCCAAAAACCATATATAAATATTAAAACAACTATTCAAATTAAAAATGCATAATTCTGATTAATACTAGTTTTAAAAGTTGATTACATTCAGTAGGAAAACTGATCATCAAACGTTATATGTTTGCAATATTACTGTTGATAAATCATATACAATTATTTCATTTAAATAATATCTAAATACAGAAGCCACGAAACAGCCACATACTGTATTACATTCTTTTATTCCAATAAAGCAAGTGAAGTCATTGTTAGAGCTATTATTAATCCCGCATATATTACATATATAAATGCAGGTTTAAGCCTGTACAGTGTATTAAATATTAAAGTTATATTTGAAAAAAATATTAGTTATATCTGAAAAGATTTTCTGCTATGATTTTGATCATTTCTGATGAAAAGATTAATAAATAACTTTCGCTGGACGAGTTATATACAATATGTTCTAGAGAAGTTATAATCTGGATCATGACATATGTTTGTTTGTTGTTTTTTTTTTTAATTCAAGTCATTTTTGAAATTGTTTTAAACAGCTCTTCTGAGAGACTAAAAAAAATGAAGTTGTTTTTCAGATTTCAAAAACAATTTATCTTTGTTTTATTGCTCTTGTCAGATATAAGCGATTTAATCTCGGGAAAAATATGGACTAAAAAGCATAATTACGATTATTAGACAAAAAAAATCAGATCCGTATTTTAAAAAAAAAACTACATTTGTTTTAGTTTTTTGGGTCATTTAGAAAACATTAATTTACAATATATATAACCTAACCATTTCAAAAATATTTTTATCCTTTATTCTCTTTTAAACGCACTACTTTAAATAAATACATGTCAAGCGTTGGTGGCCTAGTGGTTAGCATAGCTGCCTTCCAAGCATTCGTTTTCCGGTTAATGCATTTGACATATAAAAAAAGAAAAATCTTAAATAAATACATATATTTACGAACGATAATTCAGTAATCATAATTTAACTTGATGTTTTTTATGTAACTATTTTGATTAATTATCTGTAGCGACTTCAAGGAATTATTTGCGTTATAAACATATCTCAAAACGGGGATGGGACATTAATAACACATTTTTCATTCAATCAATGAAATATCAACAAAAATGTCATCGTAAAATTTTATTTCTAGTTTTTATACCATAATCAAATTTATAAATTTAATAAAAATTGATTAATTTTTATGTTGCAAACTGTCAGCTATATAATTAATAGATGATAATAAAATAAAAAACAAACATTAAAATATATTAAAACGCCATTTACTTATGTACATTTTGATAAAAAATACAAACCAGATTACAAAGAGAGTGAATGATGTAAGCAGACAAAAGCAGTTAACAATTTCCACTTATTCAAGTAGAAAACGTTCAAGCACTGGCCGCAGGGCCCTCTGGTGTCCTTTAATAAAAATAAAAATCCAAAAAGCAATAGATCTTCACATTCTCTTCCCCTCCCAATATTGGATAAGCTGCATCATATTAGCAATCATGAACTTCATGTTTTGCCATCGATCCATAACTACACTCATCTGACTAATCCATTTTATTCTCTAGCTAAGAATGGCCAGATACCCATTTACTGATCACTATTGCATGATTAGCCAGATAGCTATGAACTGATAAGTCCATTCAAAACTGATATGATGGCCATACTAGGCAGATGCAGTAATCATTAAGCAAAGAGATCTTGGGGTTAGGGATGATGATTTGCTTTTAGACAATCATAAGGAGTCTAATTATTACAACTGCCTAAATTTTGTTGAAATATAATAAAATAATATCAGCACTATACGTTCACTTTTTATTTGATGATAAAATTATATGCAAAAAATAAATAAATAAAGATCATTTTAACACGCATATATTTTTATAAATGCTTATACTTTTAAATTCCTATCCAAAAAAAAAAATTAGTTATTGAAATGCCTCATTACTTATGCAACTTCTTAAAGTGTAATGAGTGCATCATGTAACATGAACACCAAGAGAATTATCTCTAGCACAAATATAATATCAACCAAATCATATAAATGAACAATACATTTAACTAAAACATTGCTCTACAATGAGAATTAGAGATGGACAAATATAAATATAATATATTTGGAAATATTGCTAAGATAAGGACCCTGAAGTATCAATAAAACATAACAACCTCAAAACAATAAAACCACTTTCCATTTATCATCAATACAGAAAGCAACATGATCAACCATTGATAAACTCATAAATTAATTTTGGTTTCAAACTATATAGTTTTTTCTTTTCCATGTTTAATCAACAATTGCAAAGAATAGAGTGATATTTAAATTCTGATTAAGTTCTGTTTTTCATTAATATTGCATGTTTCTTGTTTACTATGTTTCCATAAGACTTTGGCTATGTTGCGGCTAACTACTCAGCATTATAGGGCTACAATATTATCATCTCCACATCGGCTTCTAGTTTCTGCTTTCATTAATGGATAATTGGATTTCAAAACCCCCACTAATGCACTTAGTCATGTAATAGCTACTTTGTAATCTTGTATATTAGTCAAGCAAATTGCCTGGGAAAAAAGAAAAAACTCTTTTGATTTAAAGTTTTTAACTCAGATTAACCCGTTTGCACAATCATGTAAATACAAAATCAGACCAGTTTCTACACATCTGTAAAATGGCAGTTTTATGACAATTGTATGCCTCAGTTATCCTTTGAAAGGTTAGTAAGGTTAATACAAACAATATCACATGATCTCATTCTCCTAAGAACAGTATTCTTATCCTACTTTAGAATCATCTATTGTAAGACAGAATAATCAATGAAATCCAAATGATGTAATGCTATAATATCCTCAATCATAGGTAAATTATTGGCTTTTGTCTGCGTCAGTGAGAATTAGTATTCAAAACTGGAAATAATGGCCGTATGTTTATAATTTTGCGTAAAACTGTAAAATATATATAATCTGAACTGGTATCAAATCCATATAAGTATGTGATCCAGTGAGTTTTGGTTTAAATCAATTTCACACTATTAGTGTGAACAATAGACAAAAGTGACTACTTAGATATTAAGTGGATACTTAGTATTGAATCATAGTGATCAATGATGAAGGCAAAAACCCCAAAATAAGACAGGGGACAGAGATATTGTAACAGTATATTACCTTATATCTTTTAATTATTCCCTAAAAGCATATCAAAAAATGTATATTTACCTTCAAAAATCAGCGGATTCCATTATTGATATATCATTTACACATGGTGTACTAATATACACATACATACACACATGTTTGTTTACAGCAATAAAAAGAAAAACACATTAAGTGGAGATCAGGATATTAATAAACAATGATGCATCCATTCACACACATCTAGATTGAAATACAATTTTAGATTTTTCTATGTTGCTTGCTATGCTAATAATCCTAATTTTTCAGTAGTTTCCATTGTTTGAATAAATCAGCAGATTAACACAACTGTTATTATGTTCTTAAGAAAAAAATATTCTAAATAATAAAGTATTATTAAAATAATTTTATACAATATAATTGTTTGAATGTTAGTAATATTAATTATAATTAAAGAATATCATAGTGTAGAGATAGGTACCCACTTTTTCTCATCTATGCCTTGAGATTCCATTCTGGGCTGCTTAATAGTTTTCAGAGTAGTTGGCCTGATTGGTTAATGAATATTTAATTTATTCCTAGCTAAAGAGTAAAACAAAAATGAAAACCCTCCATCACATGGCAATTAGTAAGTCAGATAATTACTTTCTTATTCACTACTATGAGAAGCTCTTGGAGAATATTTGCCCTGTAGTGGCTTTTTTTCTTTTAATAAAGGCTGTTTTATTTTTAATAAACTATTGTCGAGATGTTAAAATTAAAATTTCTGATGAAGCATTCTTTTTTATAACTGCAATCATCAATATCCTCAAAATACCTTGGATAATTGAAAAGACAAGAGAATCTGCATAATATTAATAGCAATATGCTTTACTGTTGTCAAGCATTGGTGGTTGAGAGGCCAGCAACAGCAGCTTTACAAGCAGTTGTCCCGGGTTAGCGGGTTCGCTTCCCGGCTGTTTTGCTATGACACATGAAAAAAAAAAAAGCTTTATTATTTATAGCAAGACCTTCGATTTAGATGATTATTTTAATAAATGGGAATATTCTCACAGAAGTAAATGAACTAAAATATGACATTGTTTTTATATAACATATAAACTAGAAATTACATTTAAAACAGGCTATAGTGGTTTTACATCGGTATAGAAATTTAATACTTTATTACTGCTAATTATGTTATTAGGGAAATTTGATTGGAATAAGACAAATATAGATTAATGGTTGATGAAAAACAACAATACATTTACTGATAATACATTTACATATGAAAACAGAAAAGACTATATAAGATAATTATTAGGAAAATTGTAAAAAAACAGAGTATGATGGGATAGTGGCTCAATTATACGATGTAGATTGTGATGTCAGAGCTAAATTTAATGTTAATGATGCTAAAGACATGTAATCATTAACAGTATTTGCATCTTCAGTTCATTTATTGAGAGAAAAGAATCATGGCAGGCAGAAGTTGAGCAAAACTACATAAAAAAATCTAAAAAAAAAACTTTATATAGATATGCATTTAAAAAAATCAGAATTGTATAAGATAGATATTTTCTCATGATTCTATGTTGATATAAGTCAGATGTTATTTCCCAGGATTCTCTGTGATATGAAAATTAAATAGTTAATATTGATATTTCCCATGATTCTCCATGATATAAAATTTAAACAGTTAGTATTTCCCACAATTCACTGTTGATACACAAGTTAAACGGTTGATATTTTCCACAAATCTCTGTGATATAACAGTTAAATGATTAATATTTCCCATGATTCTCTGTGATATCAAAATTAAAGAGTTGCTATTTTCTACAATTCCTGTGATATGAAAGTCATACACTTGACATTTCCCATGATAACCTAACATATGAAAGTTAAACGGCTGATATTTCCCATGATTCTCTGTGATATAAAAATTAAATAATTGAATTTTGTCATGATTCTCTGTTCATATAAGTTAAATAGTGGTGATGAAGGATGGGAAAAACCTTGACATTTTTAAGTAGGGATGTTCGGGCAAAAAAAAAAAAATGTAAATAGTAGATACAGTGACAAAAATACTTGATCAGTTTAAGGTTCAGGAATTCATAAGAAACTTGAGCATCATAAGTAATTAGGCAGAACTGTGATCTATAAATTGTGAGTTTCAAAATTTGCGACTCCACTAAACCACATATGGTGGTGAAAAAATAATTAACACATAGATACTTAATCTTATTAGATCTATATTTTCATTTAAAATACTGATGACTGAATTAAAATTACTTTATTCTGGTCATATTATGAAGTGATATAATTTATTAAAATGTGTATGCTTCTAAGAAAGATTATGATGAAAAAAGAAGAGAAATGAGTAGAAGACCCTCATTTCAATCTCCACTGTGTCACAACCTTATCAGTGTGAAAATTCCATAACACTTCCTCTCACTATATATTTCATCAGTTGAACTGAAGGCATTAAACACTTGGATTTCCATGCCAATGTTGGCAGTCAAACATTTTTTTCAATAGAGCACTGTTTAAAGAATATGCACTATTTTCTAT
Organism: Epiperipatus broadwayi; assembly: GCA_028023455.1. Taxonomy (NCBI): domain Eukaryota; kingdom Metazoa; phylum Onychophora; class Udeonychophora; order Euonychophora; family Peripatidae; genus Epiperipatus; species Epiperipatus broadwayi. The sequence goes on along the minus strand of JAQFVV010006359.1, from coordinate 2,282,398 downwards.
TCACTTTTACAACACTTTGTAAAAGAGTGAGTCATAAGATAGTAGACATCAGATTATTTTAGACAGATGCCTTTTCTACAATTTCTAAAACTTGATAACTTAAGATATCTAATAATAATATAAAATAAACATTTTTTATAGTAGTGTATTCATCTGCCATTTAATTAAAATTTCCATTTTTATGGTAAAATAAACAAATGTAATTTTAAGCTGAAACATATTATCACAACAATAGTACCCATTTCTTTTATTTCAAGAGTTTATAATCATGATAATAATTATAGTAAGATAAAAATTAACGGTAAACCATAAGATCATCATCCAGAGACTCTCTACCAATGATGAAAACCTCATTCATTATAATCAGTACATCAGCACACATCTAACCAACCCAAACACATCTGGTCTGAAGTCTGTAATAGCCAGGTACCCATTTATAAAGTGATATTAGCTGGTTAATTAGCTTGATCTATCATTATTTGACACGAGTGATCAGAATGAGTTTAGAAAAAAAATTCTCTAGTTTGAAACCTTGGCAAATTGTTTTATTAGATTACTTTAAAGCATTTCAATTCTATTCTTATAATAAAAATATATTATACATATAATACAATATTTTTTATAGTAGCAGCAATAGCAACAACAACAACATTAGCAGCAGCAGCAGTAACAACAACAACAATAATAATAATAATAATAATAATAATAATAATAATAATAATAATAATAATAATAATAATAATAATAATAATAATAATAATAATAATAATAATAATAATAATAATAATAATAATAATAATAATAATAATAATAATAATAATAATTAAATGCATGATAGTGAGACTGACTTTTTTTCCTACTTAAATTTGAAAACGAAGTGAAAAGTCATTTCTTTCTTGAATCATTAATATTCATAGATGACAAGGTTATCCAATCATCATTTGAAATGATAACGTCTCTGGCAGCTTATCAAACTTCATTTGGAAGGAAGAATGATTCAAAGCAGACTTTTCATGAAATAAACGTCAACTTCTCTTAAAACAGAGTTTAAATCAATATAAAAGATAAATTTAACTTATTTTCTTAGTCAATTATGCAAAACAATTAACAGAATAATAATAAAATGAACATAAAAAAATATGTGGTCGTTTATCACTTATTCAGATTTAACTTGCTTTTACATTTCTTTTCTCCTTCTCTTTTTTTCTCTTTCTATATAGACAAGGCAAAACAGCATTTAAATAAATCCACTGCTCTTCATTAGCTTTTAGGTATAGTGAAAGTGAATACAGAATTCACTACATTTTCCCTATTGTCAAACGGTCGACCTTTTAACTTTGAGTTAAAATTAGTTAGATGTCCATTTACTGACTAATATTGTCTGATTAGCTAGGTGATATACAAAAAATTATAAACTTGTTAAGTTTTTTCATCTTATTCATCTTGGATCCAAACCCAGGACATGGAATGGATGAGCTTTCCATATCTTCAATAATAAAAATGTGAAAGCTTGTTTGCTTGTTACTTAATAACCCACCAAATATTGCCCCAATCTTGATGAATCTGGCATAGTTTTTTTGAGAATTACATACGCTATAGACTTTTACTTTATGGTAGTTAAGTGGTTTAAAAATTATGGTAATTTGCAATATAAAAATGCAAAAAAAAAAAAAAAAGCAGCACTGATTAAAAAATTAGAAGATACTGAAAAAAAATTTAAATGGGTACAAAGAATGTTGTGGCCTGCCTTCTGAAATACATACTACAGAAATGAAGAGAATTATAGTTTTTGATAAAGCAAAATAAAATTCGATTTTGTAAATATATTGTGTAAGTCTAGTTGTTACCCCATTCAGATTTTAATTTTAGATATTATGATGATGCAGTAACTGCTATCTTTTCTACATTGTTTAAGCCTATCAATAACCTTATATTACAGTTTGCAGTGGTTTGTAACTTTGCTTTTTCCTGCTGCTGCAATTTTAACATATTAATTTTTTTAAAATCTGAAAATGTCAGCATTATATGGAACTTTTTGTATGATTGACAGTACATTATTAAAATAAATCTATAAAGGAAGTGGTTAATTTCTGTTTAGGATGAGTGTTTTAGATTATTGTAGCCTGCTTTTTTCTTTCTTTAATGATAACTAATTCTAAATATCTTCTTTTTTAATAACATAAAATTCAAATATCTAATATTTCTTCTAATTTTTTGACTAAGTAAATTATATCCAATGGCAGCATGCTCCATTGTTATAGATAAAAACTTCGTTTATTTGTTTAAATTTGATATCACTTGAAAGCTTATATATGTAATTTATATTAAAATTACTTATATAATGTATAGAAAAAAAGGTTCAATTGTAAAAATAAAATGTTAATCATGGAGAAATATTTAATGAATAATTCCCTAGGTTCTATTAAAAAATTGACAGGACATTAATTTACTCAGGACATTAAATTTATTAAAATTTGTTTCTATCACAAATTTTTCACTTGTAAGTCAGATAGAAACAAAATATCACAATGTTAAAATTTTAGAACCATTTTTAAAAATTAGTTTATCATGTGAGTAATGTATTTAAATTAAAAGTTGATCAAATTCAGTAGTTTAATTGACCATAAAAATATTTTTTGTAATACTGCTATTGATAACTCATGTATTATTTCATGTAAATAATATGTAAATATATAAACTGTAGAAACGACTACATATTGTATTATATTCTTTCATTTTATTAATGTGAGGAAAGTTGCAACTACAATATATATATATATATTGTATTGTTTTGATTGTTTAAAAATATATATATATATATATATATATATATATATATATATATATATATATACACACACACAAAATTAAATATTAAAGCTAGACTAAAAATAAAATGAAATTTCTAAGCCTTAAATATTCTATCCAGATGGTTATAAAAAAAAAAAAAAAATTTATTATAATAATAATTTTAATTTTTTAAATAAAAAATATTTTTTCAAAAATATAAAAAATCTACCTCTCAAAAAAAAAAAAAAATAATAAGGAACAATTTTTTTTTTTAAAAATTTTTTATTTTTTTAAAAACAAAAATTTAAACCAAAAATAAATTTTTGAATTTTTTATTTTTAAAAATTTCCAGCCAAATAGTTGGTTAATTTAACTTCTAGTGTTCATTTATATCTAAGAGTGGATTTATATTTTAAAGTTGGGGGGAAAATTCCATATCTTATCTTTTTATAACTAATACTTTGGTGTTTTCACATGTTTAAATGCTTCTTCTTGAACATATTAGATATTAGGATATCAGTATACTGAATAGGGATAATACTATATTTCCAGGATAATCTGAAAGGGTTTTCAGTTTGAAATAAAATAATGAGAAGCAGTATTTTTTTCTCTTGCTTTTAGTTTAGGAACTATTTAGTTATTATCATGTTAAGGCGCATAGCTTAACTTTTATATATATAATACAATAGTATATGTCATCTACAAGATTAAAACTCATACACTGTACAATAAATCTAGTAAAATACTCTCTAACCCAGTTAAGACAATCATTAACAAGCACAGAGCAATCATCTCTTCTTGTGGCTCATTTATTAATTTAGAGGTTTTCCTAAAACACTTTGGGTTAAAAAGAATGGCTATTTAAATCAGTGTTGCAATGTATCTAAATATGTTTCAAATTTATTTTTATTCTTGTTAATTATGGTCTTGTGCTGAGTTAGAGAGTATTTAAAAAGATTTATTGTATACCAGTATGGGTCTTAATCTCATATATTGCATATATTAAAGTGCCAGAGGTATTTTATTACATATTTTCATTTGTATGAATTGTTGTTGACATTGTTTAAATTGAGAAAACTCTCAGGCAGGCCAACTATTGAAAAAAATCAATCTGATACATATTGAGATATATAGCACGATTGATATAATTATTCTTTATAACCAAAATATTTTAGCCAAGCCTCTATATTAAAAAATGAGGCACAAGAAGAAATGGTTACTCTTTTCTTGTCAGTTATTGTCTTGTGCAGAGTTCGAGAGTATTTTAAAAGACACTCCAATTTGTCAATTATAAATTTTGTAGCTCTTCTTTATCACATTTATAATTAATTAAATTATCAGCAAATTTATTATCATTCAGTATTTACAATTGTTTTCCAAGTGCCATAACAATAATTTATAAAACTTTAATTTCACATCTATTTAAAAAAAAGGGGGGGTTTTATTACTTTATTTTTAAATAAATTTCTTTACAAATTCACTTCTTTGAATTTTTTACTTATGCTTAAATATTCATTTCAATGATCTGACGTTTTTGACTATTTAGTAGTCTTCTTCACAGCTATAAAATATTATATTTTCATGTAAGCTTCAGAAATCAGACACTTGGTGGCAGTGCATTTTTAATTCTTATCTCCAGATTAGTTTATGGACTTTGCTTTCAACACTGAATGATGTTATGGTGATATTAGCATTCTTAGATAAGGCAAAATATGCCTGCGGTTAGAACTAAGTTTAGTAATAAAAAGTTATTAATGTGAAATTAATTATATATACTTATAAAAACATCTTTGCTTTACTTACAAACCTAAGATTTTTGTTTATTCAATTCCAGACTCTTAGTTTGTTAGGGAGTGGACGGTGAGTGACACATGCATAAACTGCACTAATTCCAGTTCTGAATCCCAAGTTTTCAATCACAAAGACAAAGGTCAGAACTCGTCTAGAGATGGGGTTTAATATGCACTACTATCTGATAATCACCAATTCCTTAAGATTATAATAGAGGGCGCTAGAGAGTTGCTGTTATTAGCTTTTCAGAAAATGAACTAAATGAGGTAGAGAAGAAATTGAAAAGTGGGAAGGCAAGAGGTTTAGATGGATGGACAGCAGAGATGGTAATGAATTTAGGATATAGGGCAAAAGAAAAATTATTATCCTGTTTTAATAAAATGGCACAGAATAGAGTTTTCCCAAATAGTTGGAGTAATACAAGAGTAAGGTTATTATTTAAAGGAAAGGGTAAGGATCATAGAAAGTTGAATAATTATAGACCGATAGCAGTAACATCAGTTTTATATAAAGTTTTCTCATATATGGTGGCTAGTAAAGTTGTAAAATGGATGGAAGGGAATAATGTAGTGGGTGAAATGCAAGGAGGTTTTAGATTAGATAGGTGTATAGGAGATAGTTTATTTGTAGTTACACAACTTATGGATATAAGTAGGAATGCAGATAAACAGTTATATATGAGTTTTATAGATATATAGAAGGCATATGATAGAGTAAATAGAAATAGATTATGGATAAGTTTAGCAAATTTGGGAATGGATGAAGCTTTAATAGATATTATTAAGAAATTATATGAAAATAATTATTATATATATCAATTAGAGAATATAGAATCAATTAAAGTTAAAAATGGTGTGGGACTAAGGCAAGGATGCCCTATGTCACCTATTTTGTTTGTGTTATATTTGAGTGAAATGGAAAGAGCAATAGAAAGATTAGGAAGAGGGATAGAGATACCGTTAATAGGTAGTAAGGGAGTATATATTTTGTCACGTCTTTTTTTTTGCAGATGATATATTTTTGTGTGCAGAAAAAAGAGAAGATATGGAAGTTATGTTGAGGACATGTGCAAGGGTGGGTAAAGAGATAGGGATTAAATTTAGTGAAAAAAAATCAAATATAATGATGGTTAATACTGAGGAAAGAGAAGATGTAGAATTTTTATTGGGAGATATTAAGTTAAGTGTGGTGAATAGATATAGTTATTTGGGAATTATTTTAAGTAATCAGAAAAAATATTTGGATGAATGGGAGAAAAAATTGATAAATGAAGCAAAGAAAAAAAAAGGATTGATAAAGAAATTAACAGTATTTTCATATAATAAATATGATGTAGCTAGAATTATATGGAAAGGAGTTGCAGTAGCAGGGTTAACATATGGTAATGATGCATTATATGTTAGTAAAAAGATATTAGATTATTTAGAAAAAGCTCAAAGGGAAGTAGGAAGACATGCATTGGATGCAGAAGTATGGACAGCAAGGGAGGCAATTCAAGGAGAAATGGGATGGTCAAGTTTTCATATGAGAGATGCAAAAATTAAAATGAAAATGTTTGGTAGATTGCAGTTTATGGATAATAAAAGAATAGCTAAAATAGTATTTAATTGGGTTATGAGTAAAGGGCAGGTAACAAGATGGGTGAGAAAGGTAATGCGGTATGCAAAAGATTTGGATAAAGAATTTATATCAGTATATTTGTACAAAAGATGGGATGATTGTGTTAAGAGGATTATTGAGTGCTATAGTAGTAAGGAATGGAATAAAAGAATAAATTTATTAATAAAGACTAGGGAGTTAGAGAGATGGAGAAATAGTATGGAGAGTAAAAAGAGTTTAAATATATATAGAAATAAACAGAATATTAGGTGTGAGTTAATATATGATAATAGTAAGGAAAGTAGTTTATTGTTTAAGGCTCAAATGGGATCTTTAGCTACAAAAGAATATACATGTAAATGGAAAAATATGGGTGATTTATTTTGTAAATTATGTAAGGAAGGAATTGAAAATATTAGGCATTTGTTAATTGAATGTAAATGTTTGAAAACAGAAAGGGTACATATAATGAAGTTGTGGAAAAATAAATATGAAAAGAGTGATTATACAGAAAGTGAATTATTGGTTTTTATGCTGGGTTTGGGAAAAGATAAGGGGGATTTAGATATAAAGGTTATAGAGTTGACAAAAATTATGTTGTGGAAATGGGATAGAGCAGATTATGGGTAAATTTAGAGTGGGGAATGTAAAAGAAAGTGGCTAACAGGTTTATCTGGGCATAATTGCTGAGATATTCTTGACTTCATTTAAGGAGAAGCCATAATACATCACATCACATCACATCACATCACTCATAAGTTAATAAGTTACATATTAAAAAGAGGCGTCAATATAATTTCTAAGCTCGTTACAATAATTTGTAGTTCTTATCAGTGATCCATAAGTGAACATGTTATCCCAACTCCAGATAAAAAAAAAATTGGAGACTAAAAAGAACAAAAATTTAAAAGAATATTCAAAGATCATCCAAAATGATCTATGACTCACAAATGACCACATAATCTTTTTATTGTGTTTGTGATCTGTGTATTTGAGAAATAAGTGCAAATGGTATTGCTTGATAGTTCATAAGAAGTTCCAGTAGCAGAACTGTGAGCGCCAGAATCAATCAAAAACCTCCCGATCCCAAGTCAGGCACCCTATCAACTGCAACAAACAATCCAAGGCATCTGTTTATTTAATATCCAATGTTTTTTTAGCTTCACTGTAATTCTTTCTTGAATTCTATCCTCTCAATGAAATAAGTCACTTATTTTCCAGTTCTGAAGAATGCTGGAAAGACAAAACAAACAAATAATTTTGATAATAAATGTAGTCACCTTAAAATGCTCATCATAAAATACCTTTTAAGAACAACTTTCAAATTAGATATTACTTAATTCCAATCATAGTTTAATTGTTCAGGATGTCATGTGATGTTGGACAAATACTACTGGCAGATTGAATATGATAGATTGAATCATTTCTTAACTGAGATTTTTAAAATTTTATTCATAGTACAACAGCTGAAAATCAATCCTTGGAACATTTCATTCTTGAGTCTGCCACTCAACAATTTAGTTATAAGTCATAAAGCAACAAAAGATTTAATTGGTGAGTGTCAATTATGTCTGAGAGAATCAATCCAATGAAATATTTTGAATAATAAGACATATGGTATTCAACTTAATTATTAATACAGAATAATATATATAACAGGTATAAAATGTAACATTTACAAAAAATAAACAAATACTCATTGCATATATATATATATTAAATTACTACAATTTGAACTATAAGCGTCAAACTTCTGCATACATATTTTTTGGCATCATTCATTTTAGATAATACATTAATGATTTTTTCTACCTATTTACTAAACTAGAGATTATGACATCATTCACAGCCAGATATAAACTTTAAACTCAATGAAAGATTGTTTTTTTTTGTCTACTAATACACATGTACACATGACATCTTTTTTTTTTAATGCCTATTACTTTTTTTAAAAAAGGAATTGATTAATTATATTCATATGTATATGTGCAATAATAAAGTAAAAAGCAAACATATTAGTGTTTAATTGAATCTAAAGTTTATATTAGTACTAGGAATATGATAATCTCTAGCTTAATAAATGATTAGTAATAAAAATAAAGGAATTTATCTAAAATAACGGTGTCAAAAATGCGAGTGAATGAAAAATTAGATACTTTTTTTTTTATTAAAATATTTATTTGAACAATTGAGACAATTATTTATACAAGACTAAATATTTACAGAATCATGTAGGATAATTTAGGAAGATCTTGCAGTAGACACTTGACACCACTAGCGTTATGGACACTTATCTGCCCCCCAGTGATACTCTGGCCCAAGATTCATGATAAAGCTTCCGGAGCAAGCAGACGATCTCTGTCACAAGTATGTTTCAGAATATCAATGAATGTTTTGTAGACACCAAGATGAGCATTGGCCAAAAATGAACTTGCATCACCAAAGTGAAAAGATTAGAAAAATGGACATCCTTATGCTGGAGAAGATGGCCTTCTTGATTGCATCTTGAATGATCAAGACATCTCTAATGTCCAGTGTCACCTTTTCACAGATGAAAGATCTGATTGGACTAAGGAAGGGACAGGAATTCAGTAGATGTTGTATGGTTTCATCTTCAGTAAAACATAATTGGCATTGAGAGTTTAGCTTCACATATCCATGCCAAAAAGTGATTAGAGGGCAGATAGGTGAGGTTTAACTTTATTAAAAAATCAATATATTTTGGTTCTAAGTACCATTTCTTGACTCTGGCAATTAATGCTTTGTTATTCAATCCAAGTTGCTTTTGAAAGTGCATTCTGTTCATGATGTTTTAGTTTGTAAATCTGCCAGCAAGACTTTTTTTTCTTCAATGACAAGTTGTGTCAAATTTATGGACCTGCTAACTTGGGTCAGGATACCAGACATCCACTTACTGCTTATAGGTGGGAGTGTATTGGTTGGATCGACCATTAATGTCAAGTTTGATTTATACAGTTCAAAGCAGGAAGAGCATACTAATTCTAATGATTTCTGTAGAAAGAGTGTGGAGACAGATTGAAGTCCCAAACTGTTGAGCTCCCTGGACATCTGCACTTTAGATATACTAATGGCTACAGCTTTGCCAATCCACAATAACTTGGCACATAGTGAGTTAATCGCCCTTTCAAATGTAATAATTTGATTTAGATAAATACTAATCAAAAAAATAAAAATGTTAGAGATAGTAACCTGGGCCAAGTGAAGAGTGCTGCTCAATTTTTGTTTTTTTCATCTTTATTTGTTTGATCCAAGAATGTGCATTGGAATGGATATATATAATTCCATAAAGGCCATCTTAGTATATCTTGAGTAATTTTTCTACTACCTTTTACAGAAATACATTAAATGAATAATCCAATAACTTGTTCTGCAATGTTAAAAAACAACCATAGATTTAAAAAACAATTTTGATCTGTGGTTTGGAATATATGCTCTTATACCTAAAACATTAATTCTGCTCTTTTTTCTTTCTACTGCAACTCTGTCCAAAATCAGTTGTATGATGAATCGTTTTATTATTGATGAATAATCAAAGACAGGCAGAAGCATTATGATTTTACCACATATCCTAAAATTAGACTCCTGCCTGATACCATACTCTTTTTTTTTTTTTGATAACTGGAATCATAAATTCTTGCTTTAATGTCCAATTCATGGGCAAAAAGCACATTTGAAAAAAATAAAAAATGGTATTATTTCTCAATATTATAATGTTTGGTAACTCAATATGTTTGATTTCTTTCCTTATTTATTTGTAATTCATATAGTGGACCTTCTCTATTTATTGAATTATAATGGTTTGTTTATTATTTGTACTTTAAAAGTTGGTGCAGAATGGGGAAAGACCATACCATCTTTTATACATAAGATTTGTAGTCAAATCTGGGCGAAGTTAAACTTTAAACTTTTTTCAACCAAATTGGAATTTTTCTTTTAGATAGTTGGTCCTTAACTAGTTTAGCTAACAATTCAATATCAGTCAAAAATAGATATCTAGATATATTTGGTTAATGGATAAAAGTTGAGAAACCTTCAAATCTTCACTTCTTGCAGCTGGAGAATCTGATATGTACTACATTTTGTTCAAATATCCATAGTGAGGAGTAGATGATGAGATCTTTGTCCTGAGATGGGCTATTTAAAGTCTGTTTTCTGTTTCATCTATATTAAAAAAGTTAAGGAAATCTCACAATCTATCTTTTTTTTAAAAAAAATCTTACACTACAATACAGACAAAAATTGTTATATAATATTTTTATGAAAAAAATGTTTTTTTTTTTCTTGTTTATATATTTCCATTTATTTATTCTACGGTATCAATAAAAGGACATCAGCATAATTGATTGCAATATCTTCTGTTATTAGAAAATATATTGTAATAGCAAAATAAAATCATGCAAGCTAGGAAAATTTATACAATGACATGGAGTTTCAATTTCAGGGGAACCGGAAAAATTTTAGGAGCAAGTTTGGATTTTTCTTTATTAGGTAACCAGATAGATACGTAGCTTTTTATCAATCAGCAAATGGGTACCTAAGTAGTAATTAAACAACAAAAAAAAGTAAACCAACATCATTCAGGATTTGACTAGCTTAGTAAATATTACCTTAATCTCTTAAAAAAGAAGAGAGGTTTGATTTAGAATGATTGATTTAAAGAGTGTTAATGATTAACCTTTATCAGTCAACAATCATTAAATAACTATAAAAGTAATATAAAGTTAATATTAAATGCAGTCCCGTCCCCTGTCCCCCAATCTAAATTGGGCCATACGATATTATAAAACCGCAATTATATCTAGATAACCAATATCCATAAAATATATATTTTAAAATAGAAATTAAAATAATGACTTCTTTAATTAAATTAATCAAGTGCTAAAATGCTTAGAAGATCATATGGACTTTCGAGATTCACAAATGACAGATGTTCAATCAAACATTAAGCTCTTGGATATATTCTATTAGTGCTTTTAGTTCAACTCAATTTCTTACCTTCACACTACTCTCGAACCCAATTACATATATGCAGTGATGATATCCAACCGGTTCGCGCGAACCGGTTCTTAAAATTAAAAAAAATTGGCGAACCGGTAGTTAAATTATCCGAAAATAAATTTTATTATTATCCTAAAAAAAAGTTGAATTAACAAATTACTTAATTATTTCCAACAATAATCTAGAACATTATTTGTATTTTTTTTTTTTTATATCAAATGTAACAATGATTCTTTTTGAACAGATTGGGTTCAAAATGCTTTCCCCAGAATAATTCGACTATACGATATTGCACTTGGAACGTGAGATATGCGCGATGGAATTTGAGTGATTAAGAATTATTCTGCAAGAAATAATTCACAACAGTTTTGTTTTAAGTAATTAAATCCATTATTTATCGCATTTCAAATTAGTTTCTTTAAAAGTATATAAATAAAAGGTGTTTTTTAATGAAATTTACTCTTGCTGAAATTATTTTACTTTAAAGATAAAATAACTTCATTCAAAAGGACCTATCATTGCGAAAACAAACAATAATATAAAATCATTGTTCAAATGATTTTGTTATGCTGACGTTGTTTTAAATATTTGTTTAACTTTTATTTTTTATTTAAATACTTTATTTCTTCACTTACATATTTATCACGCAAGATTTGTTTTTATTTGATTAGTAAATTTAATGGATGATCAGTTGTAGTAAGTTTATAGTACATTATTTTCATTTAGTTGGCTTATATCTGATGTAACAGTGCGTCTTTTTTTAACAATAAGTTCAACATATTTTTTCTAGAATAACTTGTCAAGATGATAAATATAACAATATCTTTGGCTCATCAAGTGTTATGACTCGTTTTCAAATCAAGAAATGAAACAAAAATGCCAAACAATATCAGATTCCTTCATAAAAGTTCCAAAAAACTGATACAGAATCGAAAACGATAGTAAAGGATGATATTTTGAATCAAGTTTTGTTTTTTGTTTCTTCAGATGCAACAGAAAATAATGTTGAGAACACAAATAAGCTGTCCAGTTCCAAAAGTACAAAAGATGCATATAAAATAAATGTAGATAGTGACCTTCCTGGCTGCTGGAATATGAAATAAGCCAATGAATTCAAACAAAAATATTGTGGTTTACTTATTATTGGGAAAAAAACTTGAGTGTGATAACTATATCAAAATCAAGTCAATAAAAGTAAAGGCAACTAATGTGTCAAAAGAATGGAGAAGTAATATTGTTCCAATTGGAACAAATAAAATGGTTCAACAAGCCTCTCTTCAAAAAAAAATAAAGGAACACTTTTCATCAAAAGCATACCAGATATGTGTGATGCAATTGAAAGAACAAAAAATGCAATTTTCAAATTCATAGACAAAGTTCATGAAAAGTTTATGAGCTCCATCTGTAAAATTTTCAGTACGGTTTGCATTTTAGCAAAACGAAACTGACCGTTTTTTGATATTGACGATTTGATAGAATTATAAAAAAAGAGTGGATTAGATATGGGAGTGGGACTTCATTCTCAATTCCTGGCTGTCAAAATTGTCAAGAACATTGAAAAATACATTAAAAAGAAAGTGTTTAGAAAAATAATAGATCAGAATTTAAAGACATGTTTATAATTAATGAGGCATCAACAATATCATGCAAATCAATTCTTATCATTTTTATTAAGGTTAAAGATGCAGATTTCTCACCAACAATTTTTGTAGATTTAGTGGAATTACAAAAGAAAGATGCTGAAACCATTTACACTGCTCTATTACAAAGTCTGCAATCAATAGGAATTGATAATCCATATTTGAAGAATAATTTGATTGGATTTTGTTCAGGTGGAGTAATTGTCATCCTGGAAAGGTGGTCAGAAGTGAATGTTAAAATAAAAAACCACTATCCTGAGATTATTAATTGGCATTGTTTGAGTCATCACCTTCAGCGAATGCTGGACGATTTTATCAAAGACATAAAGCAAATAAATCACTTTACAGCATTTATTAATGGAATATGTAAAATCTTCCATCAGCCTAATAAAAACCAAATGACATTGAATAAAATTTCAACCAATTTGGGAATTGGAAATTCTAAAAATTGTAGAGTTTTTAACTTAAGATGGGAAGCATGCCATCATAGAACAGCAGTTGCAACATGGTGAGCCTATCCAGCACTATGTGATTTTTTTTCTACTAATAAAAAATTTTCTGGATTGGCTAAACATCTTGCCAACAAATATTTTATGAGATCTAGCTTTAAGAATTGATATTCTAGAAAAAATTGCCTTGTTGGTGGATGCTATTCAAGGAAGGAGTGTAAATATATTGAATGCTGAACAATTGATTAAGAAAACAATTAAAGCATTTGAATATCCCAGAGAGAAGAGTGGTAGTAATGACAAAATAATAAATGAAACTATCTCTTCTAAGGAATTCCTGCATATTAATTTTGTTGAAGACAACAAATGAGTGAGTCTTTCCCATCAAAAATTACTGAATGTAATGATAACAAATATGGAATTAAGATTAATGGATTGTAATAGCATAAGTAATAATATTCAAGATAGAAATCATAAAATCCATCAATTAGTTAAAATTGTGAACCCAGATGCTTGGAATCTGGAAGAAGCTGTAGTTCTCTGGAAAGAATTTTAAGAGAAATTATCAGATTTTTACAAAGCATTTCACCATGAGATTTCAAGTAATGATTTCTGTGATTATGTTGAAAATGTTTTGAGAAATCACCAGAAACATGTTGAATATGAAACTATCCAAAGAGCTAAAAATATAATTAAAACCAAGGCTGAATGAAGGTTTTCTGTGGTGAACACAATTAATTCAGATAAAAGAAATCACCTTGAAGTGAAAAATGTGGCAAATTCTTCTAGTAATAAATTGGATAGGTCTTCCATTAGATGACTGGGATTGCAGTGACTCAGTTCAAGTTTGGCCAATAAATCACTATCTAGCTGATGATGCTATAGTCAAAAAGCATCATCAACCTGAAGAGACATATGATGTGACTAGAATGTCACTATGGAAATATCTTGCCAAATAAATTTTTTTTCCAATTATAAAAAGGTTTTAATTCTTTTTTAATTACATAAGTGAGATTGCAAAGTATATCATAGTGCGCATGTGCAAGGCAGCACTTTTTTGTGGGGGGAGGGGCATGCAAAATTTCTGAGAAGTTGCCAAAAAATTTTAGGTATGAAACCAAGAAGTGATTTGCTTCCATGCTTTAAAAAAAAGAAAAATAAACAGAATAGGTTCTTAAATCCAACCTACTTTTAGAGAACTGGTTCTTGGAAATTTGGGATATCATTACTGCATATATGCCATGGAACATGTTTTACACATATTTCAAAATGATAGCAAACACATGCTTACCAAATTGCAAGCTTCATTTTGGTTGTATTTTGGAATAAAACAAATAAATATAGAAAATGTACATTCATTTTATTTAAACGTTCTAAATGCATTTCATATTATACTCAATTAATACATTTTAGTGCAATCTATTACTACACTTTATATTATTTATTTATACAATGATAACTTAAAATTAAATGACAATTTGTAGCTCACTCTGACTGCCTATATAGAAAATTAAAATTCGTGATTTCCCTAACACATTGACATTTATTGGGTCACGAAGTAAAGGCCATAAATCACAGTTCTACCAAATAAATACCATCTCAATATGTTTTATCCATGTACATCAAATCCTCTTAGATATATATATAAGAACTAATCAAAACATACTTTTAATATTTCTATAAAAATGTTTCATATAACTTAATAATGTAATTAGATGCTACTTGACTTAAATCTAAATTCGGTTTCGTCTCTTTTCTTTAGTAAAATATTTTTAGTAATTCTTCATGCAATAAGATTTATCTTTCAAAAAAGTGTGAGAAACTTCAGTCACAGAACTCAGCAAAATGGAAAAAAGGATTTAAGTCATTTCAAAAAAATGTAACATTATTTCAAGGTATGTGCAAAGAGAGATAAAGAAACATGTTTGAAGTAAAAACTGGAGGCGAAAACCTTTGCCAGTTCACAGAAGGTGGGCCAAGAAGGAGGCATTCTCCAGTTTAAAAGTTTTTAATAAATGATTATTTTTTTTTGTATGCGAAGTTAGCAGTTTTATCTACAGCAAAAATAACTTTATATGAATAGATTCGTTTCTTTTTCTTCTATTGATAATTTAAGTTAAAAAAGAAATAGATTTCTTTCAGACAGACCAAGACAGCTTTGATTTAAAAAGTTACCATTCCCAACGCTAAATTTAATTTTTCTTTTCTTTACTTCTTCTCTCCTACTTTATATACCAACATTTAATATATATTCAATAGTTATAATGAGTTAATCTGATTTAAATAATAATTCACTTCATTACACGGATTTAGCCAAGCAAATATAAAAATAATAATATAAAAAATCCCTATATTACATCTAGACTCCAGGTATATAAAATATACTTGTATTTAAAATATTAAAACCAAAGTAATAAATAAAACTTCTGATTAACGTATATAACCACACACCCACATGTACCGAAACAATGTGTGTTAATGTATAGAAATAAAGTTTCTGATTAAAGTATATAATCACACATCCACATATACCAAAACGAAGTTATTATTATCGTCGTTATAGTAGAAACTTCTTCTAATTCTGTAAACAAATCAAAGTTATTAAATTTGTAAACGGTTTGGAATATATAAACTTAAACTCATTGAACAATTAATTCCAAAGACATTATTTGTTCATAAGTCAAATTTCTAAAGAATCATTTTAACAAACTTGTAGACAACCCCTCCACTCTCCTATCCCCAATCTCTCGCATTTCTTAGTCAACTAGAAAGTAGCAACTTTTCTCTAGCCCCCAAATTTGTTAATCTCAAATGAATTGGAAACTTTTACATTAGTGGCGATTATATAATTAATCAAGACCGCTTGGCCATTAATAGATATATAATTTGAAACAAGCACGGACAACCTAACTCAAACTTATCTGACGTAAATGAGGACTATAATTTTTAGGAATTCAAAATAAAAGAACGTAAAAATAATATACATTTATTTTGATATTTATTATTTCAATATTCGATAATCATAGCAAGATTATAATTATAATGCCATTATATTAATTATTTTAATATTTACAGATAATTATATAATTGCGAACAAAAAAAAATACAATCTTAATACAAAATACCAAAATTTAGGGAGATAATTGTAATTGCTTGTTTTTTAACCATGAATTCATAACCTATACAATTTTAGTAGTGGCAGTTCAAGGTGTGTCCTAAATTTTCTCTCTTATACGGAATCTATTTTTATGATTTATTAAATTCTATTTTAGAAAAAAAAAAAAAATTCACGGCAATATATGCTGGGACATTTTTAAAAATAAAAATGAATAAACATATTCTATCAAAGACTGTTTTTTTATATATATTTTGAAAATATATATGGGGCAGAATGTGGACTTTCAAAGGCCATAGTTGGTCCAGGGCAAAAATTTTTATCCCTGGTTTAGAATATATAAATTTACTCACTGAACAACTAATTACGAATATATTACTTAATTCATAAATCAGATTCGAAACAATGATATAGCATATATCAAACGGCCTTTTATCGTAATGATACCACATTTGTCGACTATATCCACATTTTGTCAGTTTAATGTTTTTTTTCCATATGTCAAAGCGTCGGCCAGGAACCGAATCCGGGACAACTGCTTATAAGGCAGCTGTGCTAACGACTCGGTCACCAACGCTGAACATTATTTTTATGGTTTTTGATATTTTAGCCAGCTTTACTAATATCTAATCTTTGTCGGGTAAAATGAAGCAGCTATTCTTAGCTAGATGATAAAAGGATAGAAAATACTCATACCATTAGCAGTCACTAATGATGTCCTTTTCAGTATCCCTCTACAGATAAATATTGGATAGGCCTTTATCCTTCAGTGGGTTTTTGAAAGGCAGTTTTATCTCTTGTTTTTACATATTATCATCAATATGTCAGTCTTCTTTCACCTTCTTTTTAAACTATGTAGGAATATCTGTCTTATCATCACTCCCCTATCCTGCCCTCAAGAATTCATTGTAAAGGTCTACCATCATACAAAATGTATCCTATCCAAGAATTTTTCCTATTGACAGTTGTTATAACACTCATTTTACATTTTTTTCTTGCAGAAGGTGTGCATTTACCTTTCTTTGTATCCACTTTATCTACTCCATATTATGATAACACTAGATTTCAAATGCCTCTGGATGAGTAATTTTCTTTTTTTTTTTTTAACAATCCAGACTTTCTGATCCATAAAGTGCAATCGACCAAAGATATGAGATGAGGCAAGAATATATATCTCAAGAAACCAATGTCCATTTAAATGCAAGTAATCTATACTTTGATCTGAAAACTATTTTGCCATAGAAATCACAAATTCTAATTTGTTTTGTGATATGAGCATGTTCCATTTCGAATCAATCTAAGTCACAAATGTTCTTCACCTGTCTGCCCCCCCCCCCATGCTTATGTTAAGAAAGATATTTTATCCTAGTTATTACATTTACTTTCACTCCATACTTTTTTAAATATATAATTGCAGAATATAGTTAAGCATATTGGTAGAGTAACAGATTCTGAGGTAT
Organism: Epiperipatus broadwayi; assembly: GCA_028023455.1. Taxonomy (NCBI): domain Eukaryota; kingdom Metazoa; phylum Onychophora; class Udeonychophora; order Euonychophora; family Peripatidae; genus Epiperipatus; species Epiperipatus broadwayi. Next base: position 2,264,535 of record JAQFVV010006359.1, on the reverse strand, counting down.
TAGTTCTTTGGACTGATATAATAAAACAATCCTATCCATCACTACTAAGTTCAAACCCTGTAACTCAATTAGAAGATAAGGCAGAGAAAAATAACTAATTTTATTAATTATTATTGTTAAAAAGAGAATAAAACTGACAGCTATCAGTTATATTTCCTAATCACCCTATTTGGATAACTATCTCTACCAGAGTCAGCTAAGCTTAACTAAAGTAAAGTATTTTATAAAGCAAATTAAATTGTGATACAATCTCTTGGTACATTAAAAAAATAATTACAAAAAAATTATATCGAAGAGATAAATTCTTACCAAAAATGTACATCACAATGTATCTAATTAAACTCAACATATTAAACACTGTTGTACCCAAGACAATGAATGAAATCTTAATATATTTTTTTTAATCTATAAATTTAATTAAAACAAATTAGCATAAGTTTTGATTAGTTTTTCTTCCTTTATCTTAAAAAATATATAAAAAAATGTAAAATATATTAAAGAAAATTTATTAACAAAACTAATATAAAACACAGAATAGTTGCAATATGCAAATATTTTACTACCTATCTAACAATATATATATATATATATTGCCCAAAAGGTCCCTTTTTGTTTTTAAATTATACTTTTACATTTTATGATCAACTAACCTTTGAATATAGTGCTAGCTGACCAAAACTTGTGATGATGGTTTGATCATCATCAGTCACCATAACAGTATTGTATTTATTTTAGACGTCATTTCCTTAGAGACTCACAAAGCCTTCTGAACATCTTAACGTTGATTGTATTTGCATGTTTTATGAGATTTATTTAAACTTCTTTGAATTAATAATCACATTCTCTGTAGTTAAGTTGCAATCTTTAGTGTCTATATAAAGATTTGGGAAGATATAAAGATGGGGAATCCATCTTTCTTGTGAAAAGATTGCCTTGATGACAAATTGAGGTTGTTGGCTGTTTTCAGTTTTATGTATATATCCATTTCATATTGCCTAATAAATTTTCCAACATTCTTTCTGAATATATACCCCTTTATAATTCCTACTTATTGTTATTGTGTAACAAGTCAGATCTGTACATTCACATAACAAATTCCTGAATCCAGGCAAGGTATACCAAAGCTGACTGAAAATGAAATCTCAAATCTGACCAAACCTCAACTCATTTTCCAGTACTTCATAATTTAACTCCTTAGGAATGATATTCCTGAGGTTAAACATGTGTCTCAATTTCTTCTGTGAGCCGGCTCCGAATAGAGAGAAACATGAGACTCAAGGGAAATTAGCAATTTAACTGAAGGTTTACAATAAACTACTTAACACATTAATAACTTAAGTAAATCATGCATATTCAACATGTAAAATTGTTAAGGAATTGGAATAAGATAATATAGTTTGGATTGAAATAGGACTATGAGCAAGAAAGATATAAAATAGAGTTTTATATTTTAAACAGACTTATTAAAACAATAACATAAAATCAAGTAACAGAAAATGACGAGGATTATATAGTGTTTAGTATGTGTAATCAATACACGCAGGTGTCATATAATGGATAAGACTAAATTATTATGGCAGCAGTCTCCTCCTAACACATTAAAATAGGTGTACGTGTGGTTAATAAATCATACCTATAATCATTTAATATGCCAATCCGATTTTACATTGGTTTGCTAATGTTACAAGACAATAACCTAGTTGAGATGATGACTACATACAGTGCTATGATGGCTGTTATATGAGTGACATAAAAGATGGCTTAGTTAATCATCATAAACATTTTACGTTACTAAAAAGTCTGGATCAGGTGTTAAAACATGAAATACAATAATATGTTTTGTATGCACCACACGTATCTAAGCATTTTATTGTGAATACTTTCATATTAATTAAAAGCTGCATAATTATTAACGATGAACAACCATCACCTGTGCCAGTGTTCAAAATGTAACCCCACCCTTTTCCTTAAAAGGCATTTCATAAAACAAGCATTTTCATATTCAAACTATGACAATTAAAATGGATTGTATCCACTCACATAGACAATTTAAGCAATTATGTAAGCTTAAAATTTATTTTCATGATATGGCCATATCCATATCTCCATTTAAATTATTATTTCATTCCCACCATGTTATAAATTACATAGTTGTTAAAATCATGATTCAAGAAGTCAGGCCAGATTATCTCAATCTACCTCAAAATACATAACATTCAAGATATAAATATTAATAATTTCAGTAAGCTCCAGCATTGATGATATGTAATCTTATTCAAAGAACAACTAAGTCCCAATACTCTACCATAATAATAATTTACAAGCCAACTCTGAGAATCATATTAACAAACTTGTACTAATTTATCAATTAGATACAATTTTTTATCTAATCATTAGTGTGAGTAATCAATCACCAACATTGAAAGTTTTACTCTTTCAAATGATGATACTTAATTTATCCAGTATATGTAAAATAGTTGAATAAAAGTAGTCATTTTTTTTGCCTATGTTTTAAATTAGTAGTAAAGGCCTCTGGATAATATTTTCTACTCTTGACTTACAAATAGTTACATTTCTTTACTTGGCTTTAAAAAAAAATAATTATTTGATATTTATGAAGAGGGTAAAAGGTTTGGTTTCTGGAGAGGAAAAAGTACAAGAGATGCTATTGGTGTTGTTAGAATAATTGAAGAGGGATATATTGGAAAAGATAAAGGAATTGGTATATGTTTTGTGAATTTGGAAAAAGCATTTGATAGAGTAGTCTGGAATAAATTTATGTCAATTTAAAAGATAAAGGGATATTTTTGAAAGAGAAAAGATTGATTTGGAATATGTATACTGGACAAGGGATAAGAATTAAATTAGAGAGCAATGAAATTGACGAAGTGAATATAGAAAGTGGAGTTAGGCAAGGATGCAGTATGTCACCTGTTCTTTTTAATATTTATTCAGAAGATATGCTAAGTAATTATATAGATTGGGAGGTGTGAGGGTTGGAGGTAAAATAATAAAATATATAAGATTTGCAGATGATATGGTTTTTATAAATGAGGATGAAGAGTCATCCAAATATGTTGAATAAATTGGAAGAAGTATGTATGGAATATGAAATGAAGATTAATGTTGAGAAAAAAAATGCAAAAAACCTGAAAATTGAAATAAATGATAACATAGTTCAATAGGTAAAAGGATTTAGATATTTAGATAAATGGTTGAGTAAGGATAAAAGAAGTAAAGATGAAGTTAAAAGAAGAATAGCATTGGCAATGTAGACATTTATTAAAATATTTTGTGAATCTTTGAAAAGAGAATTAAGAAAAAAATAATTAAATGCTATGTGTGGAGTGTACTAATGTATGGTTATGAAACACAGGCAATGAGTAATAAAATTAGAACCAATTGAAACCTTTTAAGATATGGACATAGAGAAGAATGAAAAAAAATCAGTTGGATGAATAAAATAACAAATGAAGGAAGTTTTGAAAAGAGTAAATGAAAAAAGAAGATTGATTGAGAAATTTAGAGAGAAAAAGAGAAACTGGATTGGACATATGGTAAGAAGAAATTATAGTTTAATGAAAGATGCTTTGGAAGGAATGATGAGTGGAAGTAAAAAGAAAGGATGGAAGAGTTATATGTAATTGAAGAACTAGATAAGGAAGAGGCTGGGATGGAAAAAATGAATGAATTGATGATATGAATATACTCTGGATCTGTCCATTTGATGATGATAAAACCTCTATGTTGACTGCTTTCTGATTGGTGAATGTATGTTTGTCAAGTGATGTAAAAATATGTTTGTTCGAAAAGCTGTCAGTGTCAAATTCACAACCAATTAAAAAAAACTATTTTTATTTATCTATAAGTAAGGTTGTCAACTTTACAATTGAAAAATAAAAAAACAACTTTAAATTTGTTTTTATAAATAACTATATCTAACTAAACAGTAATTGATATTATGAGATTAAGGCAAAAGAAATAATTCCACCCTTTATATTTAATAATCCACAATGTTGTGAATTTCACATATCAAATATAACAGGTATATTTAAAAATTTAAGTTTAGCTTTATTAATACCTTGCTGGCTACATTTCTCAAGTGTACCAAACAGGCAGGGTTGTTCCAAATATCCCTCCCCTACTCAATTTTTCAATTGTGAATTTCTCATATTTATTTATATAATATTAAAATCTTTTGTTTAATTTACATTAAATTTTAAAAAAACCCATGGCCTTTGTTTTAAATTTTAAAAAATTAATAAAAAAAATCGTGATTTTTCCATTGTTAAGTTTGCTTTGTGTGACATTCTTTCCCATTTCATTTTTATAAAAATTTGCATTAGTACTTCTGAAAAATTATATGTAGAACTACCCATGTCAAAGGCAAGGTTCTGCTATGAAAAGGCTTGGCTATATATTTTTTTAATAAACTTTCTGAATTAACGTGCAGTACAAATTTTTTTTTAAAATATTTTGTGATCTTAAATTGAGTACTGACTTCAAAATGCCATCAGCAGCGAAAAGCTGATCGCTATTAAGATTATTCCGCAATAAATTGTTAGTAGCGTTATGAAGAAGCGAATTATTAAAATTATCTTCATGTTTTCATAATTATTTTAGAGCACATGTCTAGAGTTGATTGAGAAGTTTTTGCAAAACAAAATAAAGATATGAGAAAATGAGTATTATTTATGAGTTTGTAAAACCAATTCTCTGAGTCAGACTCGGTAATTGCTATTACAGGAGAATTTTGGGATAGGGTTGTTCAGTTAATATTACATGTATATAAATAGTATAAATCACAACTTATATGTGTAGTAAAAATAAACTCTACATTTTTTAAAAATCATTAAACAAAAAATTGCTGTTTATTTATTAAAACTTAAAGCTATGCATGATTTGTTTATTATATATATATAAGTAATGTGAACTGTAGATTTGGTGCAGTAGCAGAATGGCAGAATTTGGATCTTAAGGTCCACGGATTGAACCCAGTTCTACCACTTCCTGTGCATAAACAATTTATGAACTCCAGAGCAATAAAGCATTTATTTGATTATTTGTTTTTATAGGTGAAATGTAAAGACAGTCTTTACATAGAAAAATAATATTCAATTAAAAAAATCAATTTATAAGAAAATGTCAATTTAATAATAACGCGAAAGGCAGAAACCTTTAACAAATGTCAATTTAAAGGATTTTTTTTTCTTTTTCGCTTCTAAGTAATTCAGGCTTTAAATAGACTACTGTAGAAATAAAGACACTCACCCTCGCATCAACACCTCAAAAAAAAGGCGCAGTGAAGAAAAAATCAAAGCATGTTGAAAATATTTTCAAGTTTGTATTTATGCAGGATACACATTTTAAAGACATAAGGGTTCTTTATAATAAACTTCAAAATTGAACTATTACTTTTGAATGAGGTAAGTGAAAGGTCACAGATGAATGCAAAATAATTCTCACATCTTTCAAACCAATATTTGAAAAGGAGCATTTTATCATTCTGCAAAACGATAGTATCTGCACCATCTCCTAAATGTTCTAGCAGTCTAGTTATGATATGTATAATATTTAAATGTACGTATATCCTCTATACTGAACTTAATGTAATTAGAAGAAATTTGAACTCAAGCCCCCTACATCCCATTTACTCCTCCCTATACATATGATCACATACATGTGGAAAAAATAAATGATCTCCAATATATGTATTTCGTACTGACCCAGCACACATCAGTTGGTCCAGATCATCATCTCCCCCACATATATATAATCAGTGCTCAGTTTATATTAAGATAGCAAATATTCAAACTTTAATTGACAGGCTTCAATCTTCTCCACCCTCCAACTCTTCAGCCATCCATATCATTGAAAATCAGATGATGGAACACTCAAAGCACTTGTTGATGCCAATATTATTGTTATACCCATATTGACTTTAAGTCAATCTGATCTCTCATGTATATGACCTTAATACATCCATATAAATACACAGAAGAAGAATGGGCAGAATACAGGATGAATATATAATATTTAAATATATATTGTCTACAATGAGTTTAATGTAATTAGAAGGAATTTGACTTTCAAGTTCTCTACAACCATCCATTGCATCCTATACAACCAATACACATGACCATATATATTAAAGCAGGGGAAATAAATTAAATAGAGCAAATAGAGCCATAAATTGAATAGGATAAATAAAGGTGGATATTGAGTTAGTAAGGTAGATTACGGGTAATAGTAGTATTAGTTTGCATGAAAGGGAATGTGATGTGAAGCTTATTTTATATTATTTTAAAAAGTTCATATTTTTATATTCTGTGTGTAAAAGTAATTTAAGGCAGTTTTCTTGAAGATTATAAGTCCTTCTATATAAACATCTATGCTGACAAGAGCAAAATTGAAAAAGATAAAGGAAAAACATGATTATGAAAAAAATCAGCACCCAACTGAAGGTGCCCAGATAATAGAAAACATAATCATATTAACCCAGTTTTTGCAAATGTTAGAAGAAATTAAAAAAGAAATTCAGATGCTGCTAAAGAAAGCAGAAGAAAACGAGATGCCTATAAACAAAGTAAAATAAGGTAGTCTGAAAACGCAGATGTTGTTTAAAGAAATGAAAGTGCAATCAGAAGAAAGATTGCAAAATGACATAAAAAAAGTCAATGAAAAAATGAACCAAGTATTCAAGAAAATAGTGATAATATAACCCAAATAAGTGAAAAATTAGAAGATATTGATGATGATCAGCATGTATTAGTATACCAGCATTTTTTTATTTATTACATTCCAATGTATTAGCACTTACATATGTGCATCCATAGTATTGTGTTATATTCTGCCCTGAGTTTGGCAGTGATTAGATAAGTAGCCTGGTTTGTAGTGTACCTTTTTTAAATCCAATCACAAGGTTGATGACTATCGACTGTCTATTGATTATTGATTGATTGTTGTTGATTTTATTATCTTGAGTAATACTGGTGATAAAGGTCATAGGTATAGTTGCCATAACTACTTATATGGTTAGTAATGTTGGCTCTCATTTGTACATGTGTGTATGCTCATTTATCCTGATGTATTATTCATTATATTTGATGATGACTATTGGAGGTGGGGTGATGTTTCCCATATTATCCCCATGCTCTAAAGCATTATAATATATGTACATGTATGGCATGACTTTTCAAACATAGTTGTTCAATCATCATGTTTAGCAAATGGTAGAAAGCAGTCATTTTATAGGATTGTATCATTAGACCCAGAATTCTCCATTTAGTTAAGAAAATTGATTTTAAAAATGTTTTATTTTGACTACTCTCACTCATATACTTCTTATACTTATGACATCACTGAGTTTGTGTCACTGATGAGACATCAAAAAACATTATTGCTTTGAAATCGCAATGGGAGTTTATTTATGAAGTTCATGATGTTAATGAAGTGGATAGAATCAGTTGACTTCTGTAATAATTTGTTCCATTGTGTTTTTATATTTTATGACTATAATCTTTATAAATTTCATTTCTTCCAAAGCATAATCTTGTGGTTAAGACCTGTAGAGGTTCCTACCTTCGCATTTTCAAACGCACACTCTTGAAGTTTATTGCCTTTGTAAATATTGCCATATCTTAATAAGTCTGATTTGTAGCAGGATTCATTCATTTTCCATTTCTAATATAAAAAAAATAAATTATTTATTTCACCACTATACTAATACTTTCAACACGTCAAACAGTCCAGCAGATTTGAACATTCATACATCAGATAACTGGACATCAACACATTTGGCATGTTTAAACTCAATCAGGTCAAAATTTATTCCTACAGGCCTTACATCAACTTTCAGAAAAATACTCTCGTAGCCACGTGAATTTAGCCATTAAAAAAACAACACTATATCTATAGCTAAGCACCAAATATTAAGCGCTAATAAAACATGTTCCGGTTTATATATTTTTTCAACAGCAGGTGTGGTGTGTATATACATGTATATGAGATTTGTAGTCCTTAATATGATTTTCTATTTTCGAATAAGTAGCGTTATCTTGAAATGTGAACAAATTTGATTCTCTGCCCAAAGCACTTATGCTTGATGTAAATGGAACAAAAACTGTAAATTGAAGGATCAAAGTTCTTTACATCTGTCAAAATAACAAGATTTGAAATTAAGAGTATTAAAATAAAATAAAAATCCTGTCACAGTTGTTAAGGTGATAGATAGCTTTCAAACCTAAATACTTAACAAATGACATTGATTTTCTAGTTTTTATATGTGATGAATGTGTGTGTGTCTGTGTAAAGGTAGATGTGTAAATAGCAAAAGGTTTTGGAACAACTTAGCAGGGAGCACCTTTTCCAACAGAATTCCAAAGATAAAGAGTCAAGCAGAAGATATTAATTACTCTTTAAATGATATTTTCGTTTCGTGTTTTATTTTCTAGTTAAAAATAGCCACATAAACAGACAGTAATTAGGTAGTTAAAAGTGACTACTGGCCTGTGAAACTAATGAAACTAGAACACTATTAAATAAATAATTTTATAGTTTTATTGCTCAGAGCTCATATAAAGTTCAAGTGATAGAAATGCCAACTAGAATTGATCCATCGGACTTGCATCAGAGTTTGACCCTCTACCACTACACTATGCCATGCAGAGCTCTAAAAGTACTGAAAATTTAGGCAATATCCACTTCAATCATTTTTTGCAAACAGTATGATCATCAGGTGTTTCTTTTATTTTTTGACTATTAAAAAATTAGCATTTTGATGTGTATTTAACCACTTTCTTTCTCTCTTCCCCTCCCTCTCTCTTGTTTTCTTTCTTTATTTCTTTGTTCCTTTCCTTCTTTTCATTTCTTTCCTTCTTTTCCTTTCTTTCTTTCCTTCCTTCTTTTCCATTCTTTCCTTGTTCCCCCCTTCCTTTCTTTCTTTCCTTTCTTCGTTTTCTTTCTTTCCTTCCTTCTTTTCCGTTCTTTCCTTCCCTCCTTTCCTTTTTTCTTTCTTTCTTTTCTTTCTTTCCTTCCTTTCTTTCTTTTCTTTCTTTCCTTCTTTTCCGTTCTTTCCTTCCTTCCTTTTTTTATATCCATCCATCCATTGATCGATTGATCTATCTACCTTCCTATCTATATTGTAACAGTCAAGTTTGTACATTCGCGTAACAGAATTCAGAATCCAAGCAAAAGAGACCGAAGCTGACCAGACTAGGACTGTAACATCCCGAGTCCGACCGCACTTCAACTCGTAAGCCAGGATTCCAAGACTCAAGACCCTACGAATGACCACCTTGAACTTACACGTAGTATACCTCTTTCCACACGGCCGACATAGGTCACGGAGAAGCAATGAGACTCATGACAAAAAAAAAAATGGAATTTATTAACTGTATATATTTAAAACTAATTAATGCATCGGAAATCACATATATAATATAGAGAATTTTGAATTGGATTGAAATAAATAAGATCGAGATCAGAGTAATTTATTAAATTGTATGTTTATTTTTGCAGATTAAATTTGACGATTTTATCTATATTATTCTTGCATTTTACAATTAAAATGCGCGTAGCATCTAACATTTTGGAGAGCGCTTTAACCTTCTCTCCTTACAATTAAAATTATTTTACATTTGTTATTTTATTTGATGAAGTTAAATATTGTTTTCATCATTTGCTTTATCTTATTGATCAGTCACTGCATTGTAGCTATGGGGCAGATTATGCTAATCCCTCTTATTCCATGGTTTTCAGCTAAGCAATCAGACGAAGCCTTGTTTTCTCATATATGTGAAACATTTAAAGCCAAATTTATCTATAATATTATTATTTCAAACTATTGTACATGAGACCGAAACTAGCTCTTGAATATGTCAGACAATGGCTGAAACTTAATTTAAGGGAGGAAGAGTTGGCCACCAAAAGAACCAATGCGCTATAGCGCTGGTAAACAGTTATACTAAATATCGCTCTGCGGATGGATTAATATTTAAGGTTTTGTGATCAACACCGGAGCCCTATGACCGATCGCCATGCTGCTAAAGAGGGTTGGGGTAGCTAACACTATTGCCTGGAATTTGACGTCAGGTCTTATTCGTGTGCGACCCAAGAAGTGTAAGAGGGATGGCCGTTCCGAGTCCCATCTTAAATAAAAATGCAACATAACGAGAAAGTTTAAATGTATAATAAAATTATCACATCCGCCAAGCAAAAGAGTTGTAATAATTTAATATTTAGCCACGAGAACGATAGCTAATCAGTGGAATCATTAGCGCCAACTCTAATATAGCATTTTTAATATCATATGCTATACGTGGGCGTACTTTTAAATATTCTTTGCTTTCTAGTTTCAATCTCAAATAACACATTTGATTACGCGATTAATTAATAAAAACAAAAAAGGGGAAAAAAGTATATTTGGAGGGCTTTTACAAAATGAAATAGATAACAAATATACTTATTCAAGGCTTGGATATTGCTTAGTGAAAATTAAATTGAAATTTACTTTGGGTTAAAACAAGATTCCCATTTTAAAATTGCCAACAAATAATTAAATAATCAAGGTCAAAATAATAATCAGCACATAGCCAATTCTTAACAGTTATTTAAGAGGGTTTCGAAACAGCGTGCATTAAGCTACGATAAATAATTATTAAATGAAGAGGGGTCATTCTCTCTTCTCTTTATTATTAATATTGCATGCCCGCTGTTTCGAGGCATCAGCATATAATTTATATTTAAAAAAAAATAAAGAAACCATAGTCACAACTGCAGTGAGAAAATTGAAAATAAAATTATTAAAATCATTTAGTTATGAAACATTAGAAAGTAGGTCAGAATTATATAATTAAATTTAAGAATAAAATTTTACATTTAGCAATTTACTTGAATTCAAGATTTTAGAATTAAAATACATTTTATAAGTCTAGACTTAAAGGAAAATTAATATATTGAACTGCAGTTAGAAATGGTGAGGTTACCGGTCATCTTGTAGTACTTGAGCTGGAGTTACGGGAGTCTTTGTGGCGGCTTGCGGCATCATCTTCTTCCCACGGTTAGAGCGGAGCTGTTATGGCGGCATACTGGTGATGGTGGTTTTTGGATGGAAGTAAAGGCCCGTCGCCTTCACTCTGGAGCTTAGCCAAGGCTGCCTGTTTTAGCCCGACATTTTCTCTCGCACAGATATAAAAATTATTGTCTTAACTGGATGTCAAAATGTTCACGGTTGCTTTTGGTTCAGGATACCCGCTGGATTCCAAAGCTTAACGATAATCAAAAAAGGCAACACTTCACAGATGTGGCCTTCAAGCTGTAAAGGTTTCAAAAAAGTAAAGATCTAAGATGGCTCCTCCGCTTTACATGGCCTTTTTAAATGATCGCCTTATCAGCCCACACACCTTGGAATTTCATCTCCATCAAGATTACAAAATTTTTAATTTGCTTATGAAATTAGTGGTTGACTTCAAACATGCTGACATTCCTTTTAGGTGTTATAACTTTTCTCTGATTATCAACTTTTAATTAAATCGAATTTTAATCAGTTTAATCCGATATTAGATTTTATTTTTAATTAGTCAGGAATTTTGTTCTGATTTTATAATTTATGTGTAAAATCCCTGCTGTAAACATATTTTTAATTAGCGAGGTCTCCAAAATAATTTAGAATCAATTAACTAGATTATTTTAAAATTGGCTTTTCTTTTTAGAAACCTAAGGCAGGTGTGGCATATACTGATACAATTGTTTACAGCAAAAACTTTACTAAACTTTTAATTCTCCGAAAATACTTTTATTTTTAGAAAAAAAAATCTTTTTTCTTTTTTAAGAAGAAACTTGTCAGCGCATTTGCAATCAATCACCCTTTCAATGTGTTTTTACATTAAATTGGTTTATAATAAAAATGAAACTTAAAATTTAATAAATATTTTAATCACGCCACTATGCTATATATGTATATTCAATATAGGTGGATTATGTTCCCACATACGAATTTAAGTAATAAATTAATAAATTGACGCTACATTATTACTGTTTAAAAATATTATGCGATAAAATTATACGCTATAACTCTGGCAATACTATTCACTTATAGCGTTCTTTCGTATGTGCGTATATAATGCTGTTTATATAGCCGTGATTGCAATTTTTAGCTTACAAATCTTAATTTAGACTTATTAAACAGGTTTGAACTTAGCACAGACGAGTGGGTTATTAGGATGGTTGGTGAAACGGTGAGGGATTTGAAGACAACCGTTTCAATATACACAACTATAAATCAAAGAATGCATAAAGCTAAATGAAACTCAGATAGTAATAGACTACAACTAAATGATACAGCTTCAACGGCACTGCCTGTGTTTAAAAATCCAAGTTTAAATCATGCACCTTAGACAAAAAGAAATACACTTATCTAATAGAGTGCAAGTTAAGTATAATGGATTTCCAAAACTATTTTTAACACAAGCATGAATTTAAATAAATAGCAACATGTTCCAAATACAAAGCAGGATTAATAAATAATCAATTTACATTTGGAAAAACTCCAAATAAAACTACATATGAATAAATTAAAGAATGCAGAAAGCTAGAAAAAACTCACATAGTAATATTATATAACCAACTGATACAGTTTTATCTGTGCTACCTGTATTTGAAAATCCAAGTTTTAAAGAAAAGGAAATCCTTATCTAATAGGTCAATAATATCTTTTTAAAAAAAGATAAGAATAATACCATCCAAAACATTGCGTATAACCTGTCATTTATTATTAGTGGTTGAATGTAATCGAAACGTTTATATAAAGCTTGAAATTTTCTAAAAACATTTATTTAGCAATTAACAAAAGTTGATGGAAATCGCCCAACGTATAATTACAGCATAAAGGCAGTAAAAAAAAATCACACCGTGCAATGAACTATGGAGATATATATATGTAAGGAGGATCAAGTTGAGAACAAAAATAAAATATATGGGTGAGAGAACAAAAAGATATTACTGACATCATTGAAAGAATTAAAAGTCTGAAATGGAGCTGGCCTGGACATATTTCTAAAAGACATGATAATAGATGGATAGTTGAAATCTTAATAGGAATCTCACGAAATTGTAATGAAGACCTAGAAAAAGACAACATACCAGATGGATAAGTGAAATAAGTTTGGTGGCATGAGATGTAAAAAAGAGGCTAAAGATCAGAGAAACTGGATTGAAGTTGAAGAGTTCATCCTGTAGCAAATCAATAATGGTTGAATATGATGATGATCCCTGAGACGATACTTTCATCATTTCACCCCCCCTCCCCGCCTCGCTTTATGTGCAAAAAAAAATGTGTACGCATTGTATCCCTGGCATTAAATATAATATTCAATTTCTATATATTGAAACTAATAATAGCATAGAGTTTTAATCTGAACAGATTGCAAAGGCTTTTATCTTTGCTGCTTCATTCAGACACTTAGTGTAAATAAAGCTTTAAGTACATTGAACTTAAAAGTTCTTCTTTCCTATAAATTATATTTCACGCTCACTCCCCCCTTCTCCTTCAAAATAAGGCGCACATAAAAACCATCCTAGCCAAGTTTTAATTTGCGTGAGTGTTTCGAAAAAAAAAGAAAAACTGAAGTCATGTGAGATGTTTTATTTAATTACTTCTCAAATGGATTCGCAACTCACACATACGCATGCGGAAAAAAAAAAGAGAGATAAGAATAAAAAGTAACTTTTGTAAACTTAGAATTAGCTCTTCAATATAATATCTGCAAACAGCAGACAAAGACCCTCTACAAAATCGGGAGTAGAAAAAAAAAGTTCAATCTTCAAATGAGAATAATATAAGAATATTCAATTTGATCCCCTCACACAAAAGTTCACCTCAAAAAGATTTCCTAATAGAAACGTGTCTGATTATAAAGTAAAAATGCGTTCTCTCTATATATGTACGTGTTCGATGTGCGCTTAAACTATTTTTAATACAATCTTTGTTGTTGAACTAAATGGTTAGAATTGTTTATATTAAGGGAGTTGTTAATATTGCACATCTATATGCACAAAATAAATATAGTTGAAAATTTCTTAACGTTTTGAAATGATTATTTATTTCTGATAGCGGTATGTGCTGGAAATATTTTCGTATTTGGGAGTTTTAAAGATTAAAAATGACTAATGTTTAGTTTGTCTTGGTGTAAATATAGTAAACATTGGTTTAGGAGCAGTTTAAAGATCTTTGCTAATTTCTCTCCCTCTCTCCCCCCTCTCTCTCTCTATTTGAATTAATCCGTGTTTCAATATTTAATATCTTTGCAGCCTATAGTTCAAAGAGGTATCTTTTTGAATTAGATGAAAATTTCTTAATGTTTGAGATGATTTGATATTTATTTATTTTAGATAGCGGTATGCATTGGAAATACAAATATATATATATAAAGAAATCAGCATTACCATCAACCATTATCAATCCACTGCAGGATGAAAATCTGTCCAAGTGCAATCCATCTTCTCCGATTTTTAGCTTCTCTTCTCAACATCACCCATGCACACTTTTTTATTTCATCCAACCATCTCACATGTGGTCTCTTTCTGAGTCTTTTACAATCTCTTGGAATCCAGTTTAAGACTTTAATTGTCCATCTATTATCATATCTTCTAGCAATATGTTCAGCCCAACTCTACTTCAGTCTTTTAATTTTTTCAATGAGGTCAATAATACGTGTTTGTTCTCTTACCCATATATTGCGTTTTTGATCTCTTCTTGTTATTCCCAACATGCATCTCTCCATTTCTTCTTTGATTGATCTGAAGTTTATACAGGTATATTTATTAAATTATTAGCGCCAAGTATACTTTCTGCATCATATTCATGATTATTACATGGCTCTAGTTATATTCAAGTTATGTGAAAATAATGTGGAAGAATGAAACGATCGAAAACAAAAAAATCAAAGAGGTGTGATACAAAAGAAAAATAAATGAATATGTAATGAACCAGAGAATAAAAAGTATTCAAATCAGCAGAAAATGGTTTTTTTTTTTTTAGCAGTATAACCATGAATATGACGCTAATCCAAAGTATACTTGGAACTAATAATTAAATAAACATTTAAACTTGGATTTATTATTTCTTTTTATATTATAATTAATATGGTAGAGTATATCAGATTCAATATAAGTGGTGGAGAATTAATTAGAATAACAGCTACAGCTGTTAAATTTAAACTAGTTTTATGGATTAGTGTTTGATTGTGTGGCTGATTAATCATATATGTTGAAAATGAGGTAACTATATAATTAATAAAAGGTATGGGTATTAAAGCATGACCAGTGGTTATTTAGTCCCATGTGATTGCATACACATCAATATGGCTTAAAATTTTTATCATTACTTGTCTGCAAAAATGCAAATTTCAAAGTTGAATCCAACAATCTTCTTTGAGCTTTATAAGTCTCATTCTCAGTAATTTGGATTTAGAAGAAAATTATAAGGGATGAGAATGCAAATATATATATATATATATATAGAGAGAGAGAGAGACAGAGACAGACAGAAAGGATTATGTATTTTGTTTTATTAATCTTAAAGTCATATTATAAGAGTGAATCGATTTTCTTTGATAGATATTTGAAAAAAAAAACTGGAACAGATGACAAAAATATTTAGTGGATAAGATTATATATATACAGGATTTGGTACAATGGTAGAATAAAAAACTCTGGAGCTCTGGATCCATAAATTATGGTTTGAAGTTGCCATTTCTGGTGCTTGTTTGAACTTCTTATGAATTCCTGAGCAATAAACCATTGGATATTGTGTAAAACTTACTCCTCTTATATAAAAAAATATTAATAAATAGGGTGTAAGGTAAGACTATCCATCTTTGACTTGTTTGATGCTTGCATTGTTTTTATATGATATAGCCAGTGGTAGGTGGCAGCAGAAGTTTTATACTTGCAGATAGTAAGAATAAATTGAAGGAAATGCTAAATAGAAAGGATGTAGAAAACACACAAAAAAATCAATTAAGATTATAGGCGTAGAGTTTGATGTTACAAAAGATCAATGGACTATAATAAAAGATCCTAAAAGAAATAAATGCTTTTTTATAATAAAATATTAATCCATCAATGAATGCTATAACAAATATAGATAAATAGTATTATCTGAAACAGCTTGTGCATGCATGATTCCCAAAAAGCTTTTCATGCTTTGATTATATGCTAAACATTTCCATTATAATACATAAAGTTTATTTATCAATGTTAGTTCCACTAATTCCTTTTTTATATCTTTAGTGGTGAAATTATTTTTAATTGTATACATTCCTACTATTTAATTTTAACTCATGAGTCAGTAAAATATAGCGAGAAAATTAATCAATGTAGATATTCATCATTATTTTCAATCACTATTGAAACACTGTAGGATGAAGATCTCTTCAAGTTTAATCCAGTTTCTCCAATCTCTAGATTCCTTTCTCCATATCAAATCATCAAACTTCTTTATTTCATCCATCCCCTTCATGTTTTGTTGTACAACTTTTACAATCTCTTGGCATCTAGTTTAAGATATCATTTCGTCTAGCAATATTGTACCATCCAGATCCATGTCAGTAGCTTAATTCTTTCAGTAATGTCAGTAACACCTGCATCATTTTCAATGCCTCTTTGTTATTCTTAAAGTAACTCTTGATACTTCATTAAGTGGCCAGAAGTATCTGTATTGCTTTTTACATTAACATACAAACCAAAAAACAATCAATTAAAAAACTTTCTTCTCAAACCTGTATACATATTTACTTTTAATGTTAAGTTATTTCTTTCAAAAACATTTCATGCAAGGTTAATTCTATGATTATTTTCATCATTATGTATCTATCTCTATTAACAATCAGACTACAGAATTTGTAGTTGTTAAGGAAGAATATTTTTCTCATGCAAAAATTTTTTTTTCTCTTTATGGAAAGGTTGATTATAGTTTTCATTAGAAAAGATTGTTTATGCTTTTGCAAATTTAGATATACACTGTATGCACATTAAATAAATTAATTTTATAATATTTTTGATTTTGTATTACATTTTTTCTGCCTAAATTGTTGTATTGAATGGTAACTCTTATCTAAATTGTGGGTCACCGAGAGAGTAATCTTATTACCACAGCCTTCTATGCTTAAGCAAAACAATAGAATATCAGTAATTCATTGTCATTGCAACATTACAATAAGGCAATATATATAAATCTACTTACTACTATTTTCTATGATCTTTAAATAAATAGTAAATAAAAGTAATGAATAAAACAGTTTAAGTCAAAATTTTGACAATTGTAGTGATATAATATATATACATTCAATTAAATATTTACATAGATTGTTATTATAACAAATAAAAATGAAGAGATTATATCCATATAAATAGAGATAACTTTTAGCTTTTGATGTTGACAAAAAACTATCAATTACTATAAATTGTCAAGTTTTCTCATTAACCTATAATAGTACTTTTGTTGGAGGTTTTTGGTGAAGTAAAGAAAGAAATGTATATATAAAAGCTAGTCAGCTGCTAGTATTTATGATTTATATACTCCTGTATGTTAGAATAAACAGATGGCTTAACAAATGAGATTTTACAACCTTTTACATTCAGTCTAGCATATTTCATTATATACATTTAAAAAATAAGTTTTCAAATACTCATGAAATTGAATGCTTATTCAAAAGAATGATAAAGATATTAAAATGATAATTCCAATAAATAAATTGACTTTTAATAAAGAGTGGATAGTTATTTTGAAGTTCAAAGTTGAAGATAAAAGACTTAACTAACTGAAAAAAATAAAAAGGATATGGTTATTAATATGGCATTGTTAAAAAAAGTTGATTTAAAAAAACAAAAAAAAAGATTTTTTTTCATATGTCATAGCATCGGCCAGGAGGTGAACCCGCAACAACTGTCTGCAAGCAATTGCTTGCTTGCAAGGCTGCTGTGCTGACCTCTCGGCTAACAACGTTGCTTTTGGAGGCTAATTTTCACTCATTTCCAAATTATGATCTAATGAAACTTTGCATATTATATATTTTCGAAAACAATATATATTTTGAAAGTTTGCAAACATTTGAACTAAAAAATTGGTGAAAACTTTAACATTTAATTTTACATGGAATTCATTTTAAGTGTAAGCAATTTCATTCAACATTTATAAAAATAAATAAATAAATTCAATTCACTTTGATAATTCACTATTATATATATATATATATATAACAATAAAACTAATAAATGTAATAGTAATTAACTATTATATATATAGTCTTTCATTCTGCAGAAGTATTCAGTTAATTCCTCACCGTTAAGAGTTAAGGAATTAACTGAAAGTACTTCTGCAGATTGAAAGACTGTATATAATAGTTGTCATTATATTTATTAATTTTTTTATTATTACAATAGTTTTTTAATTAACAGACATTTTATTTGTATTATATATATATATACACACACACACACGCAACTCAAAAATGTAAAAGTAAAAAAAAAAACCACAAATTTTTATTCCCAAACGTGTATTAAAAAGTAAAACATTTATAGCTTTTCATCTTTCACAAATAAAAGTGATTGGGAATTGTGGGTAATATGTAGTATATATTTGTTGATTTATTTTAGTCCTTTGCTCTTTAGAAGTCGACTTGTAACAGTGAAACTAATGGCTGTGTTTTAGAGTTTATTTCTGCTAGTCTGGTTTAGTTTTGAATTGAGGTCCGTTTTAATTATCTTTATTGCCTAGTTTAGCTTTAGGTTTTTAATGTTTATATTTTTTCATATATATATATAATAACAAGCCTACAATAATTAATGTAAAGTGTAAATTAAAATTATTTCTAAGTGTGAATGCACCATGTTTTTATATGTGAAACTGCAATATATATATATATTACTTTTTAAGTGCATTTATGTGAATAAAAGTATTTCTTTAATTTTTTTATATTTTCTCTATTAAAGGAGCAGCTAGATAGTTAGGAGGTCATGTGACATGATGTCCAAGAACCAGAAATGATAGGCTGAACTCAAATCAGGAACTGCCAACTCTTTACTCCATCATTCTACCAAAGCACTAAGTTACATAGGGCAAAATAATCAAATAGGTTGTAAATCGAGGAATATGAGGTTAGAACACTGGAAATGGCCTATTGGACTACCATCTGTAGAGTTTTAACTATCAAATTCTTCAAAACTGCTGCAAACCACACAGGGAGAACAATGATTTTTATGAACAAAGTTTATTTAGGGAAGAGCTCTTTTATTACATTGGGATTTTTCGTATAAAAAAATGTAAAAAATAATAAATATTGCAATTAATTATATTACAACTATTTGACTTCAAATTTATTTGCCTTGGAATTAAAATGAGTAAAAAAATGAACCCATCTGTGAAAGCGGAATTACATTATATATATATAAACCTGTGAATGCACCCGAGATGTAAAGGAGTTCGCCCTTGTTTAGAAACTTCTTTGATTTGCTAATCCCTATATATATCTATCTAGCACAACTAATAAAATGGCTATTCTGTATTGGCATAACAATCTAGTAAAGATAGGAATACTAAAAAAAGATTTATTTTGTTAATTAACAAGACGCAATATATATATAGTTTGTCTTTGTTCAGATTTTATTTTTTTCAATTACATAGCAATTTTGTTGAGGGGGGAGGGATAAGTGCTGATATTTAGAATCAAATTAATTCTGATTTTATTTTTAAAAAAATCTTTATTAACTACGAAGAGAAAATATTTTTAATAATGATGAGTTTCCTTTTTTAAGATGTTCAAAATTTTTAAACCCGCTTTAATCAGATTAAATTTAATTTTGTTCAACAAATACTCCGTTAACTATGAGAATAACGTTTTTAATAAAGTTTGAGAAGGCAATAATAAAAAATAAAACTATCTTTAATCAGATTGATTATGATTGAAAACTATTGGGGGAGGAGGGATGGCTACAACTGTCAAGTAAACTAACAAATGAACAATTGTGGCAATTAATGAAACATGCAAAATTAAAACAAGTTATGGGACAAATACAAACTAAAAAATAGAATAACAAGAATATTTGTTATAAAGGAGGAAAAAAACCAAAAAGAAAAATATCACGTTAAAACAAGAACAAGTACTTACTCCACTGCCATCTATAGCAAGCATGAGTAATCATTTTAATTATATAATATGTGAGCAGGGAGGGGCGTGTGCTGATTAGTTGTTGTTATAGAAAAATATTTAAAAATAAACTATAAACGGATTATTCACATGAGGGGTCAGAATGACAAATATGTCAACATGGATAGGATGACAACCTTGGCACTAACAAGGGCTTTGAACGTTCAACCATCAGATTTTCAATGACATGGAAGGCTGAAGAGTTGTGAGTTGGAATAGTTTGAAGCCTGTCCATTAAAGTTATGAAGATTGGCTATCTTAATATAAAGCTGAGCACTGATTGTATATATGTGTGAGGATAGTAATCTAGACCAACTGATGATTGCTGGTTTAGCATGAAATACCTATATTGGTGATTATTTATCTTTTCAACATGTGTGTGATCAGGTGGGTCAGCAATATGAGATGGCACTGAGAGTAGTGGGTCGTGTAAAAGTCTGAATTCGAATCCCGCCTATATTACATATATAAATGCAGGTTTAAGCCTGTGCAATATATTAAAAATAAAGTATGTATTTTTTATTTCTCTTTCTCTCTCTATATATATATTATTATTATTATTTTTAACATTAATTAAAAAAAAATATAGCAGCAAAAAAAAAAAAAAAAGTAAATGATGTAGAGGGAGAAGTTTACAATAACAGTGAATTAATTACAGTGACATTCCAGAGTTGCAGCAAAATATGATGATGATCACAATTCCTAATGCTGTTTATGTGTATTAATAATACGATGCCATATTGGAAGTCTTAAATATCTGACAGTTCAGATGTATAGTATTAATGTACTACACATTAACTGTTTTGGCATATATTGCTATACAGTATGTATCGCAAAAAATTATTTGACACCAATCTAATACTATTAAGCCCATTCTACAAAAATTGCATCTATATTTATATGCAGCATATTTAGTTTTTTAATTACTAATATATATTATTATTTTATATACTATAAATTATATGTGTTCAAGAAGTAGGGATATTTCAATAAAAAAATATTATGGGGTTAGAGATGTCATTATTAGAAAAAGATTAAAAAACACTACTTTACACCCAAAATATTGGATTAAAAAAGGAAGAGGGGAAGAACGATACAATTTATCAAATGTTGAAGTTACAATTGTCACTCCTAAACTTCAAATATGTGATTGTAGATACTGCAACATTTAAGTACCCACAACCTTGTAGTTGAAACAATAATAGAGATGATTTCTAGAGTAATAAATATAAGTAGAAAGATAAATAAATAATGAAAAATAAATAAAATGACTAGTAAAACTTTTAAAAAGTAGTAGATATATTTAGACTCTTGTAAAATTTAATAGTTTCTAACTTAATAAAGAATCATTAATAATTGTTCATGTATTTATTGAAAGGTGATTGTTGTAAATAAGTGCTGATCAAAAGGGTGTAATTGTAAATTGAGATTAAATTTAAAGCTTAAAAACAGAATGTTTTTTTTTTTTTACAAAATGAAGACTGTTAGACATATATATAAAAAATATTAGATATATTTAAACATTGTTAAAGTCCATATATAAAATTAAACAAAATATAATTTCTAACCCAACAAAAATGATTAGTAATCATTTATATATTTATTAAAACTTGCTGTAAAAAAATGCTTGCTAAAAAGTATGGCACGTATAAATTTGAATAATGGAGCATTTGGATAGATATACGGGTTCTTGGTTGATCTTGGTCAGCTGATGTCTTAGTTCCCCCTTCGCAACGTCTGCAACTGCACATGTGAAATGCAAGAAAAAGCTAATAATTATAAAAATGCAAAAGTATTCTCAAATAGGAAAGTTACCAGTAATATGAACAACATACATAAATATAAGCCAAGATGCTCTGATAGAGACAAATCACCAGTAATATATGATAAGCCAATATCTTTCCTCAGCTTGAACTATTATAAATAATACTACCTGACTTCAAAATAATGAATAAAATTATCAGAAAAAAAGGGCAAATGATGTCCAAGATGCATTTTGATTGAAGTGCTCTCTTTAATTGGAACAGGTCATACCTCTTCTCAAATGCTTTCATCATTGTTAAGCATTTATTTATTGTGTACTCCCACAAGTCAATTTAAAAATACTACACTTCCTGTATGCATTCTATGATGATTATATCCATATTTAGCTTAATGAATGAGTACTGAGAATCATTAATGTACTGATCTAACCCTTCAAAGTTTCTATGCTTTTTGCATTAGTATTAAACCTTTATTCTATATTATAAATCCATAAATTTTACTTGATTCATTAAAAATATAAAATTTACAATATCCTTAAAAATAATATTTAAATTTTGCAAATATAAAACACATAAAAATAAACTGAAGAATGTTTTCAGAATAAGAACTTTTTTCTTATTGGACAATTAACACATGGTCTTTTACTTATTGGATAACAACTGCATTGCTTCTTTCTTATTGGATGATTATCACATTGCTAATAAAAAAAATTTATTAATAAAATATTTGTTAATTGAACTTTATTTCTAAAACCTGAAGCAATTATTGTAAATTATCATAAAGCAATGGATTTCTATTCTAAAATTTAAAACTGCACTTATTAATTATTAAAATATAAAATTTCCATAATACAATGTTTGTGGAAATGTAACCGATCATAATTTAATTGTTCTTGCCTTTTCTTTTTTAGAAACCAAAAATATTTGCATAAATAATTATATTTGTTTTTTAAACAATTACTACATAAATAAAGATAAGATGGCCACTCTTATCTTTATAAGAGTCACTATCTTGGGTCATGATTTGAAAGGTCCCTCTATCGATAAAATATGCTTGATTATTATGAATTTTAAAGTGCATTGAATACAGGTTAAAGCCTGTTTAAAGTGTTTACATATGCTTTCTGTATGCTCAATAAATTAATTACTATTCTTCAATAGTTTATAGAATTTCCAACATTAAGATCGTAACATTAACTCGCTGTAAATCGCAAGATTTCATGTATGTTAATTTGTAAAGAAAACAGTGGAGAAAAAAAACTACTTCATGCTTCCAAATCAAGATGCTTCAGATTTGCCTATATAAGTGAAAATTTAGGTTAAAGATAAGACAGCTGCTCTTATCTTTATAAAAGTCGTTATCTTGCATCACGATTTGGAAGGTCCCTCATTGGCAAAATGTGCTTGATTATTACGAATTTTAAAGCACATTGAATACAGTTTAAAGTATTTACATAAATATTTAAATGAAAAGATATAAGTATTTTTTTTCATACAGTATAACACAAAATAAGAATGTGTGCAAGTTCTCTGGCAAATGCTTTTGAAGCCTGAGAACAGACAGCCTACCAATCAGTAGCATTATCAGCTGATCTGTAACAGTTTCTCTGCCTAAAACAGACATCTTCAGATTTTCTTAAAGCTAATACATCAGTATAGACTTTATGTCCAGTTTCTACCATGAAATGAACAAAAACTGGTGAGATAGCATTATAGATAGCCCACAAGAATAAAGAAAAGCCAAAAATGATAGGTGTGCCAGCCATCCCCCATCATGTTGTACAGTTTCGAATCATTGGGTTAAAAGTAATAAAGACTGCCAAGTGTAAGGAAGCAATATAGCATTTGTAAATTAAATTGTGACAAGTATCTAGTTTATATTATTAAATATTTCTGTTATGAAATTCCATATTATTCTCTTTTTTCTTAATCTTAAGTCTTCCTTTTTATCATTTAAAATATTATATAAAAGATCAAAACAATTCATCATGCCACAGACTGTCTAGATCATCTTTGCTCATGCATCAAAAGATTATAACTATTTTCTTCCACTTTTATTTTTTTTCCATTCATACTGGCTAGCTTCCTACAACATATTTTTCACAATCTCTTCAAATCTTACATTATATTAATCAAATCCGTTTCTACCTCCCCCCCCACTAATGTAATCCAATGGTTTGCTGCTCAGGAACCGAATATAAAATTTGAGCATCACAGGTAACAAAAATAAATTGTGAAATATAGACCACATTTTTCACTCAATAATGTGATGCATGTTTTTTCAAGAAATAAAACTTGTATATCTTTCACTTACTTATACTTTAAATATATAATTTTAATCATCAAAACAATGTTTAAAAAATGCTATAGTAAAAATATATGTATCATAATAGGAAGATAATATCTGGTAGGATATAAAAGTAAAAAATAGAAAATGTAAATAAATATTTAATTATGATCAGCATTGCCCTTCACATTCAACAATCAAAGGTAGTACAATAGTAAGGGGACAAACACTATGACAGGCATATGTTAATATTACAATAAGTCTTTCAAGTTAATCAGCATGCTCACCAAAGCACTCAATATTATTTAGACTTTCTCCATCACAATACCCTTTTCAGAGTACTGGCTATGTTCCCAGATTCATCATCTAATCCTAACTGTTTTTAACAGGTATAGTCACTAATGATAACTTTCTATTCATACATGACATTGATACGAGTCATAGCAAATTACTGGATACCAGTTTCAAAATGAAGGATGACTATTCTGCCGGCTTGACTCTAACCTTTATATATATTTTTATTAACTGTTCCTTGTTATTGATTCCAGGTTTTTCCTACTGTAAAGGATAGACTTGAAAAATGATCTTGGTACATATTAACTACTCTTTGATTTATCATAAAACAAAAAAAAAAGACATATGTGTGACATAACAAATTGACAACATAAACATTAATGCAAATAAAATAACTACCCCACCATTATATATGCATACATTAAGTGATTTGAATAACTGAACTATACTAATCAGATATATATTCATCCTATAGTTAAACATTTATTAAGTTTTGCTTTATTTCAACAATACCTATTAATATCTCAAAAAATTATTATTCATTCAATTACAGTACAGCAATACATAATTAATGATTTGATTCATCCACCTTACAACATAAAAGAAAAAGACACAGATAAAAAAAAAGATATTGGTCCAAAAAAAGGCATTAAATTTAATTTATATATATATATAAATTTGATTTATCCCTCTTCCAAAATTTGTGAAATCTAAATCTTTTTAAATTGAAAAAAAAATCAAATTTTTTACTAGTATTATTTGAGATAGTCTGTGCACCCATTATTATTAAATATCTTAGATATATAAAATAAAATATAGTTATTTGACTACAGTTTTTTTCATATATCAATCAGAAGATCTATTTTCATCAGAAAATACTGCCAAATGATAACATTACAATTAAATATTAACTAGCAACAGTTACAATATGGTTTTATAAAGTAAATGATACAACTGATATCAGATGTAGCTCAAAAGAAAAAGTATCATTTTATGATATAATTAAAGTTTACAAATTTGTTTTTTTTTTAAAATTATAAGCATTATTTTCAATTATTATCATATTTGTATAAAAAATATTACCACAGATTGCAAAAAAATGAAGATATAAAATTTCCTTTGCTTACAATATAAGCAATACCTCTACTAATAAGGACTAGTTGGTTGAGTTCTTTTAGGAAAGACAATTATTTACTTCATTATAATAATAATGAAATAAATTTTATTATTCTAAACAGTATGTACAAAAAAGTGGAAAATAAAATAACTTACATTTAGATTACAAGCAGTATGAGATACCACTAAACCCCAAAAAGTGGCATAAAGCTTTTATTATGCAAGCAAAATTCAGACTAATTTGATTTTGGCAAAATATAGATACAGTGTAAGAAAGCAGATGCTTTTTCAATTAAAAAAAAATTCTATAAAATTAAGATATATGTAAATCAACTATTATCAATCCACTGCAGGATGAAGATCTCTCCAAGTTCAATCAACTTCTCCGATCTTTAGCTTCTCTTTTCCACATCACCCATGCACACTTTCTTATTTCCTCCATTTATCTCATATGTGGCCTGTTTCTGGATCTTTTACAATCTCTTTGAACCCAGTTTAAGATTTCAATTGTCCATCTATTATCATCACCTCTTCTAGCAATACGTCCAGCCTAACTCCATGTCAGTCTTTTAATTTTTTCAATGAGATCAGTAACACCTGTTTGTTCTCTTACCCATATATTGCATCTTTGATCTCTTCTTGTTACTCCCAACATGCATCTCTCCATACTTCTTTAAATGATCGGAAGTCTCTGTATTGCTCTTCCAATAAGTATCCAAGTCTCAGATCCATAAGTAAGAATTAGTAAAACACATTTATTAAAAACCTTCCTTTTCAAACACATAAGCATATTTCCTTTTAGCATCAAGTTATTTCTACCAAATGTACTCCAACCAAGTTTAATTCTATGATTAATTTCATCCATTATGTTTCCAAGTGTATTAATAATCTGAACAAGGTATTTGTTACTGTTAACTTTTTCTAACTCATCATAATCAAACTTTATTTTCATATTTTGAAAAAATCATTTAACATTACTTTAGTTTTTTTAATATTTATCTTTAGTTCTACTTTCATTTGATAACTCCTGCAACATTTCCTACAGGTCTAAAGCATTGTTTGCAAAAACAACTACATCATCTGCAAAATCTAAATGACTTAAATAATCTCAATTTACTTTCACTCCTTTATCTTGCCATTTTAACCCACAAAATATTTCTAGCAGCACTGCCGTAAAATTTTTTGGAGATATGGGGTCACCCTGTCTCACACCTTTCTCAGTGTTGTCTTTCCCAGTATCATTATGTAATTTAATTGTTGCTGTTGCATTTTTATAAATATTCTTTAAAATATGACAATATCCTGGATCTAAACCTTGATGATCCAATGCTTTAATCACTGAAGAAATGTTTATAGAATCAAATGCCTTTTCATAATCTACAAATCCAAAGCATAATGGCACTCATATTCATTTGTCCTTTCTATAACTTCTCTCAGTACTTGGATATGATCTACTGTACTAAAACCACTTTTAAATCCAGCTTGTTCTCTTGATTGGTGGAAATCTAATGTTCTCTGTAAGTAGATGAGTTGTAATTATCTTGGTAAAAATTTTGTATAAAACTGGTAAAAGGCTGATAGGTTTGTAATTTCTAATATCTTTTTTTAAAATATTAATATTAATACTGCATTCTTCCAATCATCTGATACATCTTTATCATGTAGACATTTAGTATACAACTTTGCTAAAAAAAATTCTATTTCTTCACCTGCTTCTTTTAATATATCAATTATAATTCCATCATTACCTAGAGCCTTTCCTTTCTTCATACATTTAATTCCATGTCTCAATTCCTCATTTAAAATTCTGGGCAATCCCATACATTCTTGGTAATAAAATTTTTTTGCTGGTTTTGTTAAATTTAGCTTAAATTAGCTTAATTTAACCGAACTGTAATGTTAAAGTATTAAGATTCATCAAAATAATTTTTTTTCCCCTGCCTGTATTTCCAAGCTTATATTCCCATTATAAGGAGGTATTTGTCCTTTATTACTATATAATTGTTGATAAAAGTCTTCCCATTTTATGATGTCATCTCTCTTTTTTAGTAATAATTCCAATCTTTTTTTCTTATTGCAGATATAAATTTTTTACCAATACCAAAATGTTGCTTTACACTCTTGAGACTTATAAAAGTCTTTTCTACAGCTTTCCTTGCTAGTTCACAATTGTACTTTCTTATATCATTTTCAACTCTTTTCCGCACCATTTTACAAAATTTGAGATATTCAATCCTTTTTAATACATCATTTTTGTATATCTTCATATTCCTTCTTTTCTTTATATATATCATTTTTGTATATCTTTATATTCCTTCTTTTCTTTATAAATCCTCTAGTTTAGTAGAAATTTTATTGGTCAGTTGCTATATATCTTAGTTATTTTTTTAAAAAAAACTATTAAAAAAAATTTTTTTTTTATCATCAAATTTTATAAAAACTTTTAAATAAAACTTTTCACTAATTAATTAATTTATTTTCCATTCTGCATATTGAACATCAAAATGCACTAATTATTTTCTACCAAAGAATATTATTTTATTTTTTGGAAAAAAAATAATTAAGATATTCTCATTTTCAATATGTAGAATTGGAAATGAATTAACTAAGTAAAGAAATGTTTTATTTAAAAGTTGTTTGTAAAGTTTGATAAAAAAAAAAAAATAGTTTTTTAAATTTTATTTTTAAATTCAAAGAATTTAATAAGCCAAGCAGTCTTATATAGAGAGCAATAAAATCTATATATACGTTACCATAACAACAAAGCACAAGTCAAGTGGAAAAAAAAACATTTAACAAAAATCTTATATCAATTTTAATTTACAGAGGCAAATGATAAATAAATACATATAATTAAACACCACAATTTTATATGTGATAGATAAATTAATGGATATATATATAAATAAAAAAAATATTCCTTATAAAAAAAAAGTATTAGTAGTGATAATAAATATTACTAATAACTATTATAAAATGTAGAAGCACTTTCAGGTATTTGCATAATCACTTTCAACTGAAAATCTTTTAAATTTGGTGGAAGTGAACAAATAAAATATATTTTGTACAATTTTTGAAAAAATGAAGTTTGTTCTTAATTTGTATAAATTCTTTATGTTGTTTGCACCAAAGATGGGCAAATAGTGGCCTGCTAAGAGATTTTATGTGGCCTGCCAAGACTATCAGAAAAATCCACTTTGAACTGAGATTTCCTTCCTGTGCGTGACCAAAGATTCATCTCGTATTTTCCAATAGGATGGCTATGTCAATACACATGCGCAGTGTAGAAACGATGTGGAGCACTTTTCCAGTTGATCTGGTTAATTTCATTTTTGTCTTTGCATTTGCAAATATATATATTTCCAACTTTAGTGAAACCATGAACCCTCCGAAAAAATGTAAAATCGGTGATGAAGGTTGTGTTTTTAATGAAGAATGGACAAACACATATTTCTTTGGAAATACAGGGAATAAAGCAGTATGTTTATTGTGTCATGAAAAAAGATGTGGCCTGCCACTAACCTTTGTTTCCACAAAATGGCCCCCGAGCCAAAACAGTTGTCCATGCCTGGCTTACACTATTGTGACAGTTTTAATTGTTTTCACTGGTTGTAAGCATACAACCTTGAATTTAAGATTGAACCACTATTGTTTTCCTGAAGGTGTATGATGATGATGTTCTAGTTGTATTTTTATATTGGACTATTTCCATCATCTAATGTGTATTGAATGTCTTTAGAAAATTTAACTTTATTTAAATATTCCAAATATATTCAACTGTTAGTAACAGCACATCAAACAGATTAGTATATGCACAATATTTTAAGAGGTATTCTTCTCCCATCTTCATCGGGTGTTATTGGCCTGATTAGTGACAGTACTAGCATGAGATTTGAACCTGGATCCTTACATTCTTGAGTATTGAATTTTAAGGTAACACTCTAACCAACTGAGCTATCCTGCCAAAGGCAACAGTCTGTAGAAATTTCATATATTTATTCTATGAGGTTCCTCTTGATTTCTCCACTTTTTCCTAAGAGCAAAGTTGATTAGCAGTTTCCATACATTATGTATAGTCACACTAGGTTGGCTTATGATGGAAATAATCCAAAACAAAAATACAACTAAACCATATTGTTTGCCAAAATATAATAATTTGACTTCATTTGATAAATTTTTTTCTTTACAAATGAAGTAAATTCCAAATAATCAGATTTTAGTACATATTGGACTATTTTCATCATTTAATATTAGGTATTGAATAATGAGAAGAGAGAAAACATCTGTCTAAGGTAGCAGACCATGTATATACCAATGAACCTATGTTCACTTGGGAAACTACAAAAATATTGGATTGGATAGAGAGGAAAAGATACAAAAAAAACATTCAAAGAAGTTGCTCACATAACAAGGGCAAATTATCTGTAAGTCAACCTAGTATTACCATACATAATGTCTGGAAACCACTAAACAACTTTGCTCTTTTAAAAAATGGAGAAATCAGGTGGAACTTCATAGATAAGTCTATGCTGCCTTTGGCAAGATAGCTTAATTGGTTAGTGTTATCTTAAAAATTCAGTATTCAAAAATCTAAGGGTCCAGGTTTGATTCCCATGCTATTACTATTACTGGTCAGGCCAGAAATACCTGAAGAAGAGAGAATAATAACTCTCAAACATTATGCATATACTAATCTATGTGCTATTACAAACAGTTGAATGTAATTGGAAAATTTAAATAAAGTTAAATTTTTCTAAAGACATTCGATGCTTAATATTAGACAATGAAAATAGTCCAAAATATAAATAGAACTAAAATATCATCACAAACATTCAGGAAATTGCATTTTACTTTTGAAAATATTTAAAAAATTACATTTTAATTAAAACAGTAAATGTATTTTTGCTGTTGGGAAGAGCATTTTCATTTTCAGAAAATAAACTACATTTTTTTTATTTGACAAAAAATGTGAATGAATAAGCATCAATACCTCATAAATCCATCAAAGTATGATTTAAAAGTTTCCCATTTTTTAAATTTTTTTATAGAATTGAAATGTATTAACACAGATGGTCACTGATTGCATTGATTATATGCTAGCAAATACCTGGGAAAATTGAGTTGCCCAAAAATATAATGTTCAGATTTTTTAAAAATAAAACATTTACATTCAAAATAAATAAGTAATAATTTATTTCTTAATTTTTAATAATTATTATACAACTATTTTACAAAAATGATCACAAATCTTAATAACTTTGCGAAATATTTTTCTTTTTATTATTCAAGCTATTTTTTTTTTTTCAAAGAAATGTCCTAAAACTTAGTAAAGTCAGAGAAACACAATCAATACCCATTAAGGGAGAAGATTTTTTATGATTTTCAATTATCCTGACTTTTGGAAATAAACTTTTAGAATAAAGTATACATGATCTAAAATAACATCTTAAAAATAAAGTTTACTAAAATTCTCAATAGAAGGCAAAGAATTTTCGAAATGAATTAGTTTGAAACTAACCAAAGCTTCTTAATGTCACTGAAATCCACTTAATCAAAGTGTATCTAAATCAAGTAAGATATCTATTAGAGATGAATTGTTATAATAATAATAAAACTATAAAGTATTAACAGTGATAATAAATATTACTAATGACCATTATTTTAAAATGCAGAAGTATTATTAGCTTTATACTTCAGCATTTTATAATACTTATTCATCGTTAATACTTTTGTTTTATTATATATATAGTTAGTATTTAGATCTAGTTTCTAATCTCCCTACCCTTAGCGCCACTAGCTCGAAACCAGTTGGTCTGGAGGTGGAGACAACGAAAAAAATATTGAATTCTATCTCTCTCAGTGTTTATGTAAACAAAAGCTTGTTAGGACCTATTGGTAAAGCTCCATCTAGTGATCATAAAATGCAAGCTAAAAGCAAGTTATGAAATTTATAACTTGTTTTGTTCATTATATATATATATACAGTATATTAAAACTGAAACACTGTTCATGCAATCATTCAAAGGATATATTGATCTTTAATGAAATTTCAAAACTATATCATGGTTAAAAAAATAATATAATAATTTCTAACTTAATAAATGATCATTAATAATCTTTAATCCAAAGACAACGATTACTATTAAAAAAACTGTGGCATTTGTAAACTGCATATTGTAATATATGGCAGATAAATAATTTACTGATAATTTTAAACTGGATCCAAGAAATTTAAAAGATCCAGAAATAGACCACACATGAAACGGATTGATGAAATGAGGCACTTTGCTGGTGTGACGTGGAGAAGAGAAGCTAGAAATCAGAGAGCCTGGATTACACTTAGAGAGACCTTTATCTTGCAGTGAATTGCTAATGGTTGAAAATGATGATGATGAATTAGAAAAGACTGTGAATTAAAGCAGTCAATGAATGCTAATTTAGTTAGAAATACATATTGGGAATCATTTGGTGTTTTTTTTTTTTTCAATCTGATATCTTTGCTCATTTGTTTAAATTGGGTGGACATAAAATAGTAGTTATTCCATTTTTACAGATGATGCGAACCACTGCCATCATATAAAATACATGAATAAAACCTTTTCCCAGTACATGTTTTAGCAAATCGAGCTTCTTTGGGTCCAATGTATAATTTTGTGGACATGTAATCATTAACAAAAATACTTCCCACAATTTAAAAATAGTACATATCTCAAACAGTTATATTCAAACTATCTATCACAAAATCACCATTTCGATTTCTAGTGTACTTGAAAGGGCTACTTTTAGCTTCATTATGTCACATAAAAACTTGGATTATTTATTTTATGCTAAAACAGCATTGTTTAAAGTTAACTAAATTTAAAATAGGCAATGTAGACAACAATAAGTGCATTTTCCTCACTCAGTCTGACCAGTGGCCAGGAGACTGGTCCTCTCTACAAATTGCCTGCTGCACCATCTCTGAATTAATGCATGTGATATATAATAAAACAGTTTAACTCACAAAAACTAGCATACCAGGAATGCAAACTATGACATCAAATGCAACTATGTGTTTTATGCCTTAAATCCATAACCGAACAATGTACTGACATTAAATTTTGTTTTAAATTGAAAAAAAAAAAAACTGCTATCAAAATATTTGAAATAATTCAAACTATGTATGGCAGTTAAGCCACTCATTGTAAGAATGTTTTCAGGTATTATGCAAGATTTTATGATAGCAAAAAGAGCATTGAAGTTGACTTATGAGAGTACGAAAACACATTGCTCCATTTCATGTTACAAATTATAATCTGGATATGCTAACAACTTAAAACATTTTGTGGGAATAGCAAACCATGTCACTATTATTGTTGAATCTGCTGGCAACATGCAAAAATGACCAAATTCCTTGTCATTAGAATACTTTATATATCATCCTCAGTTTCAACAATTACAAAAAAAAAGGTCTCCCCAAGTTCAATCTCTAGCCTCTCTTCTCTACATTACCCTAACCCACACTTTCTTTATGTGTATATATCTTAGCCTAATGTACTTTTTATATGTATGTGTGTTGTTATTCTGTAGTTTTTACAATTGAGTCTGCTTGTAGCAGTGAGACAATTAGTTGTATTTTAGAGCTTATTTTTTTGGCTAGTCTGGTTGAGTTATGAATTTGGGGTAATTTTGATAATATATGTGTGTGAGTGTGTATAACATTTTAAATGTTAAATGTAAGGCAAAGTAATATTTTTTTAAGAGGTTGATGAAAAGCAATGGTAAGTGTCCATTGATTCAATCAAATATTTATTTAGGATTACTACTCTCTGCTGAGGCTTTTGGGGTCATAAACCTACTTTTAAGAAGATCATTTCAGTTAATATGTGAAAATATAATTGATTAATATAGTTTTGAATTTCACTCGATTTCTGAGAAAGTCATAAATCTATAGGGAGCTCATTAAAAATTTCTGGCGCACAACTGATATAAAATCATTATTGATTTTAAAAAATATAACTAAAAGATATAGCTAAGGTCTTCAAATGTTCTTAAGAAAACTATCATTAATGATATCAACTTTATTAAGCTAATGATTTTAGTCATATAGAAATGAGTTATGAATATAAAAAAAAACTATTAAAATTAAAAATACATTTAAATTGAACTTTTAAGATCTTTTTTCTTTCTTCAGAAATCTTATCTTCAAGTAATTTACAACTTTTAAAAGTTTGCTGAAATTAAAAAAAAAAAAAACTAGACATATACAATAAGATTCCTTTTATTTTATCCGACGACATCAAAATATGTTGTAAATAGAATTTGTCATAATAAAAAATTAGCATTTTAATATTGCGCGATACTTGAGTAGGAAAAAGGAGTTCGCACAAAAATACAGACATATCACGTCCCAATGATAATGCTATAAGAAATTACACTATAAGAGACATAAGGCTGATAGAATGTTTAGCTGAACCCTAATCATTGCAAATAATTTTTAAAAAGTTGTATCACATCAGAAATCAGTTGTAAATAAGACCAGCAATATAAGCCAAAATGAAAGCAGGAAAAAAGCAAATGATTTGTAAAAGTCCTTTGCAGGCATAATACCATATAATTTACTCTCTAGCTTTTTTTTTTCCACATGTCATAGCATCGGCCGGAAGGCGAACCCACAACCGTCTGCAACCAACTACTAGCTTGCAAGGCGGCTGCGATATGCTATAAAAAACATGAGTTAGACATAATGCTTTTTTAAAAGTTACTATGTTGATAGGGGTCTCAGTCCATCCTCCTACTTCTTAAAAAATAGATAATTTAGAGAATCGTTGGAGAAACTATAAAATTTGCAACACAAATACAACTTATATAAACATTAATTCTAATTTAGAGAATCGTTGGAGAAACTATAAAATTTGCAACACAAATACAACTTATATAAACATTAATTCTTAACCACTACCACCACTTTCGGTATACACTTTCTATTTTACAAACAAACAAAAAAACACCATTGAAAACAATTAAAAGGTAAAAGGGAAACTGCCTAGATATATTTTTAGAGGAGTTGATTGAACAGTTAAAAGTTTTCAATTTGCGGCTACGGGTTATAAAAAGACGTAGAAGGAGAACACGTGAAATGGATGCTGAGATGTATTTGCTAGTAATGTGGAGATGAGCTATGGAGCATATAGTTTGGGTTAAACTTAAATAGTCTTTTATTCTAAAGTGGGTCAATAATAATTTAAAATTTATGATGATATATGAAAACTTTGCTTACGATATTTTTAATTAATAGCTATAGCTTTACGTTGGAAGTGTGAAAGCACGATTTATTATGATATTTTTAATTGTGTATCATTATACTAATAAAAATGATTCATTATTTATTTATTATAAAAAATATAAACTGCACTGTCAGAACTCAGATATAAAATTCGTACTTGGTACAATATATGCAATGTGTGTGCGCGCTTGTGTGGAGGGGGTATGTGTATTGTCAAAATTAAAGCTTTCAGCATGATTAATTAACTATCAAAACTCAGTTATAAAATTCGTACTTGGTATTGTATATGAAATGGGTATATATATATATATATATCAATGTGTGTGTGAAAATGGGTTTATGTATTGCCAAAATTAAAAGTTTTTCAGCATGATTAATTGATTGACTATCAGTGCTCACTTTACCACGTGAGTGATCACTATCACATGACTTTCCAAACAATTAAACATTTTTAGGTTTCTTATGAATAAAAACAGAAAGACCATTTAGAGCAAAAAAAATGAGTAGATGGACAGTCCTGGAAAACAGATCTTAATCATTATTATGGTTATGTATAGTATTCAAGGTCCCTTACCTAACATTTCAATGATATTAAGGTTATTTTCTTTGCATCGTCAGTGCTGGATTCAAAATAGTTATTGCCCAAATAAAATTATTTTAAAATGTATCCCATTTGTTGTTATTTTGTTCACATGCAAATGTGTCGTATTTATATCTGCACTAATGCCAGAATAATATGCTGCTCCATACACAATCCAATAAATAAATATCAAGATGATAATTTGCAATGTCAAGATACATACAACAGTTCAAATACAGTAAGTTGCCTCCATCATGGATAGATAATTATAAATGTTTAAATGTTAATAGTATAACTAGTGCTTGGGAAAGAATGCCTCAACTCTCAAATTTTAACACTTTCACTCTTACCCTATGTGGAGATACAGTGATGTCAATGGTAGGAGCATCCTCCTCCAAGGTTCAGCATGCCTCACTCCATTTTATCACTGTAATAGACAATAAATACTATTGGTAGATAGTTGTCTGACTACTTTTTCATATCGACTTCTAATGAATAGCTAGATCTATTTCATTATAGAAAACAATCAAGATTCCCTGGCTTAACACTGAGTTATTTGTTCTCACTGTCATTTCACATCACAGGCTATTTATTTATTTTCATTGTCACTTCATTGGTCAGTTGTATTTACATTCAATTCAATCCTGATAACATTGTTACTTTAGACAAGTCCATTTCAAAATCACAATAAATTTTATTCCACTTGTTCTGTTGTTATGCCATTATATATATATATATATTCCTAAGAGTAATTTTGCTATCCTGATAATATTTATTCTAAATTAGATAATTATACTCAGCAATTAATCAAAAATATAGTTTAAAATATAAATAGTAAAGTTTATACATACTTATGAGTAAAAATGAAAATAATTTCTTGAGAATAGTGAACATACGTTTAAAAAAAAAATCTGACCTAAACAAAATATAGGAACCCAGAAAAGTAAAATTAAAGAACTAAAACTGAACCAAGGATAGAGAAACAAAAAGCAGTTCTGACATGGATAAAAACAAAATAGGAACTTTTTCTATACAAATTAACAAAAATAAAAAAAAATTTCCAGCATGCCCACAGTTTTTTTTCTTTTTCTATTATAAAATAATTGAACATGCCAAACATTGGTGGCCTAGCGGTTAGCATAGCTGCCTTCCAAGCAGCTGGCCCGGATTCGCTTCCCGGTCAACGCATTTGATATATGAATAATAATAATAATAATAATTGAACATACGATTAGTAAAAAATTTTAAGATCTTTTGTCAGTTTTTACTTTGAAATACTGAAAGATTATTTACAATACTCATATTACATCTTCTAAAGTTCACATATTTCTAACTTTTTTTCGTATTTAATTGTCATAAAGATAACTTTTACTTTCTTTATAAAAAATATTGATAAAATAAAAAAATTAAAATAACATATATAGAAGCTGACATAAGACAGTGGTGGCAAACCTATGGCACGAGTGCCAAAGGTGGCACTATGTGATTTTATTGGCACACGAAATATTTACTGATCATAATTTTCTATACAGTTTAAAATAAATTATTCAATTTTTGTTGTTGTTGTTGCTAAAACCCGTACAAATAAAAAATTACTGTAAACAAAAGGTGAAATAATATTAGAATTCAATTTACAATTGAAATGCGATAGGAAACAATAATTAAAAAAATTGAAAAAAATAGTTTGTACATATATATATATATACGCATGTTATAATCATGCACAAGAAAGTCAAATAAAGAGGAATCATTTTCTATAAACCTGTCAAATGATTCCGATAAAACTATGAAGTAAACTTAGTAAAATATTTAACTCTTTGAAGTAAATCTTATCAAATCATAAAGTAAAAGTAGTAAAATGTTTTACGGTCATAATCTTTTTCGGACTAAATGTAATTAATACTATTAATTTTTTAAAGTAATTGAAATCTCAAACCAACACATGATCAATGCCATCAAAATTAATTTATATACCCACAAGTTGCTAAGTAATAATATATATATATAGTTGTTAGGCCGAAGCAACTCTCTCATAAAACGACTATTATATCTCACTTTACCTTCAAATAATGGACAAGTGCAGATTCCATTTCATTTGGATCGGATTGAGCATTCACCGCCATACCTCATCCATAAACCAAAGCGTATACAGAAAGATAATGCATTGTCAATACTTCTTGTTTACATTGGTATTTTGATCTAATAACTGTATGACACGCTAATCACTCAAGATATATTTTGGATACTTTTGGCCCGCACACATAAAAAGATTCGCCACCACTGATATAAGAGAAATAAAAATTTTGAAATTCCGTTTCTTTTATCACCAGCTGAACATTATGAATTAACCAATGGCTATTAATTTTCCATTGCTCTATCTTAATACTATTTTTAGTACTGTATATTAGTTGTGATTACTATAAGTGCCAATTTTTTTTACATTTATTTAGTTTGATAATATTCTCCTTGGATAAATATATTTATTAGACTAGTAATTATATTTTCTGCATAGATATAAACTTTATATATGTAGTTGTATTTAATATGAATATTTTTGGTGTGTTAGTTACGATTACTACAAGTGCCTTTTTCCCCCCACTTATTATGACAACATTCTCGTTAGATAAATACAGTAATGATACTGATTAGACTGGTGATTTTTAACACAAATTATTTATAATGTAGTAATACAATATATAACAAGAATTGCCATCAAACTGTTATGGCAGCCGTTCATTTTATAATAGAAATTAGATTAAACCACTAAACACCACATGATCACCATTCTTTATGCTTACACAAGCTGTTTACCCGGAGGATAAACTCTTCATACAATAGTGCCATTCAGGGAAAGACAGAGTAATCAATGGATGCAAGAAGGTTTGTGTATAAAATCTCTATCTAGGGCCTACTCATCCAATATTCCCAAACTATTTTCTAGCTTGTGGTTTTCATCAGTGAGGCACCTAGGATCTGAGTGCTCTGCACCTAGATCTTATAATGATGCAACTATCATTGGGTTTTCATTTTGGACTCAAGGCTTCATAATTAGCTAATAAGGTAAAAAGTGGCTGCTGGAGCATTGCATTAGATCCTAAGATCTGGGTGAAAAATTCTCAGATCCAAAGCTCCTCACTGATGAAAGCCACAGCTAGAAACTAGCCTGGGGATATTCGATGAGTAAGCACTAGATAGGGATTTTATGCACAAACCTTGCATCCATTGATTACTCTGGCTTGTAATGGTAGTGGTAATGGGTGGAGAGTTTAGTTTCTGTGTGAGAAATTAGGTTCTTTTGTCAGTAGGTCTTAATAATATAAAACCTTTTATTATATAAGTAAAAGAATGAAATATATATATATATATATTATTCAAAGAAACTCTTTCATTCACATAAATGCACTAAGAAATAAACAAATTTTCCTCAGCTTTCATAAATAAAAATGTGTTTTAGTTTAGTTATAGAATTAGAGAAAATAACATTAACATCTATCGTTTTGATTTTTTTTTTTTATTTAAATCACGTTCTATAGTGATTTGGTACAAAGATATATTGGCACATTCTGTTGTTCAAGATCCATAAAACAAATCCAGGGCTATCATTTCCGGCACTCAACTAATAAAGTCATTCAACTTCTATTTGTTAAAATCATATAGTAAAAGAGAATTTATTTATATAAAAGGAATAAAAGTGTAGAAATATATATTGCAGTACATAAAAAAGAAGCTAAATGAGACAGTTAGAAAGAGAAAAATAGAGTTGGAGTTTTATAAGATGATACATAAAATATGAAAGGATGTATGATAGCAGTATATATATATATATATATATATATATATATATATATATATATATATATATATATATATATATATATATATATATATATATAAAGAGAGAGAGAGAGAGAGAGAGAGAGAGAGAGCTTATTTCTAATTGCTGTGATCACAGGAGCTTTAGAAATGAAGGAACTAAGGTAAAAAAAAATAAATAAAAAATTTGGACTGCTGATGCGATTTAAAAATCGAAGTTAAATTGTATGAAGATGTAGATAGAACTAATGAGATAGGAATCATATAATTTTATAATAAAAATGGGGAATGTAGAGGAGAAGAATGTAGAGGAGAAGGGTGTAGGATAATGGAAATAATGAAATGGCTTTCATTAAAATGAAATTAGAAAAGAAAACAAATAAAAAAAAAACAGTACTGGGAAAATGAATTCTTAATAAAAAGCAA
Source organism: Epiperipatus broadwayi (assembly GCA_028023455.1). NCBI lineage: Eukaryota > Metazoa > Onychophora > Udeonychophora > Euonychophora > Peripatidae > Epiperipatus > Epiperipatus broadwayi. Next base: position 2,224,787 of record JAQFVV010006359.1, on the reverse strand, counting down.
AAAGGATTTTGCAGATGATATAATTGTTTTTGCAAATAATGCTTTAGAGCTTCAAAAAATGTTGCAAGAGTTATCAGATGAAAGTGAGAAAGTAGGATTAAAAGTAAATGTTATCAGACTAAAGTAATATTCAACACATTTTCTAAAAGGGTGGAAATAAAGATTGATAATGATGGGTTAGAAGAACCTAACAATTACAAATACCTTGGTTAAATTATTATTACAGATGGAAACATAAAGATGAAATTAATCATAGAATTAAACTTAGTTGGGGTGCTTTTGGTAGAAATAACTTAATACTAAAAGGAAATATGCCTATGGGTTTGAAAAAGATTTTTAATAAATGTGTTTTACCAGTTTTTATTTATGACTCTGAGACTTGAACACTTAACAAAAGAACAATACAGCGACTTCAGACCATAAATGAAGTATGGAGAGATGTATGTTAGGAATAACAAGAAGAGATCAAAAATGAAATTCATGGGTGAGAGAACAGTGTTATTGACATCATTGAAAGAATTTAAGAGCCTGAAGTGGAGTTGGGCTGAACATACTGCTAAAAGAGATGATAATAGATGTACAGTTGAAATCTTAAACTGAATTCCAAGAGATTGTAAAAGACATAGAAAAAGACCACATGTGAGATGGATGGATAAAATAAGGAAGCATGCTGGGATGATGTGGAGATGAGACTCTAGAGAATGGAGAAGTTGGATTAAACTTGGAGAGACCTTCATCTTGCAGTAAATTGATAATGGTTGATAATGATAATATAATAGTTTCAAAGGGAAGGGTTTGTTTTATATGTTAAATTTAATTTCAGTGTATAAAGCAAATGCCCCAAATTTTAGACTTTGTTAAAACCATTTGCCATCATATTGCTATCATGTCACCAGTAGAAGAATATTTAATGTTCAGCAATATGATTTTTTTTTCACAGTGAAAACTCTGAATCGGTAATAAAAATTAGCAGCAGGAAGTTGGTGTTAATTTTAAAGTAGCTAATAAATATAATAATGGCAGTCCTATTTGAAGTTACAAAAGGTTAAGTAGATGCATCATTATAATTAGCTGAAGTGTCATATTATAAAGCAAGTCTCAAGAGAACAAAATTTTCTAATAGGGATTGATAGACCAGATTGAATAATGCAGCAGCAGAGAGAAACCCCCCCCCCCATAGCAAATATATGCAGTGGTCAACACATATTAACACTCTGTCTTTCCTTAGCATAATCAGCAGAATATTTTCAGCTTAATTACTTTTTAAAGTGGCAGTTTTCTGATATGAACATTACAGTATGAAAAAGATTAAATCATAAGTATAAGAAAAGTATGATATAACTGAGGTACTGGCATAATTGAGTAAATAATCAATTTCACCTAATTAACCAGTTCCTATGCTTATATAAGCTGTTGAAACAGTAACCAACCCTCCATACAGTAATGTTCCCCAATGCAAGACATAGGTTTGCTACTGTTTAACAGTTTGGGTAAGCATAGAAAATGACAATCATAATGTTTTAGTGGTTTTATACCAATTCTGGCCATGGGATGGTGGTGACTGTGGTTATTACCAAAATGCATAGATATTGAACTGAGTTCAGATCTGTAAGAATATAAAAGTGAATGAGTTTGGATGGAAAACATTATGCTTTCATAGTGTGCTTATAGCTTTACATCAGTAAAAGGTAGCTGCTGAAGGATTGCATATGATCCTAAGATCTAAATGCAGTGCTCTTAGATCCAAGGCTCCTTACTGATGAAAGTCACAAAGCCTTAAGTAGAAACTAGTTTGAGAATATTGTATGAGTAGGCACTAGATAGGGATTTTATGTTCAACCTTCCAGTAGCCATTTATTACGATGGCTTCCATGGGATGGAATTACAATATAGAGAGTTGACTATTGTTAAATAAACACATTTCTTAGTTGCTGTCTTAACAGTGCTTTCCTGATACTATCCACATAAATGCAAACTAATAATATTTTCAAAGACTAAATTCATTCTTAGGTTTCAAATCTTGTTCTTGGACAATAATGATTTTCCAACAGAATACAAATGTGCATAGTCTAACAAATAAAATAACATTATGTATTTATTATGTTCTCATATTTCATAACTTGATTTAAAATATTTTGAGTATACAAAAGCCATTCTTGTTCAAGTGAAAGTCAATAGTTCATAAAATATTCGTTAGAAAACTCATGGTCTTCAAAAGGAATGATCTATTGTCGTTCTAACGATTGTTCAAATGTTATGCAATTCATCCCAATCAAATTGAAAGCAGTTCTTTAATGCAAATCACAACACCTTACTGCACTAATGATGATTTTATAAGGCTCTCACTATTTTATTCATCTTTCTCTACGTAAGGTGACACACTGAACTGCACTTATATACAAAACCACAGCCTTTAAATAAGCTACAACAGAGCAAATGTTTCTCTGACAGCCCCTGATAGCAAAACAGTAAAGGAAAAGTCATGAATTTCTCTTGCCAATTGTCATTCTTAATTTACTCTCTATGTAAAAGCAACTGACCAATATTGGATGGTTACCTTGGTTTGTAATAGGTAAGACACAAAAAATTTTACAATATGAAGTTTTACTCAGCATGGGTTCAAACCAAGATCATAAGTGCTGCAGACATATGGACTGCCACTACGTATTAATACATGCATCAAGTGATTTGAAGAGGTGTTCAGACAATGAGACTGTTCATCAAGATGTTTGAAAATTTCAATGATAATTTGCAGGTAATACACATCACGCGCACACACGTATATGCATATAAATCCTAAAAGAGTTAATTCAAATTTCAGACAGGTTTAGAATATCTAGAAATGAAGCCAATTAATGCAATAAATTCATTTTACACTACAGTAGAGAAGAACTAACAAAAGCAAAATGATTAATAAAAAAATCCAAGACTTTTTATTCTGAATCATCAAGTTCTCATTCTTGTTTCTTGCTGGGAGATCTATGAATATTTCATCGTAGATTATGTATAGAAAAAAAAATGTAGGAGTTTTATGGAAACTAACAAACGAGTTGAAGTCAGAGATTTCCTCAAAAAAGTGTTTTTATTCTCTAAACACATAGTTAAAAAAAAGTCATTAGATTTTTTTTTCATTTTTTAAACTCTTTAGAAAAAAATACATATACTGCTTAGATTTAAATTATTAAAGAAACTAACGAAAACGTAAAAAAGGAAAGCACACACACACACACACACAAAGTAAATCAAGTCCAGAATAAAAATGTAGAAGATGGGGGAGGGGGTGGGTCGTGTATAATTATAAAATAATAAAAGACATACAAAAAAAAGTGTCAGAAGGAAATCGATGTTATTTTATGTTTAACTAAAAATTAAATATTTGATAGATTAGAAAACATCCTTCTTGATATGTGTTTGAATATATTACTTATCGAGAGGTCATCGCAGCCACATTGCAAGCAAGTAATTGGTTGCAGACGGTTGTGGGTTCGCGTCCCGGCCGATGCTATGACATATGAAAAAAAACAACCCATCAAATTATACTTTTAATATTATTGAATCATTCTACTTATTGCAAAATAATGGACAGATCATGTGACAATCATTTGTAACGATAAGTGGAGATTCAATCAGAAACGTTTAGCTTTCAAATCCGTCACATGTCATCTCTTCTATACTGCCAATGCAAAGATGGGGTATTTGATCAGAGTGGTAAGATTAGTTATATAACTTAATAGCAGATACCAAATACAGATAATTTATGTTTATGCCTCAATAAGTTCTCATAGTGATGAAGTAGTAGAAGATTTTTACATGGATGTAAAAAATGCTTTTGATCAGTGTAAACAACTTTTTAAAATTGTTATGGGAGATTTTAATGACAGAATTGGTAAACAAATGAAAGATGAGAGTGTGGTAGGTAATTTTGGTTATGGCAATAGAAATGAGAGAGGACATAGACTTGTGGAGTTTGCAGAAGAAAAAAATTTATATTATGAATTATTTTTTTGAGAAAAATGTTAAAAGGAAATGGACATTGAACATGATTTCAGATTTGAATGAAATTAGTAAGAATATAACTGATACACTTTTAAAACTGCAACAAAGATAGCTGGTAAAAAAAGCAACAATTGTCCAATAAAATTTCTACTGAGACTAGAGAATTTATGAAAACATGAAGGAATATGAAATATACAAAAATGATGCATTAAAACAGATTGAATACCCCGAATTTTGTAAAATGGTGTGGAAAAGAGTTGAAAATTATATAAGAAAGTACAATTGTGAACAAGCAAGGAAGGCAGTAGAAGAGAATACAAAGCTGAAGAGTGTAAGACAACATTTTAGTATTGTTAGGAAATTTATATTTGTTAGGAAATTTATATCTGCAATAAGAAAAAAAAGATGGAATTATTGTTAAAAAGAGAGATGACATCATGAAATGGGTAGAAGATTTCTATCAAGAATTATATAGTAATAAAGAACAAGTACATCCTATATCTATTACATCTTCAGAATTGCCCAGAATTTTAAATGAAGAAGTGAGACATGCAATTAAATGTATAAAGAAAGGAAAGGCTCCAGGTAATGATGGAATTATAATTGATATATTAAAAGAAGCAGATGAAGAAATATAATTTTTTTTAGTAAAGTTATATACCAAATGTCTAAATGATAAAGATGTACCAGATGATTGGAAGAATGTTGTATTAATATTAATATTTAAAAAAGGTGATAAAGAAGATATTAGGAATTACAGAATATATCAGTCTTTTATCAGTTTTGTACAAAATTTTTACCAAGATAATTACAACTCATCTACAGAGAACATTCGATTTCCACCAACAAGTTAGATTTAAAAGTGATTTTAGTACAGTAGACGATATCCAGGTATTGTATAAAGTTATAGAAAAGACTAATGAATATGAGTTGACATTATGTTTTGGATTTGTAGATTATGAAAAGGCATTTGATTCCATAAACATTTCTTCAGTTGGATATCAAGGATATTGTCATATTTTGAAGAATATTTATAAAAATGCAACATTAACAATTAGATTACATAATGATGCTAGGAAAGACAACATTGAAAAAGGTGTAAGACAGGGTGACTTTATATCTCCAAAACTTTTTACAGCAGTGCTGCAAGAAGTATTTTGTGGATTAAAATGGGAAGCTAAAGGAATGAAAGTAAATGGAGATTATTTAAGTCATTTAGATTTTGCAGATGATGTAATTGTTTTTGCAAATAATGCTTTAGAACTGCAGGAAATGTTGCAGGAGTTATCAGATGAAAGTAGGAAAATAGGACTAAAGATAAATGTTAAAAAGACTAAAGTAATGTTTAATGGATTTTCTCAAAATATGAAAATAAAGATTGATTATGATGAGTTAAAAAAGTTAACAGCTACAAATACCTTGGTCAGATTATTAATACAGATGGAAACATAATGAATGAAATTAATTATAGAATTAAACTTGCTTGGAGTGCTTTTGGTAGAAATAACGTGATACTAAAAAGAAATATGTCTATGTGTTTGAAAAGGAAGGTCGTTAATAATGGGTTTTACCAGTTTTTACTTATGGATCTGAGACTTGGACACTTAATAGAAGAGCAATACAGAGACTTCAGACCACTCAAAAAAGTATGGAGAGATGCATGTTAGGAGTAACAAGAAGATATCAAAAATGCAAAATATGGATAAGAGAACAAATAAGTGTCACTGACCACATTGAAAAAATTAAGGCTGAAATAGAGTTAGGCTGGACATATTGCTAGAAGAGATAATAATAGATGGACAATTGAAATCTTAAACTGGATTCCAAGTGATTGTAAGACCCAGAAAAAGGCCACATGTGAGATGGGTGGATGAAATAAGAAAGTGTGCAGGGGTGATGTTGAGAAAAGAAGCTAAAGATTGGAGAAGATGGATTGAACTTGGAGAGACCTTTGTCCTGCATTGGATTGATAATGGTTGATGATAATGATCCTATATGTCATATCCAAAAAAGTGTTCACAAAAATGTCTATGGAAAGTTTTATTTTCCCAATCTAAAAATATTGCCTATTTATATTCCTGTTTTTTTATATTGTGTATCAGAAACTTTGCTATCTTCTTGGCTAATCTAACTAAAATGAAGCATAAAACAGATATTTAAATATTTTTCTTACTGTTTATTACTTACCACATTGTTAAAACAGGCAAAACTCACTATATGTATTGCCACACACAGCAAGCTAATTGATTACTCTAGCTTGCTGTGTGTGGCAATATGTATAGTGAGTTTTGCCTGTTTTAACAACAGTTATACACACGCATAAGAAGTGGTGGTCTTAAAACCAATTCTGCCTAATAGGATAGTGGTGGCTATGGTTATTAAAAAACCAAGGACACCAAAATGTATGGGTGCTGAAGTGAGTTCAGACCCATATGGCTATATAAGCTAATGGACTTGGATTGAAAACATTAAGGTGTTTTCAGTTTAAGACTCATAGTTTTGTAGTTAAGTGGAGATAAAAGGTGGCTGCTGGAGGGTTGCATTAGATTTTAAGATCTAGGTGCAGTGCTCTCAGATCCAAGGCTCCTCACTGACAAAGGCCACAAGCCAGAAACTAGTCTGGGGATATTGAATGAGTAGGCACTAGATGGGGATTTTATGCACAAGTCTTCTGGCATCCATTGGTTGTTCTAGCTTGATGTGTGTGGCAATATGTATAGTGAGTTTTACCTGTTCTAACAATAGTTATACACAAGCATAAGAAGTGGTGGTCATGTGATGTTTATTTACTTTCCACATTCTTAAAACGCATACAATGCATCTTTTAATATAAATATAAGTATTGAGTAACTTACATTTGCGTCTTTTCAGTTGTAAAAAAGTATATAATTTGAATCATAAAATATTAATTTATTTTTACATCTTAATATATAAAACATGTCAATATATAAATGTTTTTGTTACATTTTTACAATTTTCAAATAAAATCCGAGTTAGTATGTTTTATAACTAGAATTCCCCCTCCCCTTCAAAATGCAAATCATATAAGCTGTTGAAAACTTGAATAAATATTAAATGTAAATAACAATTAATCATAATATATGATATATGAATATTTATATATAATACAAACAGAAATACAGTTTAATTTGATCTCACACACATTTTTTTTGTTCCCAGATCTCTATTTTTAAAGTCTTAAGTTTTCTAGTACAAATCTATAATTGATGATTGAAAGACAAACTTTTATTTCCTTCCTTTGTTTCTATATTACTATATCAATGTGAAAATTTATTTGTTATGTTATAACTCAACAAATATTGCATCATTCTTGATGTATCTTGCATGGCTTTTTTTTTGTTTTAGAAAATTACATATGATATGGATTTTTGCTGATGGTATTTGTTTGAAAAAATTTGATAATTTTTAATATGTGTCAAAATCATAACCATTGTTATTTGATTTCATAAAAATGCAAAAAAAAAAAAAAAAAAAAGATGGCAGCACTAATTAAAAGATTACAGATGTTGGAAAATTTTTTAAATGGATACAAAGTATGCTGTGGCCTGAAAATTAAAATACATACTATAGAAATGAAGATAATTATAGTTTTTGGTAAAATTTCAGTTCAAATATTTTAAATTACTTAAATTTTGTTTGTATGAGGCATTTAATTTCTTACTTGCACATAGAGTGTGAACAAAATGCCACAATGTTTAAATTTCATAGTCATTTAAAAAAATAATTTATCACACGAGAAATATGTTTAAACAAAAACCCTAAAAGATGATCACATTCAGTAGTATAACTGATCACAAAAAGTTATATTTTTTGTGATATTGCTGTTGACAACTTATTATTTCATGTAAATATATGACACAGAAATAGCATCATATTACATTATATTCTTTTATTTTAGTAACACATGAAAAGTTGCAAGTACAGCTAGAAGTATAAATATATAAAAATAAAAAGCAAAAAGCTAGAAGTATAAATATATAAAAATAAAAAGCAAAAATATGGTACTGATGTCAATTAGACCATAATATGCAGTACATAAATATGCTATTGTTTTTACTATTATTTTAAAATGTATGAATATATTAATTCATTTACTTTATCATAGACTATACTTTTTTTTACTATAACTTGGATTAAATAAAAAATATAACTGAAATAAATTCTAAACCAAATTAAAACAATAATTTGATAACTATTAAAATATATAATGTCATGTACTGCTGTCTGTATAGTATGTGATATGAAATTAATGGGCGACATTAGTGACATTAGATGCTTATCTTTGACTTCAGTTACGTTATTGTAAATCAAAAATTTTCCATAAAATAAAAGCAACCACAATCCTTTTCTAAGATAAAATTTAACTTGTTATCACAAATTCTAAAATTTAACAAAAAAACAAACAAACATTATTTAATGAAAACTAAAGAATAAATATTTCATGAAGCATGTTGTGAAGCATAAACAGTAACTTATAAAATGCAAAGAATACCACAGTTCAGTTTCTTTTATCAATGATTCAAAATATTTCACTGAATGTGATAAACATAATGAAGTTGGCATTCTATGAAACACCATTCACTTGAAATTTTAAGCAATTGTAAAATAGGAAAGGAGGTTCACAAATTTTCTAACTTATTTTTGATGCACAGTATATCTTATGTCATAAGTTTTCTTTATAATTACATACTTAATTTTTTTTTTGTTACAAATCTAAAATTTTATTGTAAAACATAAACTTTGACTTCATAATGTTATAGAAATCACTGTAAAATAAAGTTTAAAAATATAAAATAAAGAAGCACATTGTAGCTAACATAAAGTCCATTTCTAATGAATTTTGTATACACTTTATTATAGGATTAAAATTACTTTTTTAATTAAACACAATGATAAAAATTTATTTTTGATAACTTTAACAAGAATGTTATGTTTTTAAATTTATTTTATAATTTTATTAATAAAAAGATATTAAATAAAAATTAGATAAGTTAATTATATTTTAATTAATGTATTCCATTTTGAAAATTATTTTTGATACAGTTTATTACCATGAGATTAAGGTTTTTTAAAAACAAATTACAAAATTATAAAAAGCTTTAACTTTTTATTGACAATAATTAATATACTTATGACAAAAGAACATTCTGTTATAATGATTTTGGAAATTTTAATACAAAGATATGTAAATATTAGATAAGTAAATTATATTTTAGCTAATGCAATTTGCACAATTTAATATAGCTTATCACCATATGGGATTGAACTTTTTTATAATTATATAATAAATAAGGCTTCATTTTTTTCTTAATATAAATTATGTCATTTTATTAAATAAAAATATATATTACATTCAAATGATATCAGAATTCCATTACATCAATATTATAAAAATAACAACTAATAAAAAAAACAATAGACATTTTAAAAATATGGCCACCATTTTTAAAACTGTGCTATAAAAAAATCATGTTTTTAGAAACAGTGAATATAAATAATGATGATTGATACAGTGAACTCATACATTTTATGAGATAGCTTATAAGAGCTGATATATGAGAAGGTAAAAGTATTGGCTGACCACTGTTGCATTTATAAAACAGAAAACCATCACTCATTAGAATTATATAAAGATAAAAGATATTCAATTGATATCAATCAAAACCAAATTATTTTAACCTATCAACCTTCTGCCTTTATTCACAATTGATGAAGGCTTTTTCAGAAAGAGCAATAATGTTCTTGGAACTTCAGATCACAGTATTAATATTATCCTAAGGTATAATGAACTGCAATTTTTTTATGAACTCACTTTTAACCTAATGCTTTTATTGATGTTATAGCTGTAAAAACAAATTTGAAGAGGCCCGAATCTTTTGATAGAAGAAAATACCCAGAGGGCATTCACATTCTTCAAGTATTGTTTGCATGCAAACATTTTGAAGTATAAGTTAAAAAATATTTATTTATAAAATATTTTTGATTATTTTTACACACTAATTAGTTAACTATTATAAATAAATACACATATAAACTTTCAATTTCTTCATTTATGCTTTACTTTTGGAAATAGAAGTTAATAAATTTGTCTGTAGTAATAAAAAAAAAAAAAAATCAAAATTAATTTAATGTTAAAATATTTGAAAATATTGCAATTTTTGTAAAAAAAAATAGCAGATTTCAAAGCAAGATAATATAGAGTTATCATAAATATACTTTTATTTGTTCAGAAAAAATAAAAACAAAATCATTAATATTTAGTTTTCATGTATATGTAAATATATGTGATAACATTTATGGTACATATATTTATATTTACAGGTAAGTTTTTAAATATGTAAAACAGTCAAATGTTATTTTCAGAATATTATTCATTTAGAAAATTAAATTAAAAGAAAATTAAGTCCAATTTATTAAATTTTAGTATAAAATAAAGATTTTGTAAAAATAGAAAGATTGAACATTTTAAAAATCTGTCACCAGATGGAACAAAAGAAAATGTCAAATTGTTAACTGGTTTGGAACTATATTTAAAATGTTCAATAAATATCAACTATCTTCTATAATATATAAATATGTATCCCTAAAGCCTAATGGATATTTTCTTCACTATTTTTCTGTAATGCAAGGTAGTAATTTTTCCACCAATGGGTTACATAAATCAGAAGCCTTATTAATTATTGGTTGGTAATTGACAATTATAATGATTTATATATGTGATATTATCTTCTGATTACTAATATCTTACTACACAACTATTCATAAATTACTATTAACTAATTGGGATGACTATATGCTAACTTTACGAACAAATCCAAAACTTACCCAGAAACATGTTAATGTAAAAAATTTTCTTGTACTATTTAGTTTCAAACTTTAGATCATATGTTTGCATGGTGAATTTGTTATCTATCTACAAATTCTTTCATTGATAATGGAGAGGTTAATTAGTCAGAAGAACAATGAAACCATCAAGCATTGGAAGTGACATATTGTGCTTCAATCTGAGAATTGCAAACCTGCAAGTTAGTATTTTGTATATGTGAGGGGGGGAGCAAGAATAACTGGAATTGTCTTCTGGTAAGAGCACCTGTTTTCATACATGCTTTTATTGCTACATACCCCTTATGAAGACCTTTTTTCATTAAACTGCCAAACTACATTAATGAGTAAAATTGTGGTTCCACATAGCACTTTTTTTTGTGGAGTGCATAAAGTGGGAAAGTTGGAATAATGTGAAATTCTGTTTTCTTAGTGAAAATGGCAGGGAAAACAACTGCAATGCTTGAAAACAGATTACAAGAAGGCTAGCCTGAGAAAAATGCAAGTTTATGAATGATGTAATGAAATAGACAAATTCAACATGTCTCAAAAAAGCATAGCAAGTTCACTGTTAAAATAATGCTATTTTTTTTGACACAAATGGCATTTTCCTCTCAAAATTATTTTTTGATGGTCATACATTTTATTTATAATTCTGAAATGTTTGCATGATGCAGTAAAATGTAATGGCACAAGTGAGGATGAAGCTTCACCACAATAATTTCTCTGCAAACAGAGTGAGAAACAATTTTTAATTAACTCCAAACATGACCCAGCGTATCTACAAGTCAATTTTTTCAACTTCTCCTTTTCTCTCAAATAAAAAAGTGCCTCAAATTTTTTTGTGAAGTTAGAAGTGGTGAAAACAACAATGCAGGCATTAAAAGGCTTCACTTTATTAAGCATTTCCAGACTACTTGGAAGTGTGAAAAGCACATTTAGACTGTATTGTATTAAATGGGCAGAATTCTAAAGGAGATTAAATTAATAACACTTTAAAATAAATTAACAATTTTTCTATTACAAATTCCCATTATGTTTGGGTATCCCCTATGGCAAAGATTTTTATGATACTCCAACATGTAAATCAGTATGAGAAAACTATTTCTAAGAATTGAACATAATGAGATTAAAGTTGTTATAAGTACTAAGAAAGACTCTCTGATCCCAAGACACAAAAAACAATCATCTACTAAAATATTCATATTTGTCAGCCGTAACAGATCTTTGAGAACTGTTACAACAGATTCTTAAAATAATACTGAAAGTGTGGATGATCTCTGATCTTTTAATATTGTCAAATATAAAAAACAAACCCATAAACTATTTTTGGCAATTAATTCAATATAATTTATTGTTAATAGGTGGAAAAACGTACTAAATAGGAAGATACCATAAGGCAGAAATATCTTTCTTCACTAATGTTTCAACTATTTGATCTAAGAATTTCTGCAAGCTCTCTCAGGGTAAACAGTTCAAACTTATTTAAACTTGCAAATATTTTAATACTATTAAATTGAACATGAGGTCTGTATTTAAATAAATGTGGTGACTGATGTTTTGTCTTTATGCATTTATATATTCCTAGATTCTTAAAGTCGTGAGGTTATTGCAAATGATCTACATCACAGCAGTGACAAACAAAATACAGACTTTTACATACAGTTTAATATTAAGTGTATGCAGTTGTTTTCAACTCTGCATTGATTTATTTCCAGAAATTTATTAAGAATTAATATTTAAACACTGCAACATTATAATTTCATTGTTTTTTTAAATCGTACTAATTTTTTTAATATTCATAAGATAAAAGTAATTTCTGTATAATGTTAATAAGTAGAATTAGGGTAATAGGTGGCTAATAATGACTGTTGGTCTTTTAAATGTATGTTCTAGGAGAGAACTGATCAACTGTGTTTTTATGGTAACTTTTAATATTTTATACCAGAAAATTATTTGGTTAGCATAATTAAAGTTATTAAAAATAAGTTATTTAGTTAATGGGATAACTCCTCTCCCTCCTAATTATGAATAAAGAGCACCCTATTGTCAAAAAAAGTAGAATAAAATGGTTCCAACCATATTTATAAAGTTATTTTTGCAAACAATGATGCAAATAGAAAACAAACTTAACATTTCAGTCAGTTGAAAATATATTAATAAATATGAAATTTTTAGTAAATTTTACAAGAATGAAACTGATATTTGCTATTACTTCCAATTTAGCAATATAATATATAGGGTATATGAGCACAGACTTTCACATGACCCAACACTCTCCACACTATCTCATAACCCTGATACCCTTGAACACGTATATGTTGAAAAGATAAATAATCACCAATATATGTATTTCATGCTAAACCAGCAATCATCAGTTGGTCCAGATCTACAAGTGTTCAGATATATATTAAGATAGCAAATCCTCCTACTTTAATGGACAGGCTTCAATCTATTCCACACTCAAACTCTTCAACCATCCATCTAATTGAAAATCTGATGATGGAACACTCAAAGGCCACCCTGAGGCTGAGATTATTGTCACACCCATGTTGACCTAAGGTCAATCTGATCCCCCATGAACAGGACATTATCCATTAAATACATATACAAGGGATATGCAGACATCTCTAATATATAATAGCTGAAATACACAGGCTACCTGTGTCTATATATGTAATAGACAGGGTATGAGCACAGACTTTCACATGCCCCACCACTCTCCACACTATCTCATAACACTGATAGCCTTGAACACATATATGTTGAAAAGATAAATAATCACCAATATATGTATTTCATGCTAAACCAGCAATCATTAGTTGGTCCAGATTTCCATCTCCACACATATATATGCTATAAGTGTTCAGATATATATTAAGATAGCCAATCCTCATACTTTAATGGACAGGCTTCAATCTACTCCACACTCCAACCATCTATTATGTATATTTTGTTTATAATTAAGAGTTTATTATTTTCTATTAGTTTCTGTTTAAGATGCTATAATATATACTTTTTTAATTCTATTTTACATATATTTACCTAATATAGTAAAATTTAATATTTAAAAATTGTTGCATAATTATTTTATTCTTTAAGCAGTCCATTCCTGCCTATGGTTCACTAGCATTTGTAAGTCAATATTCAGCAAAGTTTGAGAAAGCATAAAAAACTGGTGTGTACTATCAACCTCCTTCAGAATAATTTATCTAGATCAGAACCTAATCAACATGGAGTTTACCTTCTTGAATACGTTCAATGTGATTTATGTATATAGCCCCAATGTTCATGCAACACTGCTGAAAATAGTCCACACAATTAACCTAATTAATAATAATAACAATGCACCTACCATTCTCCTCAGTGACTTTAACATCTCCTATGAGTCCTTCACAAAGAAATACTCACCCCTACTCAACAAAGTATTTTTCAATGGGAGGGGATTCTTTCCACCTGATGCATTTTCTTTCTATATGAAAAACAGTCGCACGCTCATTGATCTAATGTTCTATTTGGCCAAATTGCATTTTGGGATAGAGGCTATACTGCAACTGACAGCTTTTTCAGATCATTTTGCAATTGTGGCATCCCTAGAGCTGAACAACTTTCAACAAATCAAAGTCAACCAGTCTCAGAACCAACACCACTGAGGCATTTTTCTCAGAGGCCTGCATTCTTTTTCACAAGGTGAACCTCATATACCTACACCCGGTCGAGGCCTGGACTACATTTACAGGCATTATTCAATCACTTATTACCCAATACACCTTCAAGCTTAAAGGGACAACCACACTGATGCGTGAATTGGACAGCCTGAATTGGAAAATTAAAAACTTCGATGGTCAGGATCACAACATTGACTACTTACTTGAGCTAAAAGCTTCATTCAGATCGAAACAGTCAGCAGTAGCAGAGATAATAGCTACAAAAATGCAAAGAATTTCCTGCCATCTCAACATTGCTGGACCTGGGGCTATCTCAGGTGGGCTCTGGGGGCCAGAAAGAAACAGGAGGTTTCTACTTCATTGCTCATCAGTGGTGGCCGCATTACTGGTGCAAATATGATTCTACACTTAGAACCACTATCAAAACCTACTCTTAGGTCATCAGACAAACCCTGCCATGGGTGGGTGGACACAACTGGAGAGGCAGATCATGGCATTACATTCCAGGTCATCAGCAGTAGGTTGCATGGTCTCCCTGATAGCGTTCATCCTGGGATTCATGCTACCCCAAAGTTTGTGCTCATTCACTTAAATTTTTTTACTGTGAGGATTATATTAAACATGTTAAACTACCTCACCTTTGAAAGGAGAGTAATCCCTAACCTATATCCAATCGCCATGGTCCTGTTTATAAAAAAGAACCAGGATCCTATCTCTCTTAGCATATCAGGCCGATATCGATGACACCAATTTTGTTCAAAGTCATGGATGGTATAGTAAAAAAAAAATTGAAAATGCCATTCTACAGGATATATCGGCCTCTCAATATGCAAGGAAGGGATCATCAGCACTGACTGCAATTGGTGAAGTGAAAATTCTGCTTGATCACGTTAGATCTAACAGAAAATCCCATGTGTCCAATGCTTTTGATACCATAGATGTCAACATTCTTCTTGAGTTGCTATTTCAGTTGGACATATCAAAGCAGATAATTCAGATATTGGACAATCTCCTGAATAATAGGCACATCCATATTTCCATAAATGGACATTACTCAGACAGATTTACCCCTTCAAGATCCATACCACAAGGATCATCGTTGAGTGGTCTATTGTTCATAAAGTACATTGACCTGATTAAAGAGCTAGATCAGCTTCCAGGGATATGTGTGCCCCGGCTTAAAAAAACCATCAAGGTTTTGGCATACATGGATGACATACTTATGATTCTTCCATCCCTAAACATCTGAAGACACTTCACTCCATCATTACCAATTATACTAAAAATTATGTTATCCATCAGTCCTCACAAGTCATCATCCTGGTGCATCAACACTGGTAGGAAAGTACTATCCAATTTTTTAGTGGAACCTCAGTGTTTTCTGGGGTTCCCTATCTTCAAGACACAGACTGCTATGTCTGTCTACCTACAAAAATCCATCGTAAACAATGTTACTAAGGTGGTTCTATCGCTGTCGAGGACATACCTGTCCATACAAGGGAAGATTGCTCTGATTAATATGAAGATCATGGCGAGCATAAATTACTACCTGACAATAATGACAGTTACCAAATCATTCAGCTTAGAAATTCAGAAGCTCTGTGGTCAGCTCTTATGGAGAGGATGGACCACTGCAATTAGCATCCGCAGCTTCAGTTTCACAGGAGACAGAACGGTATGCGTCTCCATTCAATACAGATAATCAATTTCCAAAAAGGGCATTCACTTTTAGTAAACCTGGGGAAAAATACTCTCTATCAGATATTATAGAGACTGTAATACCTAATGACAGACCCCCCCCCAGTAAAGACATATGGCTTGACATCATTATTAAGCAACAATTTCTATACATCAGGCACTCAACAGCAGAGTTTAATAATAAAATCAGCATATGGCAGGCATATCGCCTGCTGAATCCTAAAAATACAACTATATATACTCACCTAGGGTGCAGCAATCATAAAATCAGCACAATATTTAAATATCTGCTACTGGAGCCCAAACTTTTGGATTATCTAATCAAAGTGAATATGGGCTCTGTGCCAACTAATACATTATTACACTTCAAGCGGTTTCTAAATAAAATATACTCAATTTGTCATGCCTGCTATAGAGAGGAGACCTTTAATCATCTGTTAATATATGTTCAGGCTATAACAGTATTAGAAGTGTCTCCTCTCAACACTGCATTATAGCAGTGGATAAAATCCTGGACATCAGGGGTTGTCTCTTCTCTGGAGACTTTACAGGTATCAGGTTATCTATCTTCCTGACATACGCTTTTTGGTACACAAGATGCAGGACAAAGTTCACACAATCAACCCCAGACCCCAATGCTATATTTTGCGATAAGCTCAAAGCTCTTCAGAACAAGGACAAGATGTTATCCTCTAGATTTTTATTTATTAATACATGGAGCCTGCCAGTATGGCCCACAGACTCTACATGAATATTGGACCTGATATATCCACATTGTAGTGTATCATAAATGAAGTAGTTTATGATCAACATGCCGGATTCTACTAGAGGCATTGATTTCACACTACACATATCCCAGCTCATAAGTTAGCATTATTGGACCAACCTCAAAAGAGGTGGTCAATACCAACAAAATGGAATGTATTTACTCATATATCAACCTGCTAGTGCAGAGAATGGCTCTGGCATACATCTACCAGACCAATGCCAGTAATGGATGAACCAACATTAACAAAGTGTATTTATTATTCATCTGTACAATTTTATTATGTCAATAAATATATTTTTAAAATAATATATATATATTTGCTTTTTACAATTTTTTCCATAAATGTATTTAAAAGAAGTCATTTTTTAAGGATAAAAATTACAGAGAATTCATAAATTAATAAGATACTTCCAATTAAATACAACATTAATAATTATATTTTTACATTATATTAAAATGAATTAATTATCTTGATGCAAAGCTATTTTTAATTATAAAAGGAAAATTAATTTTATAAATACAATATGAATTATAATTTTTAAGCTTAATTTATATATGTATATATAACAACATAATAATAGATAAAATTTGTTTTTACATGTAATGTCTATCCATATGTACATATCCAGTAATATATTTTTGTCTTCCATCTTTATAAATGCTATTATTAAATAATTTTTTGAAAACAAATTAGTAAATAATCTAATATTTAGTTTATTAACTAAGACAGATTCCTTTAATGAATGCCTTTTACTATAACATAAATCCTGCTGAAACAAAGAAGAATTCTAATTTTTACAAAAAACAAACAACAACTTATTATTAGTAGGGTTGGTAAAGAATCCTATAAATCATTTTATTGGAAATTTTATATACAAAATCCTATAAATCATTTTATTGGAAATTTTATATATAATAATTTTAAAGAATTAAAAAAAAATTAACACTATCAAACTATAACATAAAAATATTTAAATTCATTATTTTTTTATTTTATTTTAAGATAATTATTACATTTTTAAAATTTTATTGTTTCTATATCATATTAGTTTCATAAAACAGTTAATATTTTATACTTATTATGTAATTACAGGTAATTTTAAAAATTACATCTTCAGCCAAATGCACAAAAAAGGTAAATATGGCCTTTTCAATAGTCAACGGATTAATCTAAGCACTCTTTGGTTTAATATTATAAAGTAAAATAATTGGTGTATAATGTTGATAACTGACATTAGAGTAATAGGCATCTAATGACAGGTGTTTATTCTCAGAAACATTGTTGAACAAGAGATAAATAAATTTTTAATGCTATAAGCTAATTTTAAGCCAATAAACAGCACATGATCACTGACGAAGGCCACAAGCCAGAAACTAGTCTGGGGTTATTGGATGAGTAGGCACTAGATAGAGATTTTATGCACAAGCCTTCTGGCATCCATTGATTACTTTAGCTTGCTGTGTGTGGCAATACGTATAGTGAGTTTTGCATGTTTTAGTATAAGCTCATTTGTAAAATTTGATAATATACTATTAAATAATTGATTACCTGGAATATTTGACGTAATTAGGAGTAAATTATTTGATATTACTTTCAGTTTAGTGTATACATATTTTGTTTATATATATATATATAAAGAAAGATGGAGGGTTAAGTAGCTATTTGTTTTAGAAAATGTTAACTCTTTAAATATTTAAAAAGCACATTAAGTTAATAACTTTCAAATCGCTAGGCTCATTTCTTCAACTAAAGACCCTTAATTAAATCTATTTACCTCATCAAAATATTTCTTAATACATGATAAAATAATTGTTTTTATAGTTTATAAAATAAAAACAATAAAGAATCTAATTAATAAGGTTTGTAAAAAGTTTGTTTAAGTAACGGATTTCATTTTAATTATTTATAAGTTTGAAGTCAAAACTTTTTGTAGAAAAGAATGTTGACTTCTGAGTAAAAAATCATTCCTTATTAATATTAAGTGAATTATCTTTTGAAAAGATCAAAGCAATGTGTTAAGCTGAAAAACTTTGAGCAAAGCATTTCTTAGCTGAACATTTTTCAAGCTAAAATTAAAAATTAATATAAATGATAAAAGCAGAGGCTTTTTAACAACTTCACTAATCACAAATAATTATCATTTAAAAGAAAATGGAAATTTTAAGTCTGACTTAACATGTGAAGACACAGATCCCTCAACTAAAACAGAATTACGTGTATAATTGTAAATAAGAGTACAAAATATTATGAAAAAAAAAAAGATTTTTGGAGAAATGGTGAATTCTCTTTAAAAACCTTTAAAACTATTAGGCATGATCTATTTAACATCAAGATAAGTCCAGATATATTTAAAAATTGAAGTGAATCACAATCATCAGTATATGTTATTATATCTTAGAAATTCTAACAGAGCTCCATGAGACACAAACCTTAATGTAGAATATTGTTACGTTCTGTCCTGTATATCAGAAATTATTCCCTATCTCATAAAATTTGTGCGTAGATGACATATATATATATATATGATCATTAAATGGAGCTTTACCAATAGCCCCTAACAAGCTTTATTTATATAAATGACGAGAGAGATAGAATTCAAAATCTCTATCATTGTCACCCACCTTCAGACGAGCTGTTTAGCCTTCACTGACGTGAGCCAATAAGCTCGAAAACAGCTGGTCTGGAGGTGGGTGACAAAGATACAGATTTTGAATTCTATCTCTCTCGGCATTTATGTAAACAAAGCTTGTTAGAAGCTATTGGTAAAGCTCCATCTAGTAATCATAAAACGCAAGCTTAAGGCAAGTTATGAAATTTATAACTTGTTTTGATTATCATATATATATATTATAACTATTAGAAACCAGTCACCACAGACAATCCCAATATAGATAACAATCAGCAATCTCAAATTAAAATATGTAGATATATTGATTACATCTTTTAAAACCATTTATCATACTTGGATGTTCAATTCATCTTATTTACAAACTAGGAATTAAGAAATGTTAAACACAATGTACAGTGGTTTTTTTCTTGTCTGTAACATTTGCTTTCATGTTGCAGAGTAAAAACCCTATTGTGGTTTGGTGTAATTCAACTTGGGATTGGAAAATCCCAGAATCAATTCCAGCATTCGTAGGTCTAGCAATCAAAGTTCTTATAAACACCTGAGCAATAATACCATATGCATTTTTTTAAAGTTTTGGAGTGAACCATCAAGAATCACAAATAGTAACTAATCATATGTAATATATATTTTTAATAAACATATACAGTTATTTGTGTAAAAATAATTTCTCTTACAGCCTAATTTCTACTTACATCATAGTCCATCATGTGTATTTGTTTGAGTGGATGCATTCAAATAAAAATAAGTTAATAAGATGCATGTATAATAAACAGGGTATGAGCACAAACTTTCATGCTACAAGTGCTCAGATATATATTAAGATAGCAAATCCTCCCACTTTAATGGGCAGGCTTCAATCTACTCCACACTCCAACTCTTCAACTGTCCATCCAATTGAAAATCTGATGATGGAACGCTCAAAGGCCACCCTGAGGCCGAGATTATTGTCACACCCATGTTGACCTAAGGTCAATCTGACCCCTCATGTACAGGACATAATCCATTAAATACATATACAAGGGATAGGCAGACATCTCTAATATGTAATAGCTGGACCAACTGATGATTGCTGGTTTAGCATGAAATTTACGTATATTGGTGATTATTTATCTTTTCGACATATGTGTGTTCAGGTGTATCAGTGTTATGAGATAGTGTGGAGAGTGGTGGGTCATGTGAAAGTCTGTGCTCATACCCTGTCTATTACATATATAGACACAGGTATATATAAGCCTGTGTATTTCAGCTAAGATGCATGTATGTATAAAAACATATATACATTTTAATAACAGTTATAAGCAAGCATAAGAAATGGTGATCATGTGATGTTTATTGGCTTAAAACCAATCCTGCCTAATAAGACAATGGTGGCTATGGTTATTAAAAAAACCAGACACCAAAATGTATGGGTACTTAACTGAGTTCAGACCTATATGATTATAAAAGCTAATGAGCTTGGATTGAAAATATTATTGTGTTTTCAATTTAAGATTCATAATTTTGTGAGATAAAAGGTGGCTGCTGCAGGATTGCATTAGATATTAAGATCTAGGTGCAGTGCTCTCAGATCCAAGGCTCCTTATGGATGAAGGCTGCAAGCCAGAAACTAGTCTGGAGTTTTGGATGAGTAGCCACTAGATGGGGATTTTATGTACAAGCCTTCTAGCATCCATTGATTACTCTGGTTTGCTCTGAGTGGCAATACTATATGGAGAGTTTTGTGTGTTTTAATAAGTCACCCTTCCAAATAATATTGTTAAAAATTAGTAATAGATTATAATTATGCAGAAGTACTTTTGACTACTTATATCATAATCATTATTCACCGAAATTATGTTTAAGAGAAGCAGATGTCTTATAATTTCAATGAACAATATATTTCAGTATTAGCACATCTATTTCACATAGAATCTTTTAATTGATTTAAAAATAACATTACTTTTTTGTCTTTTAAACATAATATATTTGGGAATTATTAATTAATTTATTCACTTTCAGAAGAACGTAAGATAAATTGTGTAAAAATGATTTCTCTTACAGCCCAATTTCTATTTACATTATAGTTCAGCATGGGTATTTGTTTGAGTGGATGCATTAAAATAAAAATAAGTTAATAAGATGCATGTATGTACAAAAACATGTATAAATTTTAATAACAGTTATAAGCAAGCAAAAGAAATAGTGATCGTGTGATGTTTATTTCTTTAAAACCAATCCTGCTTAATAGGATAGTTGTGGCTATGGTTATTAAAGAACCAAAGACACCAAAATGTAGGGGTATTGAACTGAGTTCAGACCTATATGACTATATAAGCTCATGAGCTTGGATTGAAAATATTGTGTTTTCAATTTAAGATTCATAGTTTTGAAGTTAAGTAGAGATAAAAGGTGACTGCTGGAGGGTTGCATTAGATCCTAAGATCTAGGTGCAGTGCTCTCAGATCCAAGGTTATAACTGATGAAGGCTGCAAACCAGAAACTAGTCTGGAGATATTGAATGAGTAGCCACTAGATGGGGATTTTATGCATAAGCCTTCTGGCATCCAGTGATTACTCTGGTTTTCTCTGAATGGCAATATTATATGGAGAATTTTGCCTGTTTTAATAAGTCACCCTCCCAAATAATATTGTTACAAATTAGTAATAGATTATAATTATGCAAAGTACTTTTGACTATTTATATCATAATCATTATTGACTAAAATTACGTATAAGAAAAGCAGATGTCTTGTAATTTCAATGAACAATATATTTCAGTATTAGCACATCTATTTTATATAGAATCTTTTAATTGATTTAACTCTTTAAATTTATTATTTCTATAATGTTTTTCCTTGTAAAATTTAAGGTTAGCTGACATTCATGTCATCGGTTTTCCTAATGAATATCTTGATTCATCTATATATACTTTTTGCACATTATTAACTTTTAAAAGAACATAAGATAAAACGTATATATCATCAAATGTTTTATGTTTTAGTAAATTAAAATTGATTAGTATTTAAAAATAGCATGGATATTCATTATTCATTCATATAAATAGTAATAATAAAAAATGGACATCCAGCCATTTTTAAATAGTAATCAATTGAAGTTTATACAAAATATTTGAAGGTATATACACTTCAGTTTAGTGTAAACAAATTTAATTCATAATTTCAAATATGCTACATCTAGAAAACAAAAGCATAATATTGTTTATTAAATTATACATGATTGTAGAAAATCATTATTCCTAACTAAATCAGAATGTTTGTTAAGGAAAAAAATTTATGATCATAAAAATACAACAAAAGATTAGCCTTATAATATTGTTTCGATTTTCTTTGATGATGAAAAAAAAAATTAATAACTTTAAATTTAATTTCAATTCATATCACATAAAAATAAATTTAACTTCAGTTCACATCACATAAAAATATTATATAAAAAATACAAAAAAAAAAGAGAAAAAAAGAAATTAGAAGTAATTCTTACAAATCAATTTAAAAAGTCAGCAAGGAATGCGCTCTGCAAACTGAAATATATAGTTCTTATAAAAATTATGTAACAACTGCTTTTCATCTATGTTATGTCACCATTAAAATATTACACGATCATTTCAGTTAATAATGGTCAGCATTCGAAAGTACTTTTGTATAAATTATATTATTATTATTAATAATTTACACTATTATTAACTGAAATACAGGCTTATTAGATACCTGTATCAATATATGCAATATATAGGATATATGAGCACAGACTTGCATATGATCCACTACTCTCCACTCTATCTCATAACACTGATACACTTGAACACATATATGTCTAAAAGATAAATAATCACTAATATACGTATTTCATGCTAAACCAACAATCATCAGTTGGTCCAGATTACCATACTACACATATATGCTATAAGTGCTCAGACGTATATTAAGATAGCCAATCTTCATACTTTAATGAATGTTATGAGATAGAGTGAAAAGAGGTGGGTAATGTGAAAGTCTGTGCTCATATACCCTATATATTACATTATTATTATAATTTAAATAATTACATACATTTATAATTAGTAACTAATTAATTTAGTATATATTGATTTTTTCCTTCATTTGTAGTTTGTAAATCAAATTTACAAATAACTGTTCATCTGTGTCAAAATGGTTTCTTTCTTCGTTATAACTTAATGCTATGTTCACTTTCAGTGAAATATTATACTTATTCACTCATTGACACCAACCACTCTGGATAAATACAATAATGATTATCACTAATCATTTACTAAACTAGTGATTATGTCAAGATGTGAAGGTTGTTTAATGCTCCGAAAAGCTGATGAGTAAAGTACTATGCAGGAGTCATTAGTTACACTTATTTCTCACAGAGAGTGAATGTGATTTGAATTTTGATTTAATGCATCAATATTTAAATTTGTTTTACTAAGTGATATGTTAGAAATCAAATTTTATGAGAACAAATCATGGTAAAGGGTACAGTACTTAAGTGATGAACAATGATTGTTAGCTGCATTCATTTGCCACTGCTCTGCATCGATGCTAATGAAAATTACTATAATATTATCAATTAATTTGGGGAAATATTTATTCTGTATACTCTATTCAAAGCCATCTCTCCATAAGCTTTACCAATCAATGGTCATTATATGAAAGCATTATAGTTTTCATCACTTGACTAGTTTCTAGATATCAGTGGGAAAGTGACTAATTTCTTTTCCAAAACACTTTTAATTCATTCATATTATCAATCCTAAATTTTCAAACAATTTTACATTAATAGTAAGACTCTTTTACCATATGACTTTTACTGTCAAAAGAGGCATCTATTATAAACTATTATAATTTATGTCCGAGTAAAGATTTCTGCCTAAGACCATCTAATTTTGCTTATTACCCACAGTTCTAAAATCATGTAAAAAACATATTGTAGTAGCATATGATATGTGAATGTAAATAAAAACATCATGATATTTTAATAATATATAACATTTTGAGTTCACAAATCATTATGCAATAAAAATATGAGACAATAGCAAAATATCATTAAATACCTCGTGTCCACCAAAACAATCAGAGTTTTGCAGATTTTCTTCCATGTTTATCGTCTAATAATAACTAGCTAACACCCACTTACTGATCAACATTTGAATGGCAAGCGATATAAACTAACTAAAAAATAATCCTAAAACGGCTTGCAAAACTTCAGTTATAGAAAAAAATTCCAAATTTATTGCATTTGAACTCAAATTATAATAGTGCAATTTTATGATTTAAAACTTATAGCATCTAACATGCATCGTGACAATACATATTTTCATTCAGTAATAAAAGCTACTTAAAAAATGATATATTTTGTTTTAATTGCACTTTTAAAAAATTCTAAAATTCATTATAAACGTATATTACAATTCAATATTTTTTTCCCAACACATCTGAGTTATTCTTATTATGATAAATACCCCTAATTGATACAACAAAAAGATAAAATTAAAAGCTGGGTTACCTTGCAAAACTATTCGCACTGGAATTTCTTGGGCTCCACTTGGTGTGGCATAACCGGGTAAAGTAAAGTATAGAGTCCACGTAAGCAAAACATCCCTAGAAGTCACAGGTATACATGACACCCATTTCTGAACAGGAATCCCTCGTACATATTCGCTATTGCTCGTTAAAGTTACATTGGATTTCCGAACAATCTGAAGAACATCTGAAACACTGCGAATAAAAGCAACTTCCGGTGAGAAATCCAAATCAAAGGGATTGAAGGGAGATTTTTCAAGTGAAATGCATTCATCATCTAAAAAGAAATAATAATAATAATTGTAATTTGAATCAAAAGAAAAAAACAAAACCATTTATTATTATTATATATATATATAATAATAATAGTAGTAGTAGTAGTAGTAACTGAAAGGTTTTATTGTTTGGAAGTTCAGAAGAACTTTAAGTGCTGGAAGAACCGGAAGTGGTTAAAGAACTTTTAACCTCCAGAGTCTGACTATCTATCTGTTCTTTAACACAGATATAACAGTAATTTAACTTATACCTATTTTATGATCTTTCAAGAGACACAATTTGATAACAAAAATCAACCCATCTCTGTCAGATATAAGTTTCTGATTATAACGAATGTCATCAATAGCACAGAAACCAGCTGAAATTTCATCAAAGATGACAATGTAATTTATATTTACCCTTAATTGCAATGTACAATTTTATATTAAAGTTTTTACATTGTTGCTTGAAAAAAAATTTCTACAACAAATGGTGTAAGTTCAATTAATGTTATTTAAAATTATTACAAATTTATGTGGTTTTGTATACACACATGTAATATATTTGAATGTGGGACTACTTCAAAATGAGTGCGATGAAAAGCTCTTCATCATCTAACGATGAAAGCTTTAGCTAAATTACAGCTAATATTTCTTTTCAATTTCAAGAACAACTTAATTATTGCAATTGAGGTCAAACAGAAATTGTAATATGTTTGGTAGGGTTTCCAAACTGTTTATGATATCAACTATTGACGTTTTATTAAAGTTAATGTTTAAAAGTTTGTAAAAAAATTGCTATAGGTGGCTTAAGTTAAATTAATGTTGCTTAAAATTATTACATAATTTTTAATTAGTTATTTATATCTGTATGTGATAATCCTGTTTTAGCTAGTCATAATTCCAGGCATATTCTAGGATTA
Organism: Epiperipatus broadwayi; assembly: GCA_028023455.1. NCBI lineage: Eukaryota > Metazoa > Onychophora > Udeonychophora > Euonychophora > Peripatidae > Epiperipatus > Epiperipatus broadwayi. The sequence continues at coordinate 2,198,481 of JAQFVV010006359.1, read as the reverse complement.
TATAGTAATAAAAACTTAGTATGGATGTATTTACATACATATATAATCAAAATTACCCCAAATTCACAACTCAATCAGACTAGCCAAAAAATATAAAAACTCTAAAAGACAACCAATAGTTTCATTACTACAAGAAGACTTTTCAAGTATAAAGAACCACAAAACATCATATTTAAAACTAAACATCATCCACAATTCCATTTATATCCCATTCACTCTTAATATTAAAATAACTTTTAAATAAGTTAATTCCTTCAGAATCATAAATTTTTAATAATAAAAATTCATTAGTGCTTCTTTTTATTTCATTTTTCTCAAAGAAGATAATCATAGCTTCATCAAAATTAATGACGTGGCCTGTATTTTTTTCATGAATATATAAAGCAGAATAATATTTATTTCTAACCTGATTTTTATGTATTCTTATTCTTTCATTTAACCTCAAACTACTCTGAGCTATATATATATATATATATATATTGTAACGTTTATTTATATACGTTGCAAATATATTGGCATTTGGTAAAAGCTAAAAAAATAAAAGTAAATTTAGATTTTTTTTTGACTAATTTTTTTTTTTTTTTTTTAAAAAAAAAAAACGTACAATGAAAGTTAAATTTTTCTTTCGTATTTTTTTTTACTTAACTGGAAATAAAAGTAGAATTTGAGAGAACAAAAGAATTCCAAAAGCAAGTAAAAAGATAAGCTAAAAGAAAAATATTTTAGATAATTAAACATGGCCGAAAAACTTGATAAAAAAAAATGAGAACTTAGTAATTGAAAAATGATAAAGACTGTATAAGATTATAAACACAAAACGCCATGATATTAGCATGCGCAGAAGTCCGACAATGGGACCTCTAGTATAAAAAGGAGGGATTCGGTTGGAGGAACGTCTTGGTTTAGCTGATATTCTTTTGGTTGGTTTTGGATTAGAGAATCCAGACCACTCTACGATGAAAAAGTTATTCATACGAGAGTAGTCCAGAGCTTTAGCTGACATCATTACCAATGGACACCAGAGAAGCTTACGTGACTAGCCTATAGAACCAGCACCAAGATCAACTAATAACCAAAGGCCGTGAGCTCAATTCAACCCCGAAAAACTATGCATAGTTATCTACAACCTTCGTGAATTCACAAAACTTACCGGTAAGTTAAGACTACTTATTCCTGATTGTGACAAAATTAAGCGTTTGCAAACAAGTCTTAAAATAATCCCGATAGAGACTTTCATTTTTTCTGTATAAGAGACTTTTGTTTATACCAGAACTTTTTAATTAATTATTTTATTTTATTGATTGCATCATATTTGAATTAATATGTGTTCTCTCTGATTTACTTGATTAGGAATTCTCATTTTAACTTAAACAGATTTTTAATCTGTTATAATAATAAAAATATTTCTAATATCAATTTTCATTTGTCCGTTATTAATAATAGTTATTATTTTTTTTATTATTAAATCTATTAGTAGTTTAATAAGATTTAAAATTGTAATTTACCTTTGCCAATATGTTTGAATAAACCCAGGAATAATAATCTTAAAAAAAATAATTCTCGTTACGGTATGATGTAATACCGATTAGTTTAAAAGTTTTTTTTTTATTTGTGAGATGTTATGTGACGATTTCAGTGAATTCTTAGGAATTCTGGCGCCCAGATTAAATAAATTAAAAGCTGATTTCATCAATAGCACAATTCTCAACAATTAATAGGCCGAGTTGATCAAGAAATATAGCTATGTTTTTAGAATAGAAATATAACTCTTCTTTTTTGACATAGCTTGATCAACTCACGCGCAGTTTATATTAGCGTGTAGAGGCCTAGCAAAACGGAAAACGTTATAATATATATATAAAACTTCTGACAAAAACAAGGGATGATATAAATACTCTAGAAATAGTCTATCAAAAATTTCCTTTGTATTATTTAATAAATTATTCAAAGTACATAATTTATTAAATGATACAAAGGAAATTTTTAATTGCAAGACTATAGGTCAGAATAGTTGAGTTAAGATGACTTTAAACAGAATCTTAAAAAAAATGATTATGATGGCTTAAAAAAGTGTTTCACTGTCCAAAATATGCAGCAAAATAGACTAAGAAAGTGAAAATAATTAGCATCTAACAATGTTTTTGTATTCTTCTGCACAATTGGTTTTCATTAGGCTGGGGGAAAAAATCCGTACTGAAGTTTCATTTTTTTTAAATTTGTATTAACAGTATTATATTATATTACTTCAGTGAAATTATTAAAATTAACAAAACAATGTTTCATAACAAATCATTTGATTGACCATAAAGACATTACTTATCATTAGCGTTAAGAAGAGCCAAATAAATATATGATACATTACAAAAAATAATCACAGTGAACTTAAAAAAAAATTCAGTATATTGAAAAATGGAAAAAAACCTAATGCATTCTGAGTTTGCATTTTGAAATCAATATTTAGGTTTTTTGTTACAATGTGTACTGTGATGATCAAAAGGAACAAATACAATAGCTGTAGCAGATGTTTTGGGGCATGACATATCTTATTAAGTGCAGTAGCCATGTTTTTGCAATGACTTAATAGCACAATCCGAATAGATGGCAGAGTTATGGGCTATTTAAGTAAAAATTCACTTTATTTGTATAGCAATTTCATCATACAGTTTATTATTAATTGCATAAAATTGATACATTTCCCCCCAAAAGTGCCATTCAAATACAATGGAAGGCAGTTTCAATTTAACTGAAATTAACCTTCATAAAGATTTTAATTCAAAATTGATTGTCTAGAATTTTAACAAATATTAGTTTAATATTATCAGTATGTATGACCAAAATTATTTTAGTTTTATGCTGAATGAAATTTATACTTTTTTCTCAAAACTGTTTCTTTTATACATGTGTGATAATCTCCATTGCTTTGAATAGCTGAAAAGAATTAAGAGATGATTTAAAATTGAAGAAGCGCAGTGTTATTTTAAATTTACATTTGGTAATTTTTGATATTACTTGTATAAATCTGGAATTCTTTTATTTACTTTGCTCTCCTCCTTTTTTTTTTTTGTGAAAATATTTTAGATTAATGAGGGTAACAGTTCTGATTTGACAGAAAAATTTTTAATTCAAAATTAATTGAAAGAATATTTTAGCTAATACATATACTGTATATTTTTAATTTTATGCTAAATGGATTTGCTATTTTTACAGTGCTGCATTCACTTACACTCATATACTGAATCGATATTTTTATTTTGTTGATTCTGTAATCATTAACAATGAAAATCTTTTCTGTGGATATCATTTATTAAGTACTGATTGTCTCGTAAAAAATGAATGAAAATTAAATAAAATACTGTACATTCATTAATCATATTTTTAGCTTATAATCAAAATATGTACATAAAAGTCATTATTTTTGCTTTTGAATGAGATGACTTTAATAACTACCCTATGATGTCATCAGTGTTACAAAATGGCCACTAAAAATTAAAAAAAATTTTTTTATGATTGTTATAATGAATAATCGATTGTAAATCAAAATAGTCACTACAAATTGATGATGATTGTTATTATGATTCCTTGTATAAAGATCAAGTGCTAAGTGTGGTAAAGCTATACTTGCATCTAAATATTACATTAAATATATCTATATATATTAAAATATGAGGAAATATCTTATATTTTTATATTAGAAAAATTAGTATCAGGTGTTAACAGATGGTAATCAATGAAATTAGTAAACTATAAATGCACACAGTATTCAAATTTATTATTAAACTTCTTAATATATGTATAAGGTAGTTTTTGGTTGGAAAAAATATTTGTAAATCATCACAGTAAAACTTTTAAACTTAATAAGTTTATATTATAAGCATTATAAATTTGATGAGCCATAATTTATTTAAAAGCTTGTTAAAATTATTAGATTTTCATACTGATATATTACAATAACAGTAGTGGTAGTTTACACCCCATATGGCTGCAAGAGGTGCTGTTTCCGTGTCAACCACAGAAATATTCAGAGTAGGGGCCCAAATGCAGCATTGCAACTTCCAGCCACTAGGTGGCACTATTCACAATGCATACACACAGGAACCTTAGCCAACTAGCTGCCAGTACTACTGCCCGCTTGGTGGCACTGATAGCCATAGGTAAACACATCTAGCTTACATCATCTGCTACCAACAACTACCAGCAATCTAGCACACTAGTGGCACTGTTTTTCCATGCTATGCATGGGCAGCCATATGGAGCATAAGCTACAACTACCATAATAACTAAATAAATGACTGATCAAAGTTAGTAATTATTTTTTATAATCTATATTTATTATTATTTTGTCAATAACAACATGGTTGCTCTGGAAGAATATGTGCAAATGGAAAAGATACACAGATAATATTCAGTCAATTAGGTGATGCTTGTACAAGATAAAATAGCAATCTATTATAATAATGAAAGAATATTCATTTATCATCACATGGTTTCATAAAATAAGTTATTACAGGGAAATGTTTCACTTTTTGTTGCTATAAACAATATTTTCTTACATTAAAATGAATCAAGAAATCATATCTAATTAGCTGGAAATTAAGAAAATGAGATTAGTCAAAGGAGACTAGACATTTTGTCTTTCTTAACACTTCAATTGGTGAAACATATTCATTGTTCTTCCTGGTGGCAATTTTTGTAATCATTTGATGTTTCATTTTATTTTATATTAGAATTTAATAAATTGGTCTTGATTTGTTAGAATTATAAAATTACAAATGAAAAACAATCTAAAACATCATATTTGAACTTTGGAAATATAAAAAAGTTAGTTAATAAAGATAATGCATAATGAGAATATTTTTTTTTACTGATTTGATGGTGTAATAAAAAAAAGCCATTACAATTGATGAAAAAAGATTATGAAATCTTGGTTGATTCAAGTTTATTTTTAAAACGTAATGAAAAAATATGAAATCATCTTAAATCTATAAAATTCTGCTCTAAAATGTGTTTTCAAAAAGGTATTAACAATTGCACCATCATACTTTTGTGTCTACCATTATGATTGAAGCTCCCTACACTCACCCATTCTATCCAATATAAGCAATACACATGACCACATACATGTGAAAAAGATTTCCAATATACATAGTTCCTGCTGAACTAGCATTTGTCAGTTGGTCTGGATCACCCCCCACATACACACACATATATAAAATCAATATTTGGTTTATATGAAGATAGCAAATCCACACACTTTAATGGACAGGCTTCAATCCTCCCCATTCTCCAACTACTCTTCAGCCACTCATATCACACAAAAAGTCTGATGATGGAATGCTCAAAACCCTTGATGGTGCCAATATTAGTCATACCCATGTTGACTTTAAGTCAATCTGACCCATCATATGTAAGACTTTAATATGTAATATTGAAACACAAGTATAATGTACATATTTAAACTGATCAACTGATGAGTGCTAGTTCAGCATGAAATATGTATATTGGAGATCATTTAATCTTTTTACACGTATGTGATCATGTGTATTAGTTATATTAAATTGAGTGGAGGATTGTAAAGAGCTTGAAAGTCTCAGATTCCCTTTGATTATATCTGGGTTAAGTATCTACATTATATTTGTATTTCAAGGTTACATATTCAGCCTGCATGACATATTAAGGATCTACATATGAGGGATCAAATTGACTTAAAGGTCAATATGAGTATGACTGTAATATTCACATTATTAAGGACTTTGAGCATTCCATCGTTAGATTTTCGGTGATATGGATGGCTGAAGAGTTAGAGAGTGGAGAAGATTAAAACCTGTCCATTAAAGTATATAGATTTACTATCTCAACATAAACCAAGCACTGATTATGTATATGTGGGGGATATGATGATACGAACTAACTAATGAGTGTTGGTTCAGCATGAAATACGTGTATGGGAAATCATTTATCTTTTTCACATGTATATGACCATATGTATCGATTATAATGAATAGAATGGATGACTGTACTTGAAAGTCTGGATTCAAATCCCTTTAATTAGATCTAAATTAAGTATATATATATATTACATTTGTATTTCAATATTAAATACTGTTTAAAAATAATAATACATATTTAAATAAACTAGGCTAAAAAATCCATTTATTTTTTTTTGCTATTCCCATATCTGGTAAAAAAAATTTTTTTCTGGAATCCAAAAAATCTAACATATCTAAAACATAACTAATGTATATGCAAACGAACAATCTTAACCAATAAAATTGCTCAAGTTATTTCTAAATAAAAAGTTCATAATAATTAGTCCATGTGTTATGCAAAAAATTAATAAAAATAGATTTTCCATAGTCCAGAAACCAATAATTCCAATAATTTTGGGCTATAATTTTCTGTTTCTGCCAACGTGAGCAGTACCAAACATAGACATTTTGCGTTGTTAGCCGAGAGGTATCGCAGCCGCCATGCAAGCAAGTAGTTGGTTGCAGACGGTTGTGGGTTCGCGTCCCGGCCGATGCTATGACATATGAAAAAAAAACATAGAAATTTGGAGTCTTATTGGCATTGACGCAAAAAAAAAAATGTTATTCTACAAAAAAAAAGAAGTCAAAGCTTCCTACAAGGTTTGAAAACCTAATGTCAGAGTAACAATACCAGTGCCACTACGCACAACGATTTTTAAGAGCCAATACTTTTTACTGACTCATTTAAGAATTTCAAGAATCAAAGATACTAAGCAGAGCAAGCCTTAGAAATGCGGGGCCTGGAGCAATGAGTTTTCATGCGAATGGAGGGGAGGTGGTCCTTTACCCCATGATGAAAGTACTTGGATATTTTTAAAAAAATTATCCTCAGATGTAGCTATATTGCATTACAGTTATAAATCAAATCAAGAACGATTCTCCTCGTTAAAATTTTTCTTTAACTTAAATGAGAATTCGCTAAAAAAACATTCAATAAAATAAAATATAATTTTTTACATAACATATATTTTATTTTGTTTACTCAAAATAAAACTGCACAAATTAATACTTATAATATACAAATAATTACTTATTTATAAATTATAAATCCGGCTTTGTACAATTAATATTTGAGAAAACAGAATAAAATACATATAATGAAAAAAAATATTTTTTATTTCCTTGAATATTTTATGCAAATCCATATACAATAACAATATCATAATTTTTATATTTTTGTTGCGAATTCTGATGCAGTGGATAAAGTTTCTATTAATGATCTATGCTGATTTTACATTAACATGAGTAATATTTTGGAATATTTATGCGCGCACACACACTATATATAACTGAAAAATCTACACTACCATACAACCAGTGCTTCTATAATTGAATTACTTCAATATGATAGGGCCTCCAAATTACAGAATTTTGGCAAAAAAAGAAAATACATTTAGCAAGTAATAAAACATTTTATTTTTTGATTTTCACAGAAAGTGTAGATCATGTAGGTGCAGGGGCCTTGTGCGGTTGATATTTTCATATCATCCTCAGGCTGATTCTGATACTAAATGAGATTCCATTATTCAGTGTATATTCATTCAATGAAATGTTTCCCTAAAATAATTACAGATATCATCTACCAGTTTAATTAAATTAATTTATTTGTAATATGAGTAATACAAAGAGATGATCAAAAAATGTGGAAAATATTTTTTCAAAAAAAATTGAGACAGTAAAATACAAATTATTATTAGTACTCTTTAAAATACTTCCTCTTCCTGTATATGCATTTATCTTACTATTCTTGCCATTTTTTGAAGCACAGTTGTGGCTGTCTCAATTACCTTACGTGATCATTTTGACTTTGGGGAAGAGCCAGAAGTTACATAATGCAAATCCAGTGAGTAACATGATAGTGGATTCACCATAATTTGTTGACTGAAATTAACATTTCAATAATAATGAAGTGACAATAAATATTGTCAAATGAATATTGTCATAATGGAGTATAAATCAATTTGTTCACTTCTGATATCCTTTTCTATGTAAATTATTAGTCAAACGCTCTAAAATGCACCTACAATATTCAAAGTTCACTGTGTTCATCTAGGGTACCAGGTCAGCTCATAAAATTCAATGAAGATCCAAGAAACATTCACATTCATATAGACTGATGTGCATTTTCCATTATCATTGATAGCTACAAATCTTAGTCTCAGTTTCACAACCATAGACTCAAATTTCTTCTGCAATAACATTTCTTTAAAATCTGGCATATGAAATGGTGTGATCACACAATTCCAATTAAATTGAGTAATAATCTTGTTTTGTTTGATTATCAAAGTGTTGGAACAAATTTTGTGCTTATTCATCTTATTTTCAAACCTGTTGTTAAATATTTTGAATGGAATTATAAGAGATACCCAATTCCTCAGAAATCTCTCTAATAGTGAATCAATTATTTATTTGAATCATATCACCTACTCTTTCAATATTTTCTTTAGTTTTTGATGCTGAAGAATATCCCAATCTCTCTTCATCATTAACTGATTCACAACCATTATGAAATTGCTTAAATTTATAACACATCTTAATAGCCACCGCACCATCACTAGGATATAACTTTAACAGTCCATATGGTTTTTTTACACTTTTATGGAACACTGAATGAAAACTTCATGTTAACGCATTTTTTAAATCTATGATTAACAGTCAAATAAAAAAACACCATCTTAAGTGAAGCTCAAACTGACTGACTACAACAAACAAGTTATTCAGGTTCAACATTTTATAAACTTCCCATATTGAAGTTCTTTAATTTTCTACTGGGTGATGTCATATAGTAACATTTACTGTACTTTGTACTTTATGACCACTACTTGTATACACTATAAACTTTTGATAAATCCTTGATCAAGAGTTCTGTTCCTACATTAAGTAGGCTTTTAAGATGTCCATATCAAGCAAAGTTTACACATTCCATTTACCTACATTTGAAAACAAAATTCCCACCTGCATTCTCTATATTACTAGTATTACTATTATTGGTATTATATTTATGTAATTTTTTTAAATAAATGAACAATTAGATTTAACAAACTAATAAAAGCAAGACACTTAAAAAATCAGCAAATGCAACATTTTAAGGATTTTCCGAGTAAATCATATTGTAAAAATCACAGCTACAGATTTTCAGTCTTTTTAACCTGAGGTTGTACTGCCAATATTCAGATCTTGGCATATACTTACATATGGCACCAGCAAAGTGTGAAGGTGTAGGCATTTTATACAATGCCAAAAGTGGAAGGACCAAATATGTAATGCTTAGCTTTTCACACATTTCCTGGACATTTTATAGAATGCCAAAAGAAAAATCAGCAAAGTATAAAATGTTCAATGTTTAATGCCGTAAAAGCAAGATATAACATTAAGTTACATGCTTTTAACACACAATATGAAATTGTTAGTAAATCTTATATATGTGTATTATAGATATTTAATGAAGAATATAAAGACAATTAGCAAGAAATTCCTTGCATTATTAAAGATTTTGAAACCCTTCATTTTCGTTGCTTTACTTAAAAATAATGGTGTAAAAATGCCATTATTTTTTTCCCAGCTTGTTACATAAAATTCAGCAATTCATTAACTTATTATTATTATATTTTTTTTCATCAGATAACTTGTCATGAAGAAATAATAATCACACCATACTTGAAATTAAGAAAACAACATTCCATCATAATATCAGAACAATATTCTAGAAAATATTTACTATTTAATAAAAAAAATATATTTTTTTCCAGTTTCTTTTGTTCCATTTTTTTTATGTTTTAGGTAAAATATAAAAAATCCCATATCTTAGGTATTTCTTACAGTTTCAAATATATCTTTTCAATAAAAGCCTTTTTTATACTTTGCTGAAAAACTATTTATCATTCTTTATAATGCTTAGGTATTCTACCCAATGTCTAGGGATAGTATGGAAAAAATAAAAATGAAATTTCATACATTGCCTAAAAATGTCATGAATCTTGGCATTCTCTACAATGCCTTGTTTTCTTCATATATATTTTCAATAAAAATACAAAAGTTTAGAATCCTAATAATTGTGTGTGTGTAATGTAATTGCACAATACAACACTATTACTACCAATCAGTACAGAGTTGAGTGATGGCATAAAATCCTCATAAAAATCAGGTCCTATGTCATTATAGTAACTGAAGACAGCAGATAAAAATAATAATAAGAGGAAATAGTAAAGATTTACATAGATAAAAAAAAAGAATGCTTACATTAAGCCAACAGCAGACTAAATTTTAGGTATTTTATTGAAAACAAATGCTACCTTTTATTGCTGATATCATACCTTATAAAGTAACAAAATGAATTCATTATTAGGCAATTCTTATAATTTAGAATATTTACTATTTGCTAACAATAAGAAAAATCAATAGCATAAAACCAGAACCTAATACTCAAAGCTCTATTCATCTGTCTGATAGAGCAAGAAACTTTTTATAATAGTAATAATAAATCAGCATTTATTTTTTATAGTGTCTGTATACAATTGTAATCACATTCATATCGGCTTTTTCAAACCAAATTGTGCAAATGCTTTTTGCGAGTGTTAAATAATAAATGAATACCCTTATATATAGTAATTCAAAGTGACTGTTCTATAGTCACACCTTCTGTGCCAGTACTTCAGATTTGCTCATATATAAATATTTGAGTCATAGTAATAAGAGGATTCCTTTTATTGCTGCATAAATTCTATATCTTGTATGGGTCAGAGGGTATTCATTTATTATTTAACACTCGCAAAAAGCGTTTGCACAATTTGGTTTGAAAAAGCCGATATGAATGTGATTACAATAGTAATAATAGTAAAAAAAATCTCTCTTTAAAAAATAACTTTTAATGTAAATTAAAAAATATAATTAATAATATGCATTAGGATACAGTAATAAACAAAGATGATAAAATGTAGAATAAAATAAAGCATAGCTCATTACCTAACTAATTAATGTCTCTCCAATGCCCCTTTATAGAGAAACTGTAATAGAGAAATCAGTACTCAACAGACTTTATCAATTGTCCATTTTTACGTTTGTTTTACCTTCTAACTAAGAATAGTTAGATACATATTTTTTTGATCAATACTGGGTATATATCTAGGTTGGCTAGGAGCTGGCTACTTCAAAGAAAAATTCTACATCTGTTAAAAATATATAAAACTATAACACTAAAGTCAAGCATTGGTGGCCAAGTGGTTACAAACTTGAGATAAAACTACCAATTTCTTAGATAGCTGAAGTTCACTGCATAAACCCAAACTTTTTGGGGTAATCAATGTTGTGAATCCATTCTAACCCATCTTAAGCTTACTATCAAATAATAGACTTGTCCTTACTATAAAATTATCAAGATCAGATTTAACTTACAGTAAGATTGACCAATGAAATAATATAAACGAAATAATAGCCAATTGCACAACAGGACCAATTGGAAAGGTGTATTGGTGAATCAGATTGCTTCCAGTAAAGACAGGGATGTCACTTGGTCCATTTGAGATGGAAATGAGACAACAGACAATGTAACTTCTATAGGTTAGACCTTAGGAGATAAGATCAAACAATTGTCAGACATTGAAAGGCAGTAAATAATGAACCACAGAGGAAGTAGCTGTTAGTTAAAGAGAAACCACAGAATTCATTCCTAAATATTCCTGTTCTGCTAACAACTAGACCAGCATAGGCAAACCATTGTTTCTAAACGCTTGGATATACTTTGTAATGTGACTACGTATAATAAATATCGTTATGTATTGTGGTACTCATAAGTGACTAGGAATATTACTTCAGACCATATTACACGATAAACTCAATAGTTAACATGCAAATTAATCATGGTCAGTAATTGAATATTATTACTGAAAATACATATATACTAATGAGGAAGAATAAAAATATGTTTCAATTGATTCTTTACGAATATGACAAGTAATGTTTTTCTTACGTGATTTCAGAATACATGTGACGATGTGCAACATAATTCTTTCCCCTAGAATGGATTTTTTGATGCTAAATTGATTGATTACTTTAATTATATGTATACATAGGAGGAATAATTAGCACGCTGTATGCAAATATTTATTCATTAATTAATTATAAAAACAATAAGCATATGTATTATTGTATATTGCATACACATAAGTACATATACATATTTATTGAACACACACGCACACGCTAAATCTGTGCAATGTACATATAATGTAAACGTTACCTCTTGAAAAACAGTCTTTCAAATTTAATTTTTTTTATTTCAAATCATTAAATTTTGATTCCCTGGAAAATTTCTATTTAGCTAAATATTCAATACCTTTTTTTTTTTTAAGTATTATCTTTTCAAAATGAAAGTTTAGAATTTTTATTAAAATTAATTTTACTTCATAAAGAACGGCGGCTATAAAATTTTATGAAGTTTTACAGTTTTTTTCATCTATTCACGCTAATGAAACATTTAAAATCAATCTATAATATAATGAAGATCACGTGGTTGTAAAAAAAAATGCCATAAGTTAAATCTCTGGGCAAATAATTTCTCACAAAAAGACTACAAGATTTCTAAAGTGAAAGATAAATAATAACGGATATCATTTCATTTTTATAAATCGTAAGATTTTAATTTTAATAATGCTTCAATTTTAGAAACGAAAAGTACATCGATTACATTATCTTTCTGCACAAACGTGCAGGATATGAATCCAAGAGACATTTCTAAATCAAAAGGTTATATCAATGATTTCGTAAAAGAAGAGAAAAATATGCTCACGCGAACAGTAGCTTAAAAAAGAGAAGAAAATTATAGTATGTTCGTGAATATGATTTTATAGGGCACCATAATAAAACTTTTTAAGGTCTTTTGTCAGTGGTGATAGGTGACTGATTCTGGGACTCAAGATCCAAGATCACAGTCTATCATTTCCAGTAATCGAACTTATGAGCTCTCTAACAATAAATCATTTATTACCTTAATTAAGGACTGCCATTTCTTGTAGCATAATTTATGCAAGCATAAATAAATTTAATGCTATATTCGGATACAGAAAAAGATCATAGGCTGAGCTAAGTTTTGGCATTAATTTATTTCTAACCAGGCCAAGTTTGAACAACTAGTTTAAGAATGGTGAGTTCAAAAGCTAAAGATTCGTGGATCCTTTCATGGTTAAGAAAAATAAAATGATTCACTTTGCTTCATTAGTTGACCGAACTCTGCAACTTTGAAAATCAAATATCATAGTTTCTAGCAACTGACAACATAAGAAATGATTAAGCAAATAAATATTTTTAAAATATATATTACCCATTAATAAAAGAAAATATCCCAAATGCTATTCTTTTGAGTCATGCTGTTTGATGTTCAGATTTTATATTTATTCACAGAGGGTGTTGCTGAAGAAAAGTTTAAGAAGATGATTTGAACATTTCCCCTTAATATCAGTATATGTAAAAATTATCACCCCCATGCTCAATCATTACCATTATTTATTTTAGGAATCATATTTATTCTATAAACTAATTTTATCTACATTCCATAATTTCACCAATATTCCAAACATATTCTAAGACCATTTTGCATTTCTAATTATCTCTACAAATACATATTAGATTTATCAATTAAATATACATCAACAAAACATCATATGATCTTTGTCTACACATTTATTTTGAAATAAAAAAAAACAATTTCTTCTGCTACATTTCTGCCACCTAGTGTAAGGTTGAGTAATCAATAGTTGCCATATAATAATGACAATAGATTCCTATCCAGTGTAGTACTTTCTATATCACAGATTAGTTTTTACCTTACAGCTTTCATCAGGGAAAAGATTTGGATCTGGATTTAGTGCACAAGATGGCAGGATTAGATTAAAAGCAGTAGATTTTATAAATATAATCTCCTAAATATTTATAATCCACATATTTTTACAATTTATGTTTACAGAAATATTCTTTATGGTGAATTATAATAGCAACAGGAATAAAAACAATTTAATCTTATAAATGCATGAATTTTTGAAGGATATAAACTTACAATATTGTTGCTGTTGTTATTTTAATTATTATTATTGTTAATTTAATCAGTTTAATTAATTAAGAGAGTTGGCCGGTCCTATTGAAGACATTTTCTTAAAGTTATTATATAAAGCTAAAGAAAGTGATCTAAGAACATGCCTGTTTAGTCTTGCTGAGCAAACATGGAGTCAATTAAATATTTAGCAATGGCCATGTATATTATTTATTCATGACACTTAAACTTTACCCGCCATGGGATTTATATGCCAAATGAGTTCACCCCTGATAAGTAACATAACATAAATTTTACTTTTAATCCTATACTCATCATCTAATTTAATAACTAATTAGTTTTTAATGTATCAGACATGATTGTTAACATGAACTCTATATTACAATGTATATTTTACTTTTTGTGCAAATAAAGATTATTTTGAAAAAAAAAGAAAAAGAAAGTCATTGTTTTAAAATAGAAGACTGTGTTTTGTTTGCTGTTAATTTAATTTATTTATAAATAATACTATGGATTTATAAATGTTTGAAAAAATATTATATATTTGTAATTTAATAACTCCATATACAGTTTATAAATTGATATATATATATATATATTTGTAGGAACAAATGGAAATAGAACCTGAAAATGATCACAGAATATGATTGAAACATTGATAGAATATACATGAATAAATGAACAATATTTGTAAAGCTATAATAAGTAAGTAGGTAATTTTTATGTATTATAAAAAATATAAAAAAATAAATATTTTATTGTTTGGAAGCATTAAGAATTGGAAGTGATGCAGTTGGACCTTGATCCAAGATACTGGAGGTCCAGAGTTTGCCACTCTACTACTGTACCAAACTACACCAGGATATTGCAAAAAATTAATGCATAATATTATTTTGAATCATTGACTGTTTTTTCTGTATTAATATATATTTATGTGTATATTTTAAATACTTATGCTGTACAAATAATTTGTAAATGCCTTACAGCAGAACAAAACATCTCTAGAATCTTCCTTAGAAAAATGGAAAAGAGGCATTATTCACTAAATTGGTTAAATGTTGGATAATAAAAGTTTTTTCATTTTTGTTTAACTGCCTCTAATTAAGAACAATAATATATCTATTTACTAAACAATTGAGTTGAATATAATCCAAAAATAAAAACACCATAAATCTGTTTAAAATTTGGAAAAAAAAATCCAAGTTTTATCCAAATCTGAATCTCAGGTCATGAACATGGAATAAGTGCTAATCAACACAACAGGAAGTTTTTGCAAGAAAGGGAGAAAAAAAAAAGATTGATCAAAGTGATGGCAATGCCTTCAGATCTTTATTAATACTGAATACAACTATTATTTGTATCAAAAAATTGATTACTTTCTGTATGTTATAAAAGTATAATATATGTAAATACTGGTAAAAACAATATCAAGCTGTTGTTTATAATGTAAGGGGCTTTGGGGTCTTATTTCACATCCAATAAATTGCAGCCTACGCAGTCCCAATAGCAATTTAGTCAGGTGATAAATAAGATGGAAGAGTATAGAAACTGTATTATGTTCTTAAACTAAAACATTTGACTGCATTACTAGCATTGAGCATTATCAACTTTAAAAATGACACTGCTAAATATAAATCTTTGCAACTTAGAATAAATTTGATTGAAGGCATAACCATCAACCAATTTTACACTTACTGAGAGATGTACTGAGAAGTGTAAAGGCAGATTGCAGATAAAATTACAATATTATAGGAAATTATCACTGCCAGATTACTATTGAACATTCCAACATCTACCAAAATAGTGTCATGAAGTTCATGGGAGTATTCATGGTTCTGCTGTTATTTCAAATCATTGGGTACTTATGAAAGGGTGGTATGTCAAACACCAGAAGTGAACATTTGTTTGTAGAAACATGTTATGTGCATTATGTAAATCATTATTTACATGTTTGTCAATCCCAACAAGGGTTATATCTAGCAATTGTAAGAAAGAATTTTGTCATTCTGTTTACTATTCAGCTTGGTAGCAGTGAGTGGAGAGCTGATATTATTTTAGTAACCATATCATAATATTCTTTTGCTTAAGTCATTATTATGCATGATTATATATTTGTCTAAATCACATATTGTTATTAACATCTGATTGGCTGTCTGAGAAACAACAGTAGGCACATGTGAAAGACTAGCAACTTTTCAATGATTATATGAATACAATTTATGCAAACCACTTTGAACACTTTTTAGCAAAAACCTTTTATTGTACACATACTCCTATGTTTCGAGTGTCCTGCAGTCAAAACATAGGTGTATATGTACAATAAAAAAGGTTTTTACTAAAAATTTGAAGTGGTTTGGATAAATTGTATTTATATAATATATTACAGCAAAATAATAAAAAAAGGGTGATTTTGGTAATATTTCTGACGATTATATGACAAGTATAGATTATTTATTTGCCATTTTCAGAGAAAATAACGTTTCACTTGTCATTAAAAATATGCATATTAACAGAATTTGGTCTACCTCATACAAGTATGCATATTCCATTTTTCATCTTAAAACTAAATTTACATCCTAAATAGCAGGAGATATTAGAGATAAAAAAATGTACCACGATAGAAATAGATTATCAATACTCACTGTTCCCAATGTGATCTATTTAAGCTTCTCATTTTTAAAATTAACCAATAGGCATTGTTGCAACAACAACAAAAAAAAAAGGATTAAAATGCCTTAAAGTGCAGGTTATTATTGATATTATTTTCAGATAGCTAGTGAATGCTTAGTTTTATTAAAATTGACATTTGAAAAATTCAATATTAATTTGGTAGTATAAGTTAATATTAAAGATATTCAAAAAGATAAAGTGATGGAAGAAGGCATTTTATAAATATGATGATTAAAATTATTATTGTTTAAAAAAATTATATTTTAAAAAATTGATAATCTATATCTATTTCTGTTTCATATCAAATCTTTTTATAGGGAAAAAATATATATATATGTAATGAATTTTGTATATAAAAAGTTAAAAAACAGGCAAAACTCTCCACACAGTATTGCCACTCAGTGCCAACCAGAGTAATCAATGAATGCCAGAAACCAAAAATATTTTCGTTTCAATAAATCCTAATTTTATTATCTTTTATATATATATAAAATAACAGATTTAATAATTTTCTTTTAGTAAATTTGATGGTCACATAGTAATCATTATAAAGTCCTTAAAACAAATCAATTTTTTACACAACAGTGCCATCTAGTGTAAGCTCTACAAATCAATAGATTCGAGAAAACTAAGCATAATAATCCCTTATTCAATGTCTACCTGCTAATATCCCCAGACTAGTTTCTAGCTTAATAGCTTTCATCAGTAGGAGTCTTGGAGCATTGTACCTGGATCTTTCGATATTGAATATTCAGCACATCCTTCTAGTATCTATTAATTACTAAAGCTTACACTAGGTGGGATTATTGTGTGATAAAAAATGCTACTGTTTTGACAGCTTGTGCAAGCATAAGAAAAGATGATCATGTGATGTTTTGAAGGTTTTATAAAAATACTTATAACAATATAATAAGATGAATATCTGAAGATAGATCAAATATTAATTTCTGTTTTAAACACTAATTTACATGTGGAAATTTATATATAAATCATTACACAAGATTTTTTTGTTTTTTGAAAAAAACTTTCCACTTGAATATATATATATATATATATATATATATATATATATATATATATATATAGTGCCCTTTTCTATAGGTCAGTAATAGTTTATAACAGTCAATTACTAAAAAAATTTAAATTTAGAATATGTTCTTTTAATACATTAATTATATTGAGTTAATTATATCTTTAAAGTACAATTTGAAGCTAAAGAGAATATGTAGTATATAAAATCATTTAAAAATAGTTATATAAAGCTTTAAATATTGTTGCATATGGTTGTAAAAGCTGGCCATATTAAATAACACAGCTATAAATAATTAAAAGTATATTTAAAAATCCGATTTTAATAGTGTAAAACATATGATTTAATAAATGCTATATTTAGATTTGTAATCATATTTAAATAGTCAAAATTAATATGGTATATTTTTAAAATAAACTTTGTGATGGTGAAGATTATATCTAATTCTATATTTTCTAAATTATTCTTCCAAATTTTTTATAATTATATTATATTATATAATAAGTGTATCAATTTTATTAATCTAGACAGAGAAATAGATAGAAAAACGTCTGTCAAAGTTGTAATCACGTGGTTTTTTAATGTATACTATTACACACACGCTTGTTCGAAATAATAACAAAGTTTAAAATATTTTAAAAGTTATATTATAGAACTGGATGGAATTATTGCCTATCATAAAAGTAAATAGTATTAAACACTAAGTTAACTATCGTATGTAATGTTTTAAATAGAAATGTAATAAAGACGAATACATTCATAATAAAAAAAAAAAAAAAATTAAATATTTTATTTAAATAAAAATAGATAAATTGAATAGATAAATGGAATAAGTTATTAAATGTTATTTTTAAGGTTTAATTAGTCTTAATAAAATAATAATTTATTTAAAAGTAATATTTTAAGTAGTGTTTAGGTTCATTACGTCATCATTTTATTTTCAAAATATAATTCTACCATAAATTGAAAATCTGTAAATTTGTTTTCAAGCGGGAAAGAATTGACCAATAAGAAATAAGTATTCTTGCAGACGATAAATATCGTTGTAACTAAGTTAGAGGGAGAGAATAAAAAATGTATTGAAACCGGAGAGAGGTAAAATTATAACTATCAAAAGATAGTATTTTTAAAATCTTTTATTTTAGTCAATTTTTTTTTTTGGTACTTTCTTATAACTTTATCTGCAAAAAACTAATTGATAATTTTAAAAAATATTTTTTGCAAGAGAAAGTATAAACTAAAAATATTTAATAATTTCGTTTTAATATGATGTTCTAATTTTAAAGTACTTACCAGTCATATTTTATCTAAAAGTTTAACCCAAGCTGCGCAATAAAAAATGGATATACTACAAAATAAAATGGATAGAAAATGTAATACTGAAGAAATATTTGAATATTTATTGATACAGCTTTATTTATGCATAACCGAAGAACTGTTTTGGTACATAAAAACCACAGCTCGGACATTATACGGAATCTAATGAAAAAAATTGGAGAAGCATTATTATGCATAAGTTTATTCAAGATTTATTTTAAATGGGAATAAGACAATTAAATATTGCATGAATTATTTTATATAGTATAATATTCAAAGGAATAAAATGTTATATCTTTTCTAAAGGTAACATTTTTAAAAAAAATATTTTCGAGTGCAAAATTAAAGAAAGAGCCCGGGAAAATATGTTACAGAAGAGTTTTGTATTAAAATATCCGTTCTTCGAATTATTAAAAATGTACTTGAAAAAAATTTGTTCAAAAGTATTTTAAGTTTTTATTTTAAAAGAGATGTATAAAAATACCAAGTGAAAGTTTTAATGTATCAGGAAAGAAACAGAGATAAAAGTGAACACATAGATGAAGGAAAAAATGGATCCATGGAAATACCAATAGTTTATCGAATATTTTTTAAAAGTTAAATTAAATGGATTGATGCATCGGAATACGCAGAGAATATTGGTAGAGAAGATTAAGAAGCTTCAAGGGATTAATTAATATTATCGTCCTAAAAATGAAAACAAGGATTATTTTCTAAAGTGTTACTAAATGGGTTAATAATTATTTTTATTTAAACTTTAACGCGCTTGGAGAACATTTTTAAAAAACTCTAGAGAAAATAATAAGCATTTTGGACTTATCAGAACTAGCGTCAAGAAAATATGTAACTATAGTTTTGATTCTTTTTATTTTGTTGACCTAATTTAAATCTAAAATTTTATATAAGATTAGGAAAAACATAAAAACATTAATTTGTTAATATTAAAATCTTATAATATAACAATTTAATAATTTAGCTAAAAAATATTTTAATATAAAGTGTATGAGTGTGAATTTTATATCTGCAATGCTCAAGTGGACAAAGGAAGCCTACTGAACACGATGAATAGATAAAGGTTATTGGTAATAATAATAACTATTAATAATTTTATAATGTATATTTTGTTTTCTTTAGATCATCCACAAATTGGAAGAATGAAGTGTAAAAGTTTTTTTTTTTTTAATTATATGTAATGCATTTTTATACAACATTTTTAAAAAACATTATGAGATAGGATTGATTTGAAAATATGCATACGACAATTTTTTTTTTGATTTTTATTAGTGATATAATCCAACATAATAAATAATTATGTGATTCTTTTAAAGTTTTTTATGATATATCCCATATCATAAAAAAACTTTAAAAGAATCACATAATTATTTATTGTCTAAGTAAATCGTATATGATTAAACATACAGAGCAATGAAGTAAGCAGACTTTTCTTATGGGATAGTAAGATTGTTTAACTATTAATGAATTTTATTTATTGTTTTGTAAATGCAGATAGTTATTTTATCGATGTAAGATGTAGAAAAATCTTAAGAAATAATATTGAGATAGTGGCTTGGAAGTACTATAGTGAACAGGAAACCAAGATGATGTATTTTTAAAATATAGGATGTTATAAGGAATGGAATAATATTTAGTTTTGTGTGAATATCAGCATAGTTAACATAGCCCTATGACTGATACATATTTTATTGGACAGTGTTTATATTACTTTAAATATTTGATGTTTTAATAAAGCTGAAGAAATAGCTTTAACATCGTTCCTGTACTAGAGGATATTAGGCAGATAAATGTCCTACCTCTTCGCACTGTACCATGATTTTGAGATATGTTAAGAATAATACTCTAGCTTTCTTCCTTAATCCTATGCATCTATTTTCGCTATCTTTATTTCATGTAACTGCATCGTTTAGTAAGACATTTTAAAAGAAATGATAAATAATTTAGAACTTATGTTATGCTATCGTTTTTGGATAAGATTAGTTTCGTTGCTTATAAGGAGCAGAATGTTATAACTTAAATTTGAAGATCCAAAGTATCCTAGGGAAAGAAAAGAATCATAAAATATATTTTGAATTTTATTTTGGAAATGAAATATAAAAATTTTTTAAAATAAAGTATCTAAACAAAGATATTTTTAAGTGATAATAATTTTAAAATGCTTTAGTATATTTTTAAAGAGAGAAATAAGTATTGCATTTTTTTTTTTTTAAAATACAATAGTATAAAGTAGATTATGTAAACAATATGCATAGTATATTTTTTTTATTGATTAACAGAAATGTATTAATGATTAACTTATATCATACTAAAGTAAGGCATAAAGAAGAGTATTTATGATTAGTAAACATTGTGTGATAAATACTAAAATCTAGTATTGAATTTTGGATAATAGTTTGTGTAACATCTTTGACTTTGCAAGATGAAAATTTTTATATTTTGAGAAGTCCATACTCATTATAAAATTTTGTTTTTTCTGTGGAATGTTTTTCTAAGTATGAATTTTTAAAATAGGATAGTTTAATAATATTAGAAATAAAATGCTGTTGCTAATAAAGTAGATAAATTTATTTGTAATAAGTTAAACATGATGAGAAACCAAATAATAACATTTTTTTAAATTTTGTCCCAAATCTAAATAAAATATAATTGAAATATAAATTATTTTTTTTATAACCAGGTAGATCAAACTGTAAAATAAAAAGGGTTAAGGATATCCACTGTGAATAATGTAAATAAATTTAGTTATTTATTGTTAGTAATAAACTTTGTTAAATTTTGTTATTAAAAAATTTTGTGTCAGAGTTATTTATTTCTCCACATCGCTGCATGAAACACGATATATGTATAATAACTGAAACAAATATATAATTTTGCACAAAAGGTAAACAGAGAATTATTTAAGAATTTAAATATTTTATTGGTATTAATTATAATTAAAAAATCATAATCTTACATTGTTTATTGGTCATGAATCAGTTATCACAATATTATATTAAATTATATGCTATCAGTTGCCACACATATTTTGTTTGTCAGATTATTAAAATGCTACCACGTATTTATTATATCATTACATGAAGAATATTATTATTGTTATTTATTATTATTAGTTTAAGTGTAGTAGATTGTGACATAAAATCCCTTCTCATGTTTTACTACCG
This sequence comes from Epiperipatus broadwayi, assembly GCA_028023455.1. Lineage (NCBI taxonomy): Eukaryota > Metazoa > Onychophora > Udeonychophora > Euonychophora > Peripatidae > Epiperipatus > Epiperipatus broadwayi. Next base: position 2,176,221 of record JAQFVV010006359.1, on the reverse strand, counting down.
TATTTTAAAATTAACTTAGAATAAATTTTATGAACCTGAGATCATTTTATTGAGCTAGATTATTATTAAATAGAAGATTAAAATTTAATTATTAGTTTAGTCTTAGTGAGTGGAAGTTATTAAAGTTATAAGAATACTATGAGTTTGTTATTTGAAATAGTAATAAGGGGGGATAGTGTTCTTATGCCATTGAGGTAGTATCCTGTAGGATATTGGCTCAATGTAATCTATCTTGTCACCTGTATTTTCACTTCAAGTCTCATGAATCTATTAAATATTTATTTAATATATTTTATAAATTGAACCTTATTCGAGTTTTAAAGTTGAGCTAGTGGAATATTTTAATTTTAATACTGAATATTTTAGTTATTAATTGTTAATTGAGATAGAACCTATTTTTATTTTATACCATACATTATTTGGAAGTGAAGATGCAGAATCGCAAGGTCAGAATATATATATATATATGCTAAAGTGACTATTACAGTACTGGTATATATATATGCTAAAGTGACTATTACAGTACTGGTTTTTTGGCCATTGGTTCTGATTAGTTGTGAAATGTAACCAGTACAGTTTAGGAAATTATAAGTATTTTTGTGCCTTTTTTATTACAACCATTTTGTTCTAAGATTACACTTGATTTTTTTGTTGTATTTCTTCACTTAAAGACAAAAAAAAAGGATAGGCATAATTGTAATATTTTTTTTAATATTCTATGATTGTGGTTATGCTCATGTTGGCTGAGCTATTTCAAATGTATGAGTTTTAAATTTGAAAATAATGGTAACCTTAATATATGCAGAACTATTTCAGTGAACAAACTTTCTGTTGTGTTTAATCACAATTATACATATAAACACAAATGGGTATTCATACATTTTATAATATATTTATTAGTAATTCACCTGGGTCTCGTTTTATGCAGTACATAGGTTCCTCAGAAAATGCGCACAAAAGAAATTGCACAAAAATAGACTTAACTTATCTTGAAAAATGGGGGATATGTACTGTAATTTTCCAAAAATTGCATAAAAGCAAAGCAACAACGTAAAATTACTTTAAAATTTGCATAAAAAAAAAAAATAAGAAAATAAAATATGACTAATAAAAAATTTCAAATTTGAAAAAAATTGATACAAGACAAACTTTTTTTACTTTTTTTATTAACTACAGTATTTAATTTTATTCAAAACAATATATTTTATGCGTAATTTACATTTCTTTCATACATGTACGGTATTTAATTCATTATCGCTAATTGGGATATCAGATTCATCATGATGTGATGTGATATGAGGTACTGTAGCTTTTCCTTAAACGAAGTCAAGAGGAAATACAACTAAAATATTTTCTAATCGCTGTTGATCCTTCCCATTTCGCTAAGTGATCTAAAATTGAAATTTTTGTTTCCAAATAAATTCATTTTCTTGGATGGGTAAACTAAAAGTTTAAAATAAAAATAAGAACTTAGACTTACAATAATAAAAAGACCGACTCACTACTGTTGGGCAAAATTTAATTAAAACTAACCATTAAAAATTAAATTCTTATTTTTGTCTTTAATTTTTTAATTTTCAATTCCGTTTAAAAATCAAATTTCATCTTTTCACATCACCTTACATTACGCAACTTTTAAATTGTTAATTACAATTAAAAATCAGGTTTTACTTATCAAATTTAATTGTGCCCACCACTGTTACTCACCTTTTAAAAATAAACTTGCAGACACTAAATGATTAATTGATTATGTACTCTTTTTATAAAAAGCAAAAATAGAACGTGATTTAAAATGCAAAAACAATAACATACATAGTATTTTTCATCTATAATGTTTGAACAGATTTACATTATAATCTTGTAAAATTTATTACTTGCGGACACTAAATGATTAATTGATTACGTACTTTTTTCAAAAGCAAAAATAGAATGTGATTTAAAATGCAAAAATAACAACATTTGTAGTATAGGCATCTATAATGTTTGAACAGATTTACATTATAATCTTGTAAAATTTAATGTGTGTATATAAAATGGGAAAATCCTGATTTTAAGTGAATTATGAACTTCTTTATTGCATGAAATCTATTACAGTACTATTATAAAGCGCTGAAAATATTGAAATTATTGGATGGAAGTCGAACTCCGATAATGCGCTATTACTTTAAATATGACGTGAGTGTGCGAAATTTATAATATTTAAAGTAATAGCGCATTATCGAAGCTCTACTTCTGATCTAGTAATTTTTATCACATAAAAGTAAACCACATACAAAGATATTAAGAAGAAACATGAATCGCATAACTTCAAAATCGCATTAAATAAATCCGCACAAAATGAGACCCGGGTGTATATAGATAGAAACATACAACTGATTTATAATTGTTATTTAAAGATAGCTACATTCCGACTACTGCACATGCCTGTCCACTTCCAGCTGTACTATGACAGTCTGACTTATGAGTAGGTATAGTGACTCTTCCCATAATGACAGCTTGCCTCAGAGACAGCTTTGATTCAGGCAGTTTCTAGTCCTAAACATGGACTTGCATCACTATGCAACTAGAAGCTTAAAGAGCTATAATCTGAAAAACAATCATTGCTGTTCAGGTTAGCAGTAGTTTCCTTCAATCATATAAGGCAGTGGTGGTCAAACTTTTAGACATTGTGGGTGATTTTTTAGGTGAAAATGTACCTGAGGATGCCTACATTTTTTTTCAGTGCTTCTAACCAGAAATCAGAAGGAAAAAACATTATTTTTGCCAGAGCAGAAAAAACTAATTATTCAAAGTCCTGTATTTTTTAGAATGAACTTATGAATTAATGTTTTTTTTATAATGGCTTTTTAAATACTCACAAATATTAGTGACATTTTTAGAAGATACTTATGAACTCATGAATTTTTTTTCTTGAAAATACAAACTGTCAGAAAACATTTTATTATGACTACTAACTTTAAAGTGATTATTACAAAAAGGAAATGTAATTTCCACATTTTGCACTATCTATCAGCCATTTCTGGTCACACTGTCACTATTTTACACTTATTTTATCATAAATTTGTAGCTTTACTGGTATTTAAAATTTTAATTCCAAAAAAATCCATATTTGGCAGTATTTTTAGCAAAAATTTGATTTTTCATTGCCATCTATTTACTATAAGGAGCCAATAAACACTGACTGTCAACTTCAGCCATTATTCTTCAGATGTTTCTAACTATAAAGTCACAAATCAAACCAAAATGTTTTATACTTTCAGAATAGATTTTGAATGTAAATAAATATATTTCTCAATTTTTTACATTGATAATTAAGTTTTTACATCAATTTACCTAAATATGAACTTTGGTTTGAAAAATTTTAAATTTTACTATTAAAATAATTAAGGGAAAATGAATAGTGCTTGACCGCTATTCAAGGCGAGTGAATAACATTGACTGCTATTTGCATATCAATGACATTCGGTGATAACTAGCAAAATACAACTATTTTTCATAAATATTTATGAACTTTGATTACTTTTACACTATACTGACTGATAAGGTGGCTACATTTAGATTTTTATTTAAAATATTTAATTTTAGATGAAGAAAAGATAACAGAAATGAATAATCAGAGATTGTAATTTCTAAGACACAGGAAATCATCGGCGATATCACATAATGATTGGTTGAAATAGAATTCTTTTGTTTTATTGCAGACTATTTATCATATGTTTTTCTTATATTTTACTAACATTATTTAAAATTTGTCATTACATTTAACCAATTTGAATGTAAAACAATTCAATTTCTAGAAGCTAAATTAAAACAGTTCTGATTATTGTGCATTAATATATTTCGGAAAGGAAATGGGTTAGATCTGTATTTAATGAATAAAATCAAATTTTTACTCAATCTGGCCAATAAGAAAATTCATCAGACAAAAGATTTTAAATTACTTCAACTTCCTCTAGTATTATAATTTGTCAATGTTGCTTTATAAAATATTTATTAAATTACCATTTTAAATTACCTATAATAAAAAAGAAATTACATGGTCAACTTCCAGAGACCTTGTGGTCAACTGAGTCAATGTCCCCTGATATAGGGAGAACCAGACTACTGTTATTTATGTTTAACAGATGTTTTCTCTCCTTGAATTCAGTAAGCATCATTTATCTATTGGCCTGTTCTTGATATTGGCTATGCATTAACTCTTTAATATGCATTGGTTAGCAGCAATGAATGCTCAATTCAATCATGATAAGAAAAGAATTTGGACTAGTCCATTATTTGAAGGCAAGGTAAAATATGACATTCTCTTCCCCTGGATAAAATTAGCACGGAAGAATGTAGTCATGCAGGTGCATTGGAAAACATCTTCATTTTGTTGTTTCTTCTGACTTGATGTTTTCAGGACATCTACTGTTGTCATTATTTGTTTTTTTTTTTTGGAACTGAAGGTAACTCAACATTGGTAGATTGCAACTGTTTCAACTGATGAAATTTTTCTGATGGCTGGTCTTCGAACTGTAAGTTCACACAGACACATCATGGTTGGCTTGTGGTCTTTTGTCATCTGATGGCTGGTCACTGCTTGGAATGATCTTTTAATGTATATTTTACAAGATACTATTTGTGTAACTTTCAATTTCTGATAAAGGCAAAATTTAATAACCCATTGAAGGGAGTTTCTATCTTTATTATTAAGATTAACAACTCTCATTTGATTTTACAGAATTTTATTGACATGCCAGTAATGTATGCGGCCAATTTTTTCTGAATAATGACACATTCTAACAACCCTGTAAGGGCAAGATTTTGTTTTCTTAAAACTTATTATCCAGCCAGGTGGAGAGTATTTTGATGACTGCACGAAATCTGTTGTGTTTAGTCATGATTATACATATAAACACAAATGAGTATACATATGTTTTATAATATATTTATTAGTAATGTATAGTACAAACATACACTCAATTTACAGTGGTTATTTAGAGATAACTACATTTTGGCCATCTACTGTTGGCAGGATATAGTTCCCAGTTCTAAAGTGAACTGTTGAAGAAGGAACTGTATGTATACTTACAGATTTCTACCCACTTCCAGCTGCACTTGATAGTCTGCCTTGTGTGTAGGTACAGCAACTTTTGGCTGTACTGACAGTTTGCCTTGAATCAGTTTTGGTTCTGGCAGCTTCCAGTTCTAAACATGGATTTCTCTTGCTGCATAACCATTAGCTGAAATAGCTATAGTCTAGAGAATGATCATTGCTGTTCGAGTTAGCAGGAGTTTACTTTGACCACATAGAGAAAATCAGGCTATTGTTATGCAGGTTTAACAACTGTTCTCTCCCTTTACCTTCAAAAAGGCTGACTATTTATTGCCAGATCCAAAACCTTTGGATTCAGTGAACATCATTGCATAAACGTTAGCAGCAATGAAATGCTCAATCAGATTGTGATAAGAAAGGAATCTGAACAAGACCATTATTTGAAGGCAAAGCGAGATATGACACTCAAAATAAAATTTGTTTATAATTAAAATACAATCTAAGGTAAAAAATAGGGGGAAGGAAAATCATAGCAGTACTGAACGTTATTTATCGTTTGCTAGTTATTTTAATACTTATCAGTAACAGAACTTTCATTCACAATTAGGATAATTTAGATTATAATTTTATTTGAAACAAGTTTTTCAATATAAAGCCAGGAATTAAAGGTTTTCTCTATTAAATTTTTAAATAAAACTGAAACAATTAAAAATAAATTAGTAGTATATTGTTTATAAAATTATTAATTTTAAAATGTCCTGTAAAATGATCACAAAAATTTAACTGATTCTCAGTAAAGATACATTAGAAATTAACAAATTGTTAGAGACAAAAAGAATGTTTCTGTGGATATGTTTGAAAGCGTTTAAGGTTTTACATTGGTAGAGCAAATACTTTATAAACAAAATGAAAATAATAAAATATATATATTTTAATTATTAAAATTCATATATTGATATGATATAAAAATGTTTCCATGAAATGCAATAACAATGAGCATATTAAAAAAAATATTCAAAAGTTGGAATCGATCCTAGGTTCCCACATTCCAGAATCTAACACTCATATTACTACACTAAGCCACTTTAGGTAGCACTTTTAATTATTACACTAGTTTTATTAAAAAATTGACAGCGAACATTCTAAAATAAGCCAATTTCTCTATGAAATCTTTAAATAAAAGTTACTACTATTATTTTCCTAAATTTAATGCTTACAGATGTCGATATTAATTATTTGTGTGTGTGTGTGCGCGCGTGTGTACCATTTTAATAATAGGTTAAATAAATGTACTGTAATTTGCTTGTGAAATAAATACTTTTTTAAAATATATATATTTTTTATCTTCATAAATAAAATTTCTGATAATTTTGCAAATTTTTAAAATGGATCTATTTATTAATTACATAATGTGAAAAATTAAATCAATTTATGTAACGAAATCAAAAGCACTCTCAGACCAGACTAGTCAGTTTATATTTATAAAAAATGAAAAGGAAGGTTAAAATTTGCCTTCCTTATTTGCCATCTAAACTAGCCTGATATCTACCTCTTTATTAATAATTGAACGATTAATAGATCAATCGGCTGGCTACTGAAAATTAAATCCATGTTTTTCTTAGCCCAGATTCAAAATCTAGTAATGAATATGATTGCTAGAAATGTTAAATATATGGTCAAAATAAGAGTCATAGATCACATGATCCTATCTCTTAAGCTTGTAAGTTATAAACAATGAGGATTGCCAATTCCTCTACAAGCTTTGTGATAAATGCTTAGCCAGAGCCAGCACTTAAAATATCTCTGTCAGGAACCCCTCCCCAAACCCTGACCATGGTTTCGTGCTTTGGCACTACTCAGAGAGGTATCAGAGTGGGTTCAGACACTAGATCTAAAAATACCAACCCAAAGCCAAGCACTTATCTAAAAGTTATCCTCAATGTTAAATATATATATCACAAATACCTCTCCATATATATGAAACAACTGCTTCATTCGGCAATGAAAACAATACTCCATCTCTTTAATGGTAGAATTTTTAAATAGACTCTCATATAAAAATGTGCATGTATTAAATATTCTATATATTTTTTAATACAGGTAATGTTAATTTTTAGTTCTACTGACTTTTTTGATCAGGGTCAGGAATTAAGACACCATTGACTCAGATATATTACTGCTCCCACTGACTAAATGTGAATTGAATTAAAATGAACTCTTTTCTAAATTATAGTTAATGATAGATAGCTTGCATTCAGTTTTCTTTTTTTAAAGAAAAATATCACAGATACATACAACTTACTGATTAATATATATTCATAAGGATACAGATATACACACACGTACCATATTTCTTAGCAAACATTCATAACGGAATATAGACATTGTAACTTCAGATATAATATGTCCACATAAATCATATGCCAGTTCTTTATTTATTTAATGTGCTTCCAAATTGCCTTTTAATATGTTTTATAGTAAATGGTTTCAACATTTTATCTAATTGTAGATCTCCACTGTGTTCTATTCTCAGCCATATTATTGCAATGAGAGCAATCAATATTGCATCTTTATTAAAATAATCTTTACAAGTGTAAATATAACTTTTTAATAGTCTAAATAGATAAAATAATGTGGAAGCATTAAAAAACTTCAGCAAGCTATATGTATACTAAACGTAAATGTAGATTGAGCCCAGCAATACTTTAGTTCTGCATGTCGGTAAAATGGTATGTTTATATACGACCAAAGCTAAAGTGTAGGTGGGCTCATTTTACATCTACATTTACTGACAGTTGATATACATAAAGATCACTAGGGGTTTCTAGTATTTCTGCATTATTTTAAAATAGTCTTGACAATACAAATCAGATTTACCTCTTCCAGAAAAAAAAAACCTCTGCAAATTCACTTTGAAATATTTTACATACGCCTGTTATTTTCCATATGCTTCACATGCCCAATTCAACAAACGCATACCTTTCTTTATATGCGTTGATCAAATATAAACAAATCCAGCAAACTAATAATTGTCCTGATAATCTGATCATCCCATATTAAGCTTATTAAAAAGTATGTCTCTGAACCAAATGAAAGGGAAAGTTTTCCAATGCCTTCACTGTTGCATCTTGTGACCGTTTCACTTCCATATAATAATAAAAAAATAATCAAATGACTTATTATTCAGACATTTATAAGATGTCCAAGCACTAAAAGTGATGCAATTGGGTCTTAATGTGGGATCCCTTAACCTCCAGAGTATGCCACCCTATCACTGCATTAAACCATGTATGGGGTACGTTCAGTTTGGCAGAAAACTTTACTTAAAATCAATTTAGTTTAAGTAAATACTCTTATAATAAAGTAGCCTACATTTTAAATTGTTAAATGCAACAGCAGTTCATTGGGGGGGGGGGGCACTGCACTACATCTCAACATCCATCCCACCTTTCTATTCAAATAGCTATGAAAGCATTTAAACTGATTCAATAACTATGAATAGTTCACTATAAAGGAAAGATTAACAATATTACAAATTAACTACAGCTTAGCACCACTTTCGATCAGGCCAATCATATTCATAGCCCTGTACTATCCCACCTGGTCAAAAACAGTGCTAAGCTGTAGCTAATTTGTAATATTGTTAATATTTTCTTTATAGGGAATTACTCCTATTTATTGAATTACAAAATAATAAGTAAAGAAGCAAAGTTTATTGAGTTAAACTGATTCAGATTGAAAGTGGAGAAGAGCAAAGTTTACTGGGATTTTTATTCTGTCCTTAATTGATATATTGTACTTGCATTATTTTGAATATTAATTACTAATGTTTTTTTAATAGATTCCATTCCAAACAAGCCTGCACTCACTCTTTGAATGAGCAAAAGTAGCTCATCACCAAATCTAGAACTAAGAAGAAAAATTCTCATTCAATTTTTTAATTAGTTTAAATTCTGCCATTAGACCTATACTAAACTTGGTTTTTTGCTTCAGCGAACAGACAAAAAAGAATAATGGGGTTAGTAATACATAGCTCCCGTTTAACACCAATTTTCAGTTCAAGTACCCCAAATTTTCTATTATTGGTAACAATGAAGATATATATATATCATGGCTTTAGAAACAAAAACTGATATTTGGGAGTTTTCCAGTAAACCAAGATGGCGGCTGTCCATATTTTTGATGAATCTACAGTTATGTGTGTGTGGGGGGGGGGGGTATTTACAAAAATGCTTGGAAGCAATATTTAATATTTATATTTTATTACTGTTATTTTACAAAAAGAAATCATTGTGGAAAAATTAATTACAATATTTACATTTTTTTTTTTTTGGATTGACTTATTAATAGAAAAATGAAAAAAAAAATATAAATACAATATTTTCACTTTATTCATATCACAGCGTGCAATCATATCATGATCATTAATGTACACTTTTCGGGAGGGAAGAATCCCATACCTTTGAAAATAGTGTACTGCGTGTTTTGTGGTAGGTTCCAAATTTTTATCATTACAATTTACCAAAAAAATTGCTGACAATAAGAAACACACTATGAATCAAAGTACAACAATGTTAAGAGCATCTTGTCACTTCTCATATTTAATATAAGTATAAAAAAAATTAAAATAAAGCTTCTCAATGAAATTTATTCCTTTTTTTACTTTAATAATCGATTTATTAATTAAAACAAAATTACACATCTTCAATAGATAATAGGCTCTTGAAATTACAATTATCCAAAATACAGGGTGCCATCTTGGTTTACAGGAAAATTCACAAGTATCCAAAAACTATATCTATAATATTTCTTAATTCTCAAAAAGCCCACACTGAGTTTTTGCTAATCAATGATCTACAATTAAAAGCATCTCATCAATAAAATTATCTTTTCTGTGCAATGAATAACAATGATGTCTATTATAATCACTTCAGTGTATTCAATTTCCTGTATTCTTACAGACGAAGTGAGTACACTTTTTAAGGTAAGGCAACACAGCTTTAGAGAACACATTTTCTCAACAAACTTTGATAATTTTGAAGTTGATATAAACACTACTATAATTGTTTACTTCAAGTGGTATTCCCTCAAGATGTGATGTGATGTACTGTGACTTTTCCTTATATGGAGTCGGGAATCTCTCAGCAACTTTGCTGATCTTTATTCTCATCAAGCTGGAAACCTCTAGCGAAATACAAATGAACCGATATGGTGAATAAACAATTAATTGCAGCTATATGAATTTTCAAAGACATCATCTTCAATGCTCTTCCTTCAATCTTGAAATCTTGCAAAGCACTTGAAACATTCCTGTGATTCATGACTTTACTGTTATATATAGTTTAAATCATTTCAAACATCCCAGAAGTAGTTTTCTCTAATTTAAAACAAAATTTAATGTTATGGGTTAAGGTATAAAATACAGTCATACTTAATTTCATAATTTTTATCCAAACACACCAGAGCCTTAAAAACCTTTTGTGGTTAATAGCTGAACTATGTCACTACATGACGTATATAATGACTCAGAGATGGTTCTGCAGACAGCTTGAAGAGAAAATCAATATCTTTTTACTGAAACACATTATAGATAAAAGAGCACCTTTGCTGGTTTACCAAGATCTTGCTTTCAACATGCCAAAGAAATTAAAATGACAACAATCACATATCAGTTCTCTAAGTCTGCAGACACACATATGGTATGTAAATAAAATGTAACCTGAAAGTAAATCAGAGAAGAAATACTTTAAACTTGAAAAAAATGCATGTTATAGTTTGAAGTATATCTCAGTATTAGGTGACACTTGAATTTAAAGCTTTATGTATAGAATTAAATTTTTTTGTTGTTGTTGTGGATATATCTTTTGAAAATGATCCATGTGAATATTTCAACTCACCATTTAGATAAACAACCATGCAAATATTTCAATTCACCATTTAGATAAACTCCATCTTATAATTGATGGGTAGGTTAATAATATTCCTATGGATAACTGATCAGGAAGCCATGTGATGTTGAGACATCAAAGTAGCTGATTGAGCATAACAATTCTCATCAACTTCTTAAATTTTTTTTTGTTTACTCAACAATGACTACTCTTCTTCATTTTACTTTTATACTAAATCAAACAGAGCATTTATTACTAATAGGAATGTGTAGATGCATGCTTTACGAGTGGATTATTTTTTTTACAGTAAAAGTCTGTGGTATGAATGTATATAGGTATGTATTTAAAGGCTTTTGAATAGTAGTAGTGGTAAACCATTTGTCTGCCATTTCCATAACATAGAATCAAAAACTAAGCCAAGTAAAACTTAAAATTTTGTTCAGGTTCCAATCAGAGTCAAGGTTATTCCACTTAGCTAGATCATCATCAGCACATCTGTAAGTGATCAGGAAATGGCTATCTTAGTAGAAATTAAAAAACAAAGAAGACAAACCTTCACACAATAAATAGGTCTGTTGTGTATTGCCTTCTGTTTTTTCGTAAGGAAGAACCGAGGCTGTTCTGCAATAGGCTCTCTGAAAGCCGTTTCATTTTTTAGCTTCACCCATGCACACAGAAATAGATATCAATAGATAAAAACAGAAATGTAAGTATATTACTTTTTTTAATTGCATTATTCCCAAATCTATACGTAGAGGGTAAAAAATTCACATAAAATTTAAAATTTCTCTTTTTATAGGGCAATGAATTATTTACTTTTATTATAATTTTATTACCGAAATTATCACATGTTTACTGAAAGAGAATATATTCCATTTTAAGCTTTGAAACTGTCGTAGTTAAATGTTCTTATTAAGAAGATCCATAGTCCTGAGTGATTTATTGAGAGTGTCAGATTTTGGACTAAAAGTCCGTGGATCCTGTCCAGTTCTGTCATCGCGGATGCTTAAACTTCTTATGAACTCCCAAGTACTAAAGACATACTATTATTTATTTATCAATTTAATATGCAATAAAAAACGGCAAGTTCACTATTAAAGTGAATTAATTATTTACGAAAAAAATGCCTTCTTTTTCTGCACATCAAAATTTATGAATAATAAATTATCTGCTATAATATAATTGTAAAAAATTCGCTCTGCCAAAAAATATGCTACTATATATATATATTCAGAATTGTAATCCACCTTATTAGCTCTACATTAAAGTATATCTTATATAACTTAAAGCTTTAAATTCAACTTTCCTACTAAGCATTAAACTTTATTGTGACAAATCCTTATGTTAATATTCTCTCCCGCTCTGGACTTCTTTATTCCTGATTATCCTCCAGTAGTTGTATATTTTACAAACACATTCATATCATCGGGGAGGGTTTTTTGTTTTTGCACACATTGTAATTTCTTTTTATCTGTCTAAATAAACATATATTTCAAATGTTATCAAACTGCTCATACACATATTTTGGATTAAATATCTCAGCATTACCTTTTTTGTTGGTCTATGACTAACTACTTTTCTATTATCACACCTACCTTTCTATGTTTTATGATCCATCTTTAATTTAGTGATGACTATTTAGAAGTGATTTTTTTCTATGCCTTCTCTCTATCAATAAACTTTTGGTCAAATAAAAAAAAAAGGAAAACTAAAAAGTCTTTTAGTATTCCATTGCAGGGCAAACTACTCTCCACACAAATAATTAATTTAAAGAATATCAATTTACCAACCAATATTAGATGAATATATAAGTAGGCTACGAGTAGGCTATCTGAAAATTTTTTCCAGTTTATCTGCTTTTGAATCAAACCTAGGTTGTGAGTATGTGCTATCATTATTCCAAGGGATATTTTTTAGTCAAATAATCAGTTTTATTTCTAAGTTTATTATACAGTCCCCATTTGATTTCTTTGATAATTGATTACACACAGTTATAGTAACCTTTTGAGAATTGATCAACAGCTAAGACTAACTAATCCCGTTTTTACATCGATGAAATCATATTTCTCAAACTTTTTTAAATACTGAAAAATATTGGAGATTTGAAAAGTCTCGCAATATACTTTTATTAAGTTTTAAGTTTTCACCTAATTCAATCAAATTGTATAAAAGAAAACAATTCAATCTTTACCCTCCCCTACTCCACCTCTAAAATTTCTTTCATGTCTTGGATAGCATTTTAGTAATAAGATATTTTGAAAAACTTTGAAAATAATGAAGTTTTATATATAAAATAATGTAAAATATTACTTTTTCTCAGACAAAAATGCCATTAGAAAATACAAAAAAATTCAAATCAAAAGAATTAATAAATCAATATTCGGTATTATGTAAATTAGTTTTAGATTTTTTATTTTCTTTAGAAAAATAATATTTTTGTTAACTTCAACTTTTTAAATATTCAACGAATATCATATTTCTGTATAGATTTCAATACAGAGTGAATTTATATAAATGTCTTATTTTATTAAGCATTCATTTCACTTGAAATAGGAAACTTATGTAAGAGTCACGTGGCCTTTCCAATTTGTATTTGTCTAAGATATTTAAATTTTTTCATTTAAAAGTATAAATTTTATTTATTATATTTAACCACATGCGCTTTTTACTTTAGCAATTGTAAAATATCTTGGAAAAAAAAAAAAGAGGAATATTCAAATTATTATTTTTAATATATTAGCTATAGTCATAATTTTTTTCTTATATTAAAAAAAAAATATTTCTAATATTTCTCTTTCTCAATGTATGTATATAAACAAATGGCAGATTATTTTTTTTAAAAAAAAAAACGTCATATAAAAAATTTACATGTATTATCATGTGTTTTTTTTTCTTCCATTATATATTATTATATCCTATTTGGAAGAGTATGGATATAAACGAAATAATTGAATAGTTTATTGTATGAGAATTCGTAAAAACTTCGGAGTACAGGAAGTAAAGAAGCAAAGCCATGATCCATCAATGATGAGCTCTAGAATCTGTTAGTCTGTCACTTTTAGTTTATTTTAAACATTAGTTTGAGAAAGATTAGTGAATGGTCGAAATTGTAAGCTATTTGCAAATATGAAAAATAAATTATTGCATCAAATAAAGTGGGTAAGAAAAGTGATTTCATTATTCATATTAGTACTACACGAACACAAATCTTTTTCCTACTCACCTTGAATCAGCAAAATATTTTTCAAAATGTTTAATTCTGATAATAAAAATCATTGAAGACTAATAGTTGTCATTCACAAATTTGGACAAACTGCTCCCCACCTTTTTACAAATATAAACTTTCAAATACAACTTCTTTGTTACTACAATAAAATTGCCCTGCATATATCTTTGGTTATTAATATTTATTAAGGCAATAAACCTAAAGCGCATGCGGTTGAAAATGCAAAGGTAGGGACCTATACAGATCTTAACCACAAGCTTACAGTTAAGACCTGTAGAGGTCCCTACCTTCACATTTTCAACCACACATGCTTTAGGCTTATTGCCTTAGTAAATATTACTTATGTAATCAAAAATTTATATCTTTGGTTATATTGCTGTTTGAAAAATTGATTAATAAATTGATAGCAATGAAATTATCATTCAGTCCATTATTTATCCCAATTATGGATTGTATTTTGATTAAATACATACTTCAAGATTGGATTGTTCTTAACATTTTATTTGCTCTGAGTGGGTTCACACAGTTGATAGAGCATCTGATTTGGAATTGGGAGGTGTCATCTCATGCTCAAACTTCTTATGAACTCTTAAGCAATTAAACCATTAGCCTTTACATATATATATATATATATATATATATATATAAAGGCTATATATATATATATGATAAACATTTCCTGATATATATATATATATATATATATATATATCAGGAAATGTTTAGACAGATATAGGAAAAGTGTTAATGCAAAAGTAGAGTGAGAGAAAATAATTAAAAAAATATTGATAGTTGATATTCCTAATATTCAAAAACACATTGATAAATTTAAATTAAAATTTACTAATGGTTTTCAAATACTGACAGATTTTGAAGATGGTTCAGATTTAATAGAGCTCAAAAAGGAAATATAAATACATAGAATTGATACTCTGCTAAGAACTACAACAAAGACAGCTAGTACAAAAAAGCAGGAATTCACCACTACATTTTCAACTGAGACAAAATAAACAAGGCAAAACTCTCCATACAGTAGTACCATCCTGTGCCAACCGGAGTCATCAATGAATGCCAGAAGGCTTGTGCATAAAATCCCTATCTGACATCCATTGATTACTGTGGTTGGCACAGGATGGCACTACTGTATGGAGTTTTGCCTTATGTGCGAGTATAAGAGATGGTGATCATGTGGTGTTTAGTGATGCAAAATAATATATAAAGAAAAAAAAGAATATAAAATTATTTGTAAATCATGCAATAAAAAGAATTAAATATCTATAGTTTTGTAATAATTGAGAAATAGCAAGAAAAGTTTTAGAAAAAAAAAATTTTCAAAAATATCAAACATCTTGATATTGAAAAACAAAAAAGAAAAGATGCAACTATTACTAAAAAAAAATAATGATATCATCAAATGAGTGGATCTACAGAGAATTGTGTAATAATAAAGAATAAGAAAACAAATTAACCACTAAAATTACAGTATCAACCGAATTACAAAACATTTTAAATAAAGAGATAATCTGAAAAGAAAAAGCTGCAGAAAATGATGGAATTCTTATTTATCCCTTAAACGAAACAAAAAAAAAATGTTAGCATAACTATATAACAAATATTTAAATGATAAAGATAATATCATTTATGTTCTTTATTATTTTTTACAATGCTTTTTTACAATCATCTAATGACAATTTCGACTTCCCCAAAAATCTTCTTCAGAACTTCTACTCATATAAATGATATTAATATTATATGGATTTGGCAATGCAATATGAAAGATAAAGTTATAATTCTTCATATAATATTGATATTTAAGTAGAGTGATAAAAAAGATATTAGAAATTAGACATAACAGTTTTTTATCAGATTTATATAAAATCTTTACCAAATTAATTACAACTTGTTTCCAATGAACTTTGGAT
Source organism: Epiperipatus broadwayi (assembly GCA_028023455.1). NCBI lineage: Eukaryota > Metazoa > Onychophora > Udeonychophora > Euonychophora > Peripatidae > Epiperipatus > Epiperipatus broadwayi. The sequence goes on along the minus strand of JAQFVV010006359.1, from coordinate 2,160,150 downwards.
TGAAAACAAGCTGAAAAAATATATTTTAGAACTTGAGAGAGTTAAAGAAGAAAACCAACAAACATGAGGTGCCATTATACTTCGATTTGAAGATTATAAAATGGGCATTTTATCCTAAAAGAATTTCCACAGTGATTAAATCGATGAACAGCTAGACTCAGGATATCACATTTTGAAAAATATTTCCCAAAATGCAACAGTAGTGTTTAAATTACATGGTGATTCTGATAAGATTAACATTGATAGAGATATATAAAGATGAAGAGAAATAGTAAAGTATAAAGTTATTGATAGTTAGTGTGTTTGATGTACAATAGAGGAAGCTATATTATTATAAAAAAGAGTAAGGAAGTAGAAAGCATTATGGGATAGAAAAATGGAGGAAGTAAAGGAGTGAGAAATAAAGTAAGAATTTAAATTAAAATTATAAATAGGTAGGGTTAGATAAAAAAATAGGATAAAAATAGAATTAAAAGATATATAAATAAGGAGTGAAGGAGAAGGTAGAGATAAAATTAGATAAAAAATAAGATTATAATTGGGTAAAAGTTAATGAAGGTTGGAGATATTTATAATAATATAAAAATTTAAAAGTAAAATAAGAAATGGAAGAATTGAAATAAATTATGATATGAAGAGATTTGATAGTAATATGAAAGTAATTATATATTTAATTATGTTTTGATTTATAAAAGTTAAAAAATGTTACAGTAAGATTATGTAGAAAAGAAAAATTTAATGGGTTGGGGTAAGGTAAAATAATTAGTGGATTAAATTGTAAGATTATAAAATAAAAATATATATTGGATAGGAGTTAATATAATAGTAAAGGGTGAAAAGTGATTTATTAATATAATAAAATATAATAGAAAGGGTATAAAAATAAATATAATAATAATAAATAAAAATAATGGTAAAATAAAATAATATTAAGGTTAAAAGGATTAAATTATTGAATATAATATAATGTAAAAATAGTTAAATTGTAAAATTATATGTATAAAATTTATAAAATATCATTGTATTTATGTAATATTTAAATTTGTAGATCTGACGAAGACTGCTGGGAACAGTCAAAACTGTTATCAAATTAATAAATATATTTTGCTAAAAGTGTAAAAGAGTGGAGGTTTGATGTTAGATACAGATATATAAGAGTGATTCCATAGCTCCAAAACTTTTTACCACAGTTTCGTAATGAGTATTTTGTAAATTAATTAACATATACTAGCTAAAAAAAGAAGCTTATTTTGAGATGTTTTGAGCATTAGTCACATTGTTATTGTTTTTAGCTATACTTGATTTTTCTGTGACTATCTAGAATGTTAGATTATAGAAGTGTTCATGTATTTTAAGTTTATTTATGCAATATATTTATAAAATATTTATTTTAAACCAACAACTATGTGACTACAAACAGATTTTTATTTTAATATATATATATTTTTTAAAAATCATAGAATCTTAATTATGGCAAAGCAGAAGCAGTTCTTACTGACTAACAAAAATTACTTTTAGTCAAGCATTGGTGGTCGAGTGGTCAGCACAGCTGCCTTACAAGCAGTTGTCCCAGGATCATTTCCCGGGCGATGCTTTGACACATGGAAAAAAAATACTTTTACAAACATTGGTAACAAATTTATTTGAATATTTTAATAATAATAAATTTAATTTGGAATTTTAAGACATACTTTCATTTTTTGATAAGGTATCGCCTAATAAGAAATATTTAATTCTACAAACTTTATTAATAAACAAATATTAATTTTTTGAATGTCTATCATTTAAAAACTCACATTTGTCATAAATAATGTAAACATTATCAACACATGATAGACAAAAAAGACTTCATTGTAAAAATAAAATGTTGTAAATATGGACAAAGTTTGCACTAGTCTTTCAAATAGGAATGCAACATTTCTGTCATGAACAGACTAAAATGGGAAGCAAAGAAAGCAAATCTAAATGAAAATTAGTTAAATCATCTAGACTTTTTTTTTTCATATGTCAAATGCGTTGACTGGGAAGCGAACAGGGGCCAGCTGCTTGGAAGGCAGCTATGCTAACCGCTAGGCCACCAACGCTTGACAAATCATCTAGACTTTGCAGTTGATATGAGTATTTTACAAGTAATAGTTCAAAATTTAGGACATGTAAGAGTTATCAGATGAAAGACTGATAATCATGAACTGAAAACCATTTAACATTTTCAAATATCCTGGTCAGATTACATAATGGATAAAGTTAATCAAAGAATTAAACTTGAATGGAGTGCTTTTGAAAATAAAGGGTTTCAATAGATGTGTTTTACCAGTTCTTAACTATTTGAGATTTGAACACTTAACAGAAAAACAATTCAGAGACTTCAGATTCAATGAAGTATGTCTGAAGCAAGAAGAAAGATTAAAAAGTGAAATTGGATTTGACTTAAAAAATACAAGTATCATTGACATCGCTGAGTTAAAAATACTACTAAAGAGATTATAATACATGGGCAGGTCAATGACTAAACTGGATTATATGAAATTATAAAAGACCATCAAAGAGAACATGTGGAAAATGGATGGATGACATATGACAATTTGTTGGTGCAATTTGAAAAACAGACGCTACAGATGCAGAAACTGAATTAGATTCTGAGAGATCTTCATTTTATAGTAGATCAATGATGTTTGAAATATGATGATGATGGATAGGGCATCATGATAAAATGCCAGAGTATTTACTTTTCTTACAGTCCACATGGCTTCAAATCCAAGTTAGGTAAATGTGAACATTTTTTTTCAGCAGATCAGAAATTTTTCTTTCCAGCAGCCCATCAATAGACTAGCATCTATTACTGGTTTAAAATGCGCATCCAACTAGAGGATAAAGCAAGTATAGAAAAATGCTCTAATCCTTCAGTCAGTAATTGAAAATCTCTGATAACTACTATTCCTCTATTAAAGATTGTTGAAGATGCTTTTATCCTACATTAGGTTATTTAAAAGTAGTTTTATTTACATTCGCGCACACACACATTTAATCAACTATAGTTAAAACTATGATTTAAATACTATACTAAGTTTATTTAATAATTAAATATTATAAAGGGATTCATTTTAGCAATCTCCAATATTTAGAAATCGGAATGGTAGGATCTCTGATTCAGTTGTTAGAATTGATTTGGTGGCCGAGTGGTCAGCAAAGTTGCCTTTCAAACAGTTGTCCCTGGTTCGCTTCCCGGCCGATGCTTTGACACATGAAAAAAATCTACTTATATAAAAATGAGAGATAATGCAGTTTTCCATGATCTACAAAACTATAGTCAATATAATTTTGTTTAGAAGTAGATTCAGTTCAATGAGAATAAAATGCTAACTTCTATATAAATATATGGATTGTCTGTGTGCGTATGAGAATTATAATTAATGCTGAAAAATAAAATGACTTACTTATTATTTTTGATGTTTCATGTTTCTTGGCGTCGTATATCCAAATTTCTTCTGTTCCGCTTTTTGAAATTTCTATAGAAATTCGTTTCTCAGGCAGGTCAAAATATTCAGTAATATCCATTGTTATGTTTTTTTGCTGCAGGGTGGCTTCAATCTGAAGCTGATAGTGATCCGGTAATAACGGCAGGAGATGATCACTTATGGCTTCCAAAGGTGGGCAGGATATGTTGCTACTTAAATCCGGATCTGCAGAAATTGGGAAGCCAAACAGAGGGATGGAGACGGTCATTAAAAGCAAGGAAAGCATCTGAAATTATAAAAAGAGAAAATATTTTTAATCTTGATGCCATAAAACTAGAACGAAAATGAAAATATTTTATTTCAAAGAGAATTTTTAAAAAATACACTAATGATATGATTAGAAAATTAATGATTATTGTACAGTGCTTTATATATATACATACTTTCACTCCATCACCCATTCGTGAAACATGAAAAAAGATTAGCATTTATATAAATCTGGGCTAAGGATAATCTCTAGCATAATAAATGAATAGTAATAATGATTAATTAAGGTATTTAAAGAACTCAAGGGTCACCGTTATTAATGCAGTAAAATGACTAAATGGCCTTATTGCGCAGGAATTTCGAGCACCCGGAAGTGCCAGAACAGAGATCGATCTTAGGACCTTACATTCCAAAATCTGGCACTAGGTATACATGCACTAATTTCAATACTTGTAAATCAAAGTGTGCTATTTTTATATGCACTAAATATTTTCATGGATTAATTATTACATAGTTAAAGAAGTAGATGGAATTATTTCCGCGTAATGACTAATGACATTTATTAGTTGTGGTAACTATCAATTACTACTGCCAGCCGTTAAGCTAAACAATTCGCTCTAATAATCCACAGTAGATTTTATTTTTTGTCATGGATTTACTTAAAAATGAAAGATCTTTTTTATTCTAACCCAAGGTGTTATATAGATTTGAACCTATATATATTTAGGTATGTCAACTTCTCTTTATAACCTCTACAGATAATATTATCTTTCCCAGAAAGCTTTGTTACATTAAATATTTTCATCCACCAATTGCAATGGAAACAAAGAAATGAGTACAATTATTTATGACTAGCAAAATTTATTAGCAATAGTGTTGCCCTAATAGGGCAAATTAAAAACTGTCAATAATATCCTGATAGATACCTAACAATACTAGTCCTAACAATTTTTTTTAATCATTACATGGAAGTACTTTCCATTCATTCAGTTGTTTAAAATATATGTATATAATTATCATTTAAAATAATTACTAATTTATGTAAAATATGAAATGAGACTATATTGTCTCTGATATATGTACAATGTTTAAACCATAAATGCCAATAGTTAATTGGTTTCCAAATGTAAATCATTTCCAAACTGTCAACGTCAACAGATAAAGATGGATTCCACCATTTATCCTGATGTATGATCTTTAAATAGATGTGAGTGAAAACCCATAACTGAAACAGAATAAGATTAAAGTTGCCCACAAATTTTAAATAAACTCCATTCAACAGTAATTGAAATTATATTGATTTATTTAATCTTTGGCAGTTGTGAATTATGATTTATAATTGGAAACCAGTTATCTAGTAGCATTTATGATTTATTATATCTAAAGTATTGAATAATAACTTGTCTGAAAGGTTGTAAAAAGGATTATTAATTAAACTCTCTTCAAACATTTTATCTTTGCCTGTTAAATGGAGTTAGTTTGTCTATCACTTTTGGGTAAATTAAATCTCAGTGTTGTATATGCATTCACTCATTGGCTAATTAAAGATCTTAGATCAGGATAAAATATGGGATTCATCTTTTCTCTACTGATGTTGTCTTAGCAACAGATTGTTAACATTCTGTTGGTTTAACCATCTGCAGTTGTGAAGTATGTTTAATATTATGGAACTGGATTGAACACAATTTCTAATTACAATTATGCAATAGCATAATCATATTTTAAAATAAACAAATTAAGATATTCTGATATCGTGAGCAGGTGTTTAAGTCCGGTACCTGATGAGATTAGATTATAACTGAAACATCCTTGGTATAAAAGATTAATCTTCTTATTTTACATTTAGCATCAGGTAGTAGTACTAAAGTTTAATTTTGCACTAGGGTAGTGTTACAATATTCCATTTATTACAAACATTCTCAGTCCAATTATTGTTATATTATATATATAATTTTTAAATGAGTTTGTTTACTATATATAATAAATTTATACATAACAATAGATTAAAGCAATAAGCTGTAAAATCCACACTAAAACATGTTAAATTTATAATCAAAATAAGAGTCATAGATCACATGACCCTATTCTCTTAAGCTTGTAAAGTTATCAACAATGAGGATTGCCAATTCCTCAACAAGCTTTGTGATAAATGCTTAGCCAGAGAAAGCATTTAAAATATCTCTGTCAGGAACCCCCCCCTCCCCAAATCCCTGACCATGGTTTCATGCTTTGGCACTCCTCAGAGAGGTACTAAGGTAGGTTCAGACACTAGATCTAAAAATACCAACCCAAAGCCAGTATTTATCTAAATGCTATCTATCGAGTTGAAAATCTGAAATTTTCAGATACCTACATGTCTTCAAACCCAGCTATCCAACTCAAATAGCTATATGGGGCTGATAGATCTTCAGCCATACTATATATTAGTAGTCTTAGCAATATAACATCACATATTTTATTGGTTAGTTTTTTTTTTCTTGGATAACTCTCAGCATAAGTACATAATCTCATTACTAAACAAGAATTAGGTCTCAACTGATAATTTTATATTGTTAATCCACATTTCTCTTACATATTGTGGCAACCATGAGTCAAACAATCCCTGAAATTGCAATACAAATGTCTTTTTTTTTTTTTAGTAAATAGAATTCTATAATATTGTTTCCTTCTATATTCAGAGAACTCTTGATCTATATACTGTTTATTTTGGAAAACTGCCAATCATCTTAACAGCCATATAATTTTTCAGCAGTTATAAAGCAAACTATTATTGTCTTTCAATCACCAATCAAAAAACTCGAAACCTTGGGTAATGGGTTATTGAAGAGTATGAATTTCATCATAAGTCTTTGAGAAATGTACTTTATTTATATAGATGAAGATACTAGAAATAATACATAATTTTATATAAATTAACTTTAAATAAAATTAGCACATTTGATTATAATAGCATTTCAACAAATACATAAATAATTACCAATCATTTGGCATTAAGGAGAAGTTAATCTATTTCTTTTGAAAGACCAAATATATTTTTGTTAATTGTATTATGCATGGCTCTTTCATTCTGTTTAGCATTCAACTTTCCTCACTCATGTGAAAAAATATATTTTAAAATACGTCAAGAACTACTCTTACACTTCATATATACACTGGGTCTCATTTTATGCGGTAGATAGGTTCCTCAGAAAACGCGCACAAAAGAAATCGCACAAAAATAGACTTAACTTACCTTGAAAAATGGGGATAGGGGGTTGTAATTTTCAGAAATCGCATAAAAGCAAAGCAAGAAGGAAAAATTACTTTAAAATTCACATTAAAAAATAATGAAATAAAGTATGACTATAAAAAATTTCAAATATTTGAAAAAAAATAATACAAGACAAACTTTTTTTATTAACTACAGTATTTAATTTTACATTTTTTCATACATATTTTAATCATTAGCGGTTGTTTGGCTATTTGACAATATGCGTTCGTTTGTGAAATGTTAAGAAATCAGATTCGTCATGTGACATACAACTAGCACCACTTTCAGTCTTGAGCTGTGTTCATGGTTTTTTTTGTTTCTATATTTAAAAAATGAGATTGTAATCAAAACAAAATGATTATAGATTATTATTAGAAAGATTATTTTCAGTTTATAAAATCAATAAAATCTTCGTTATTATTTATTTTAAAAATCTAAAAAATTATTTATTTCTGTTATAATTAACAAAATACGTTTTAAAAGTTTAAAATTTTTGTCTATTTATTGTGATATTTTTATATGTAAATATAAATCTATTATTATTATTTACTCATTAGTATAAGTAGGTTATTTACATAGAAGCTAATATTCTAAATACAGCTTCAGGCCATATTCACGTTAGCTGCTAATATAACGTTATATTTTTGAAAGAAAAAAAAGTATTTCAAGTCAAAATAAGTTATTAATAATTTAAATTTCTTGATATCTAATAAATATAGTGAAATATGAAAGATATTAAGAAGAAACACGAATGGCATAACTTCAAAATTTCATTAAAATAATCTGCATAAAACAAGACCCAGGTGTATATCACTAAAAACCAGTCAACACTTATATATACACACACACACACATATATATAAGAAAATGTAAAAAAAAAGTGATTAAGAAAGATTGTTATATGGATATAAACTGTAAAAGATATATTTGATCTTTAACAAAAATTTTTTTTATAAAATTAAAAGAAATAGAAAAATTTCTCATCTAATGAATTATTAGTAATTTAAGTGTTTTGTTAAAAAAATATAAGAAAGTGGGTTATACAAAATATAGCTCTGGTAAAAGGAATTTATATATATATATACAAATACGTATATATTATAATTAACGTTTTCATGGTTATATGATGTAAATAAAGTATTTTTGGGGTTAAACCATCTATTATTTTGTATTACTTATCAATGTTTCGATGAAGTAACATCTGCAATTGCCAAGGTCAAGTTTTAAAAAAAACCATTACATCTCAAGCAATAATAAGATTGAGTGTGAGGTAAAGAGTGAGAGTGAGCATTAAGTGGTTGAGTATTCACCATTAATTGATTTTCAAGTTTATATTAGAAGAGATCAAATAAGTGGTCTCCACAAGGCTGGAATACATTATGCTTCATCAGTTTTATTTAAACCAGTTGGTCCTTTTTAATATTTCATGAGACTCACTCATAGTTCTCAAATCATACTTTTCCAAATTAGCAAATATTTTAGCATTTTCAAAATCAGGTTTGTTATCAATTTCGAAAAATAAAAGCTGATGCATTTAATTTCTGATTGAAGACATTTTTATGTTCCTTAATTCTAACATTAATTCATCTATTGGATTGACGTACATAGATTTTTGAGCACTATGAACATGGAATTTCATAAACAGCCTGGTATTCCAAAAGTACTCAGTCTTTAGGTTTATGGGAAAAAAAATCACTAATTTAATAATCTTTATGTTAAAATTAGATAGTCTTCTACTGATATTACCAGTGACTCCTTTAATATAAGGTAAAACTACTCTATAACTAGGTGAGTTATCCAATTTATCATCTTTTTTCTTTTTAGTATCAATGTTATGTAAAGCTTTATACATGATATTTTTATTGTAATCATTAGAAAATAGAATATTTTTTTGTTAGTTCTATTTCTTGAGTAAGATGATATTTATCAGATCAACTACAAGCTCTCATCAAATGATTTTTTGCTACAGAAAATATTTGAGCAGGATGATAATGAGAATTAAAATTAAGTTTTGTATGGATAGATTCTCTGTAAACTGACACTAATAAAGGAGTCATCACGTTATCTTGCAATCAAAACACCTGTATTAAAAGAAAGGTTGCAAACAAGATCATGGCTTGGGAAATAAGCAGAAATCTGCAAAACATGTGAGCTCTTTAAAGGTAATAATAAAAAAACATTAAAAAAAAGGAAGAGATACACTGATTATAAATATAAAAAGAATTAACAAATACAAAATTTTATTTGAAATAAATTTATTTAGAAATTTTTTAAATTTCTTGATTTCATATTTACAAATTAAAAATAATTGTTTTATCTTAAATTTTATCACATATATCACTTCCATATGCTATTAATCAAGGCTTTTGTTAAGACTCTGTCATGTGAAAATAACAAAGCAGTAAACACTTCACATCTCATATTGAATTTAAATTATCAATGGTAGTGGTCGATTCCCTTCATAGACCAGGCTTTTTTTTTTTTTTGATTACAAATTTCTTTTACTATTTATTAATTTCGTAGGCTTCCAGTTCAATGTCTATCATAATCTAAACACTTTGAAAAAAACCCTTTTGCAAGTGGCAAATGGCTTACTTTAAATGAAAAATTTTTAAGTGGTTAGCTCAAAACTTTTTAATTTATGTCATTATCCATTAATCATATTTTTTTTCATGCATGTGGCTGATAAGTTATTCAGTAATGCAATCTATAAATATATCTAGAGTTCTCTTTTTGAAAAATATTTTTGGTCCATTTTCTTTACAAATAATAAATATTGTAGCCGTAAAAAAAAATAATAATAATAAATATTGTGTTAAATTATTTATTTTGATATAAAACGAATGTAGTGGAATTGTGAAATTGTCTATTAAATTTTCAACATTTAAGGAAAATATAAAATATAGATTTAAATAGCATTCTGTTTCTGAATAATAACAGTTAAATACCTAGCAAAAAAAAAAAATCATAAATGAAGGAATTCACAAAAAAACTTATTTTTTTAAAAAGTTGAGATAAAACTCTAATGATATTTAAATGAATAAGTAAATAATTTTATTGCTTATTAAATACATAATGCTGAGAATAGAAACTTATTTGCAGAGCAAACAAATCTCAATATATTATTAAGATAATTCATAAGCTAGTTTTCCAAAGAATAACTTAAATAAACTTTTAAGAATGCCTTAGTTTTGTCACATCAATGTCAATTACATTATATTAATGTCAACTATACAGTCATTGGTAGAACAAAAATGGGTGTTATTTACAAATCCATTTAAAATTTCAGAACCTAGCTTGTGAATTATTTTACTAATATGTATTAAAACTTTTGTTTTTTAAATAGGTTTACATCAAAGTATGTTGGATTTTTTTTTCCTAATTACACCTACCATCTACAGATGAAAACTAAAATATAGCAGCATTTCATACATAATAAATTAAGTTTATTGACTAACAAAACAAAAGAAATACTACATATTAAAAAAGGCGGTAGGACTGAAAAAGAGACTTATAGTCCTACTCCACAGAAACAGCAATAAATCCAAAAGACAGACTAATATGTATAAAATTCACCAAACCCAATCACTATAAATGATAAACAAGAGATTTATAAAATAAATTAGGTCTTATTTCCATGAATACTAAAACAATTAGGAAATGTGATAGTTTTCTAAAGAAAAAGGTAAAAAATATTTAATGGATAAAGAGGAAAGATCCAACTAATGATAAAATTCTGATGTTTATTAACCAGAAAAAGATTTTATGTTTAACCTGACAACATGAATATTAATTAAAAATGAAAGTTTTATTCAGAAAAAGAGTGATTGTTCTGAAGTTTTAGAATGCAGTATTCACCAGTTTTGTTTTAATTACAAAACTTTCACAGGTGAAAGTCAAGAAATTGTATTTGTGTTTTTTTTGCCCTCTGTTGAGAAATTTTGCAAAACTTTTTTTTAATATTTTAATTTCAAAAAAAATCAAAAGATAGCAAAAAAATCAATATATGGGTCTTCAAAGTTTCTCAAATTCCATCATATATTTGACAATCTCAAACTTTGTGAGATTACTTCGAGAAAATATTGCAATGGTCTAAAAACTTGATTTTTTGGAGTTTATGATTATTTTTATGTAGCAATTGGGTAATAATTATTAAAAATCAAAAATATATATTATTACATATTTATTTTTTTACAGAAATGTTTTATTTTTAAATATATAAAAAAAATATTCTTCTGTGTAATGTTACTATAGAGATTACGGTCACCGAAAATACAATTATCTAGAAATGTCATCACTAACCAAGCTGTTATAACATTTAGTGATATTGTAAAATTTACAATTTTTTTTAAAACTTTTAGACCATTGATTGATAATTTACTAGATATTAAAAATAATTCATTGGGATTTTTTAAACAAACATCAAACAAATAAGATTTTGTTCATTTTGCAAACTGAATCTGCTCCATCTGAAATTTGATGACATGACAGCTCTTTGTTTTGATTAAAATCTAATTTTTAAAATAATTCTGAAAATCAAATGTGATTTTTTAAAATTTATTTAATTTCTAAACAAAAATATCTATCAATTGAGGTCAAATTTATTATATTCTGATTGAGGGCTTAAATCTAGTGAAAACAATTAAATCTGTCAGAATGTTAGCGAAGTGCAAAAAGGTTAATATTATCATAAGTAACATGGATTTTTTTAAATAGTGTGGATTTTCTTATAATACTTTTACTGATGCTTTTAACTGAAAAAAAAATTGAATAAATCAGAATCTTATAGATAATGGATAACAGCTAAGACTTAATTCTTTTGTTTGCTAAGGAAAGATTTATTATAAGAGCATTCTTGATGTTTCATCGCTTAGATCATCACCTGTCAAAATTGACAGAGTTAGAATTTTTTAAATATTTTAATAATTATAAAGCAAATATCAGATTTTGAAGCAAAATTTAATAATTTATCAAAAATCAATATTCATTTACTCACATTAAAATAAAATAAAAAAAATTTAAAGTGAAAAAGAATTCATTCATTTTTTGAAAAGTGTTTAGATAAGCATCATAGATGATATTTTCTTTCTGTTGTTCTGGTTTAAAAGAAAATTGTTAAATATTTAAAAAAATAAAATGTGACTTTTTTAGAATTTTATTTATTTATAAAATTAAATTAAAAAGAAATCAAGTCCAATTTATTGAGTGTTAGTATAAAATAAAGATTTATATAGAACTAAAAAAAAGAGCACTTTCAAAAACTCTCACCAGGTGGTACAAAAAATGTCAGATTTTGTAAGGGTTAAGTATAAGTGATGAAAGTTTATGAACATTTCTCTTTTTTTCTTAAAGGAAAGAAAATCAACAGTGGAGAAAAGATAAGGGAAAGACAGTGATAACAGTATTTTGTCTATAAACGTCTATCTTAAAATAAATAAGTATGCTTAAAACTTTTACTCATTCACATCTATTTAAAACATATGAATAAAGACATGTATTTATCTGAAGTTGATCGGATTAAAGATGTGAGAGCAAGAAATTGGGCATTTGTAGATCCAACTGTAAATAATCAATAAAAGATGAATGAGAATGAAATATAACTATGTTAATAAAATAATATTTGCGCTAAAGTAATCTTTGATCCACCTTACATAATAATAGAAAACCATAAGTTTGTTGCCATATGTATTTTTCAATGAAAAGAGAAAAGGGAGGGGGAGGCTTATTTCACTAATCAAATAACCATTCCATTATAATTGTGAGGTGGAATTATATATATAATAATGCTAAATTGGAATCTGATTTTTTTCGACAATATAGATTTATATTAAACAATTGTCTCTTGATTTTAAAGTTTAATTTGTTCAATATCAACATTACACCTAAAACGAAGGAGATGACTTGCTTAAGATTTATAATAAGCAAATTACAGATTAGAAGATTTAAATAACTGGAAATTGATTTACTGAAGTTATTTCCATAATGATAATCAGATATCTACTATTAAAATATAAAAACAAAAAATCCCCAATTAAAATCAATATGATTTTTTAAAAATGAAATAATTATTCATTGTTCAGAATGATTTTTCTAAGTTAAATATTTGTAAATAAATCAATTATATTATATAGCGCGATGTTTTATAAACTGTAATAGCTAAACAGCATTAAGCTGTTGCACATGCGCTTTGCAGATTTTAACTATAAATGACTGAATACAAACACTTCAAACAGATGATAAAGTCTTTGGGAAAAGATAGAATGGCCATCCATCTTTTCGAACCCAAACTCTTTTGTATGGGCAAATCTTAAGTGTCTGAAAGTGAAAGCGTGAAGATTAAATAATCACTTTAAATTACTTTTACATGCTTGAATGAATGACGCTGGTGAAAATTACTAGAATTTCCGATATGTCATTCTTATTTGAAAATAAATATATGTAAATATTATATATTCTTCTATTGATCAAATATAATCTTAACAAAGTAACTTGTAACGGCAATATTTTTCAAAAATTAAATATCTTTTTATATCTTTTTTGTTTTTTTGAAAAATTTAATACGAGCAATATATTACATTCCAATAATAAGAATTAGAAAAAAAAGAGAATAAAAAAGTTATTTAAACATAAATGAACTCTGACCAATGCTAAGTTTGATGGCAATAAATACCATGAACAAAATTAATTATAGTTTGCCATAAATATCTTCCATTTATAAAAAGTGGCTGATCTTTAAATTTTTTATAAAATTTCTGGATTAATGCCTATAATATTTTTAAAATTTTTTGAAAGTAACATTGTTACACGTTAAACATGTTCTTTTTTTTTCTTTATTTCTTTCTAAAAAACGTATATATTTTTTTTTACTTTATCTAACATAAAATCGATCCAGAAACTTGTAAATCATGAATCTGTCACTCCGCCCCAATGCTAAGCTGCATAGGACTGTTACTAATTCAATAGTAAAAGTCATTAACAATCTACTTATGCAACTAACACATTTTGTAAGAGTTTGCATAACTCAAGTAAAGAGAAGAATTCACTGAGTGAGAACATAGAACCAGATGGACAACAAATTGTTCTCAGTCATGGGTTCTATCTCCCATGAAATATATATAAAAATATATAATAATAATATTATATATAGACATTATTAAAATTATAGTAGAAACAATTCTATAAGCATATCAACTGAGAAACAATGGGATACATTTATTATTATATTAAAAAATTGGATATTTTTTATGATTAAAATGATGAATTTTTTTTCATCCTGAAAACAGTATATAAGGTCAGTTTATATATATATATTGCAAGGAAATCAAATCATATATCACATGATCTAATTTTATAAGCTTGTATTACAAATGTTATATAATGTGCATGCCAATAGTTCTTAACAAGCTTTTCAGAATATTTCTATTCTCAGACCAGTTTCTAGCTCTGACTAGGTTTTGGAAATTTTATATTGCCATAGCTATTAATATATGATGTATCTGAACTTGGGTCAGTCCCATATGGCTATTTAAGTTAGATGGCTGGATTTGAAGACACACGGATATCTGAAATTTTTAGACTTTCTACTTAATAGTTAAACATTTGATAAAGTTCTGGGCTTGACCTGGTATTTTAAATCTAATGCTGGAATATCCTAGCATCTCACTGATGACAGCCAGAGCTAGAAACTGGTCTCAAGATAGGGATAACCTGAAAAGTGATTGATATACTCATTATATATATATATATATACATTTACAAATGACTGTCTGCATAACAAAGAGGTTTCTTTTTTCTTCATAAACTTATACTAAGTACACTTTCAGTGAAGTTCACCATAATCATATATATATAAAACAAAATGGATGTTTATTCTATATATCAAATAATTACAGTGGTGCCACTATTACTATTTCCTCATTACCAGTGATTCACTTAGCCAGTTTTAAAAAAAAAGCCAAAAATTTCACTTTTATAGTTCACATTTCAATAGCTATGTATTGTGGTTATATAACACCCCAACCCATCAGAATTAACAATAGTTGCCTGCAATAAAGGCTCTTGAGATTATAGGTATTAACTTATATGTAAATAAATCAATTATTTTATATAGCGCAATGTTTTATAAACTGTAATAGCTAAACAGCATTAAGCTGTTGCACATGCGCTTTGCAGATTTTAACTATAAATGACTGAATACAAACACTTCAAACACATGATAAAGTCTTTGGGAAAAGTAGAATGCTGTTTAGCTATTACAGGTATTAACTTAGTAACACTTAGGTACTTTATATTTTGCATTTACAAAAGAATGTTAAAATTAACACACTGAAGCAGTAAATTGTTATATCAATATGTGTAACTTCGATCACACGCTATTCAAAAAAAATGTAAACAAATAAACAAAATGTAAATAAGCAAAAAAAAAAAAAAAAAGTACACCGTTCATAATATGCAAGTGTCCATTTTGCTGACTTTGAGAACTGTATGTAATCTGTTTAAAACAAATTAAAATTTGTAAATAAATTTTACAATATGCCAGCAGCTGCTTTTCCAATTTGGAACATTCTATTGGACTTTGTGAAGTTAGAAGAAAAGGTGAAGAGACAATTGATTTAAAAAGTGGACATATACTCTATTATAAAGGCACAAATATTGGAAATACAAGTGGAGTAGGATTCATTATAAATAAAAAGTGGAAGAACAATATTGTGGAGATTGATGGTGTATCGGACAGAGTGGCAAGATTAGTTATACAACTTAATAGCAGATATCAAATGCAGATAATTCAGGTTTATGCCCCAACAAGTTCTCATAGTGATGAAGTAGTAGAAGATTTTTATATGGATGTACAAAAGGCTTTTGATCAGAGTAAACAACATTTTAAAATTGTTATGGGAGACTTTAATGCTAGAATTGGTAAACAAATGAAAGATGAAAGTGCTGTAGGTAATTTTGGTTATGGTAATAGAAATGAGAGAGGATATAGACTTGTGGAGTTTGCAGAAAAAGAAAAACTTTATATTATGAATTCTTTTTTTGAGAAAAATGTTAAAAGGAAATGGACATGGAAGCATCCAAATGAAGGTACAGCAGAATTGAATTATATTTCGACTAATAGGAAATACATATTTCAAGATTGTAATGTTCTTAATAAATTTAACACAGGAAGTGATCATCGATTAGTAAGGTGTAAAATATGTGTTAATGTGAAACTAAAGAGACAAAAATTATTAAGAAAAACAATATTTACAGTTGATATTCCTAATCTTCAGAAGCATTCTAATGAATTTAAATTAGAGCTTAGAAATCGGTTTCAAGTATTAGTAGATTTTGAGCATGATTCAGATTTGAATGAAATTAATATGAAAATATCTGATACACTTTTAAAAACTGCAACAAAGATAGCTGGTAGAAAAAAGCAGCAATTGACCAATAAAATTTCTATTGAGACTAGAGAATTTATGAAGAAAAGAAGGAATATGAAGATATACAAAAATGATGCATTAAAAAGAATTGAATATCTCGAATTTTGTAAAATGGTGTAGAAAAGAGTTGAAAATGATATAAGAAAGTATAATTGTGAACTAGCAAGGAAAGCTGTAGAAGAAAATAAAAGTCTTAAGAATGTAAAACAACATTTTGGTATTGGTAGGAAATTTATATCTGCAATAAGAAAAAAAGGTGGAATTGTTACTAAAAAGAGAGATGGCATCATGAAATTTGTAGAAGATTTTTATCAAGAATTATATAGTAATAAAGAACAAGTACCTCCTATATCTATTACATCTTCCGAATTGCCCAGAATTTTAAATGAAGAAGTGAGACACACAATTAAATGTATGAAGAAGGGAAAGGCTCCAGTTAATGATGGAATTATAATTGATATATTAAAAGAAGCAGGTCAAGAAATAGAATTTTTTTTTAGCAAAGTTATATACCAAATGTCTAAATGATAAAGATGTATCGGATGATTGGAAGAATGCAGTAATAATATTAATATTTAAAAAAGGTGATAAAGAAGATATTAGAAATTACAGACCTATCAGCCTTTTATCAGTTTTATATAAAATTTTTACCAAGATAATTACAACTTGTCTACAGAGAACATTGGATTTCCATCAACCAAGAGAACAAGCTGGATTTAAAAGTGGTTTTAGTACAGTAGATCATATCCAGGTGTTGAGAGAAGTTATAGAAAGGTCAAATGAATATGAGTTGTCATTATGTTTTGGATTTGTAGATTATGAAAAGGCATTTGATTCTATAAACATTTCTTCAGTGATTAAAGCATTGGATCATCAAGGTATAGATCCAGGATATTGTCATATTTTGAAGAATATTTATAAATATGCAACAGCAACAATTAGATTACATAATGATACTGGGAAAGTCAACATTGAGAAAGGTGTAAGACAAGGTGACTCCATATCTCCAAAACGTTTTACAGCAGTGCTGCAAGAAGTATTTTGTGGATTAAAATGGGAAACTAAAGGAGTGAAAGTAAATGGAAATTATTTAAATCATTTAGATTTCGCAGATGATGTAGTTGTTTTTGCAAATAATGCTTCAGAACTGCAGGATATGTTGCAGGAATTATCAGATGAAAGTAGGAAAGTAGGACTAAAGATAAATGTTAAAAAGACTAAAGTAATGTTTAATCGATTTGCTCAAAATATGAAAATAAAGATTGATTATGATGAATTAGAAGAAGTTAACAGTTACAAATACCTTGTTCAGATTATTAATACAGATGGAAACATAATGGAAGAAATTAATCATAGAATTAAACTTGGTTGGAGTGCTTTTGGTAGAAATAACTTGTTACTAAAAGGGAATATGCCTATGTGTTTGAAAAGGAAGGTTTTTAACAAATGTGTTTTACCAGTTCTTACTTGTGGATCTGAGACTTGGACACTTAATAGAAGAGTAATACAGAGACTTCAGACCACTCAAAGAAGTATGGAGAGATGTATGTTGGGAGTAACAAGAAAAGATCGAAAACGCAACGTATGGGTAAGAGAACAAACGGGTGTTACTGACCTCATTGAAAAAATTAAAAGATTGAAGTGGAGTTGGGCTGGACATATTGCTAGAAGAGATGATAATAGATGAACAATTGAAATTTTAAACTGGATTCCAAGAGATTGTAAAAGACCCAGAAAGAGACCACATGTGAGATGGATGGATGAAATAAGAAAGTGTGCAAGGGTGAAGAGAACAAACGGATGTTACTGATCTCATTGAAAAAATTAAAAGATTGAAGTGGAGTTGGGCTGGACATATTGCTAGAAGAGATGATAATAGATGAACAATTGAAATTTTAAACTGGATTCCAAGAGATTGTAAAAGACCCAGAAAGCGACCACATGTGAGATGGATGGATGAAATAAGAAAGTGTGCAAGGGTGATATGGAGAAGAGAAGCTGAAGATCAGAGAAGATGGATTAAACTTGGAGAGACCTTCATCCTGCAGTGGATTGATAATGGTTGATAATGATGATGACATAATCATGTTAAATAATAGGATTTCTTTGGTTTATGTTGAATACATTTTCTTCTTCCATTATAATCTTTCAGAATTTGATGTGCTGCATTTTACATAGTAAAACAATTTATGAGCACAATGCTAAAAATTTTACAAGAAGTTAAGAACATTTGTAAAGTTGATACTGACTTAGAAACCATCAAAATAATTAGAGAAAAAAGTAATTGGAAAAAGAAAAAAGAACATTGCCTAGAGCATATTTAATTGCAATAGAAGTCAGAAATTTCACTATTCATTTCATTTAAAAAATAAAACTATCGTACAGTGGGTTTTTTTATTATTCATATTGCTTCAGTGAATGAATGATTTAAGATACATTTAGCAAAATATTTGTAAATGGGTTCTCTCAATTTATTATATATATATATTAAATTTTGTTCATAGTAACATTTTTCATTTATATATACACTCTCTATATATATATATATATTTAAAAAAAACATGAATTATATATATACATACATATATGTAAACGTTAAGTTAAAAATAGCTTAATGTATATATAAACAAAGGGAGTAAATCATTTTCACTCAGGCTATGAATTAAAAGACTTTAAATGATGAACAAATGAACAAAAATAGACTGAATCCACTTACTCTTGGGAGCTCAGATGTTTATGAGCATACCTTTGTCAAACATATTGGTAATTCAGAGTGAAAAAATTAATAAACTCATAATCAATTATATAACTACAAATATTCCATCTGGTTGATAAATTAATTTCATTCTGAATTACCAACAATATTGACAAAGATGTGCTTATTCCGTCAATAGGTGGATTCATTTTATTCTTGATCCTTTGTTCAACTTTTAGAAAATTTTAATTCATAGTCTAGGCAAGGGTGACTTACTGTTTACACACACACACACACACACACCCATATATATATATATATAGTAACAATAAAAAGTCAGATGTCACATGACTTATATATAACTTGCATTTACCAATATGTAAACTTAAGAGCATGCTATAACTCTAAACAAGGTTTTGTTTTTTTATTTTTTTATTATTATTATGATAAATGGTACTACAAGAGAAGGCATTCAAATCATCTTTATCTTAGATTGCCCCCATCCCCAGACCGGTTTTGACCTATGGGTCTCTTCAGTGAGGAGTTGGGACACTAGATTAAAAAAACCAACTCAAGCTAAGCATTTATCTAAAAGGTATTTCTCAAGAAGAAGATCTAAACCTTTAGACATCTGCATGTCTTTAAAGTCAGCTCTCCAACTGAAAAAATTATATGGGCCTGAACTTAATTCAGATAGTCCATATATCTGACTTTTTATTATTACTATTATTATTTTGCTGTTGGGGCTTTGGCTAAATTAAATGGCTAAGCCTATTAATATATGGAGTATCTGAATTAAGTTCAGGCCCATATATTTTTTTCAGTTGGAGAGCTGACTTTAAAGACACGCAGATGTCTAAAGGTTTAGATCTTCTTGAGAAATACCTTTTAGATAAATGCTTAGCTTGAGTTGGTTTTTTGAATCTAGTGTCCCAACTCCTCACTGAAGAGACCCATAGGTCAAAACCGGTCTGGGGACAATCTAAGATAAAGATGATTTGAATGCCTTCTCTTGTAGTAGCATTTATCATAATAATAAAAATAAAATAAAAGCTTGTTTAGAGTTATAGCATGCTCTTAAGTTTTATATATATATATATATATATATATATATATATATATATATATATATATAATATATATATATAAATATATATATATGCACGTTAAAAGTATTTTACAATCATAGTTCAAGCAAAATATAATAGATATCGTTAATTAATGTTTTTATTCCTCTATTTAAGATGAAAATTTAACCCAAATTTCTCTGACCAATATAAAAACTGTGTTGTCTATTTTCTTTTAGTACTTTGTATTTTGTTAATTATTTTTGATTTTGTTTTAAAACTGTATACATATTTTTAAATATATAATTAATAAATATAAACAGGTATTTTTGTGATTATTTGTGACAAAATCTATGTGAATGATCTAACATTATCTTGATTTGATTTTAAAATAAATGTTGGTCAATTCTATTTTCTTGCATTTCTATGAGAACTTGATCAAAAAAAATTCTACTAGAATACATGCTGACCATTAAGAGAGAGTACTGAAGTCATTTTGAGATTGCAGGAAAATGCTAATGATTTTTAATTTATTTTTTATAAACAGTTTGTTTGACTCTCAGTATATACTTTAATAAAAAACAAATAGAGTTGACTAATGTTTCTTTCAGGCATTTGATAAGTCTAATCAAAATAATTTTAAACCATGTAAATGGAGTTTCTCAACAAAAAAAACCCATAAACAATCATCGTCTACCCATGAAAATACTGATATTAATAAATGCAAATATACACACGTGTTAAAAATAATATGTATGTTTATATTGTACATATAATGATAGAATATTACAGCATTAAGACATAAGTAAAATTTTGAGTGATAAAATTTGAATATTGGTATGCTCTCTAGTTTTAAATTTACTGTCACAAAAGCAATTTATTTTTTGTATGTTTTTTCCAAAATTTAGAACTAAAAGACACTGCTTTAATATGATCTGGCTAGTGCTTAGAATTTATCACACTGAATGCTACATTTTATCTCTGTCTCTCATGCTTTCTCTCTCTCTCTCTCTCTCTCTCTATATATATATATATATATATTGTAACAAAATTAAAGATGGTTCAAATAAGTATTACCATATCTGAGTTGTCTACAATATATATAAGATCATAATATTTAAAATAACGTTGGATTTCTCAAGATATCCCACTATCAATAATTATAAGCAAATTATTAATAACAAGTATTATAACTCAGGTATATGAAATCACGTGAGGTGAGTACACTAGTAATTCAATAAAATATAACTCAGGTATACAGACAGTAGATCTTCTCCACTTTCATTTCTTGGTTTGATGTTAAGTGCATGTTTAAACAAATACTAAGTGAATATGGTCTAGCAGGGCGCCACTAGATTATCTGAATCTAGACACAGTTATATCTAATAACCTTTCACATGTACCGGGTTTGAATCCCCTTTTTTGGTACTTTATTTCTAATAAAAATGGGAGATTTTGCTTTTTGAGCCATATCACTATACACACTAATATTTAGGTAAAGGTAAAACATCTTTAAACCAAAGTGGAGTATATTAGACATAAATCATTTCTTAGATCTTAGCATAACAAATGTGTTTCAACATTTTTATAAGTTTACTAGCTCAGATTATATATAACTAATTTAGGATGGCAATTCACTCATCCTTGCATGAAATAGATGACGGGATGTGGTTATAATAATACTAAGAAATCACTAAATATTATGGAATCAATATTTATTTATGGCCTTTAAACATTTAAACAGCTCATTAATTAAAACGTTGATGATGACGATGATGATAATGATAATAATAACGATAATGACAATGGTTTCAACTACAGCTCTAGGACTAAGCCTAAACCTAAAACTAATTTTTATAAAGAAATTCATAATTATTGCCTAATTTTAGCATATTTACTTATATCTTAAATAACTGATATTCAACCACTGATGATGATGAATGATCGCACTTAACAAAGACTACACTTAATGAAATCTATACGCCTCGTTTAATAAAACAAACTAATACTTATTACTGCATTTCTAACATATACATAAAAATTTCTAGATAAACATGAAAATTGATATGAATAATAATAATAATAATAATAATAATAATAATAATAATAATTGATTATATAACAATCCTCAGATTAATTTCAAGTTCTTCCCCCTTTCCCTTCAAATGTATATTGTATTAAGTTGGATGTCACATTGACCATGATTTTCACTCCATGAGAAAAGTATTTCAAGAAAAAAAAAATTATCTGCTCATTAACACATATACTTTATAAATCTAACATGTAAATAGAATGTTAAAAAAAAAATGTTAGTAGAATTGAAAGAGCAAGTTTTAGAAACAAGTTTTAAATTATTTTCTCCCCTTCTCTTCTACCTCTGAAATGCTATACTTAACTTGAAACAAAATAATCTAATATTTCAATACTACTTATTTCACATTCACTCGCAATTATACACATATAAAATATTACTATGTATGTGCGTGTTTTATCCCAAAATAATAATAATAATATATTAGTTAAAACTAAAATCATAATACCATAAAAAAATGTTTATACATTAATATTTCATAACTGTAAAATTAATGAACAAATAAATTTTGATACATTCACAATCATTTATGTAGTTCAAAGCTATTATTATTAAGACATTCTTGGTTTCCATCGATCTGAATTGTCTTTAAAAGTTCTTTAAATAAAATATGTCACTTTATTACTAAATTTTTGTTAATACTCTGATTTCATAAAGAAAATAGACATAAAAGTCATATTACCGATCCAAGGGTTCACTTGTCTTGTATACTGTCTATACTTGGCAGCAACAATTTCCGTGTTCTTTGGAACAATCACTATCTTGAAGTATATAATTATTTGATGATGAGGATCCTATTGAGATTATTTGCTTTAGTGGATAATTTGGAAATCATTATATCAATTTTTCTTCTCTTCCTGTCAAGCATGATTCTTTTAGTGGATGAAATACAGCAGTTGTTTTCACGTTTATAAATTTTCTTGAGTTTAAAATCAGTTGCTGGAACAATTAATTGGACTTGATGATTAATATTTATCGGTAGATTAATTCATCTTTCATCGAATGCAGGTGAATGCTTTCTTCCTTCTATTAAGAACATCTTATTTATCTGGTCAGTTGAAAGGTGTAGAATATTATTTTAGACAAAACATCTTTTCTTTCCTATATGATGTGCAGCTTCCCCAGATGGTCAGGCAAAAATGGGACATACATATAATTTTTCTAGCCAGTCATTTCTTATATTTTCAACATTCAATTTAATAGTCTAATAATCTGAATCATAATCACAATAATAATAATTCAACTGATTTTTCCAGACACCTTTTTATATCCAATTTTTTAGCTAACTTAACCAATCAGAGATAGCGTCACTTGCTATTTTTGGACAAATTCATTTTAATTAGATCTCTAATTTATTTTCAACTAAATTATTTTTCAACTGAAAAGTTTAATCCTTTTTCCAGACACTTTTGTTTTAAAAAAAAAATAGACTTAATCCTTTTTTTTTCTTACACCTAGGTAACATTCCAAATTTTTTTGACCTTCCTTCTTTAGATCTTAAGATAAGACAATTTCAAAATTAGAGTTCCCACCCAGATTAAGTTCCCAAAGTGACAAACAATCATTTACAAAAACAAAATTGCTACAAAAATAGATATCTAATTCAACAGATTTCCTCTTTTAACATAAAATTGTACAAAAAAAATAATTTGACAGATCCTTTTCTTTCAATATTTAATAAATGTAAATTTCTGTATGTAATGTATACACATACTTCATTATTTCAAATCATTCATAAACTAACATTAAATAATATAATTGCTAGCTTAGTAATTATAACCCTATTATTTAATTAAATCTGTAACTTTTAAATCCCAATTACAATTATAGAAAAGCAAAATAGAAGTATAGAATAAGATATTAGAATTGATCAAGCATAGGTTAGTTTTAAAGAAAGTTAAAATGTTGAATAGTTGAAATATAAAACAATTAAATAGCTTACACATATACTGCCTATACATATGTGTTATAACTTTGCTTTTTAACAGAAAAATTAAATATTAAATGTGTGTACTGCTCTTTTTAGTAATTATAACCCTATTATTTAATTAAATCTGTAACTTTTAAATCCCAATTACAATTATAGAAAAGCAAAATAGAAGCATAGAATAAGATATTAGAATTGATCAAGCATAGGTTAGTTTTAAAGAAAGTTAAAATGTTGAATAGTTGAAATATAAAACAATTAAATAGCTTACACATACACTGCCTATACGTATGCGTTATAACTTTGCTTTTTAACAGAAAAATTAAATATTAAATGTGTGTACTGCTCTTTTTGAGATTTATTAACACACAAACAAGTAAAGCATATAATTGCTGTCCCACTCTCTTTCTGTCTAAAGCGTTTAAAATTTTGATCTGGTAGGGTTTGAACTTGGATGCCCTACAGCTTCTTTTATGGTTATATAAAAATGTGATGATGATTTTGTTTTACATTTTCTACATGCACATTACTATAAATTTAGCTAGTGACTAAATTGTAATGGCACAATATATATATATATATATATATATATATATATATATATATATATATATATATATATATTCCACCTTTATTGTTAAAAGGAGGTTGCCTTGACAACAGCTTGAGATTGTTAATTGTTATCTATATTGGAATTGTCTAATGCTTACATACATGTGCATGAATGTGTATGCATTGTATTAGAAGTTTTTAATTTCCACATGTGTATTTCATAGCAATGATTACTATCATGGATTTATAATATTCATGGTAGTTTTGAAACCAAATACCATGGATACAGTGATTTCATTGTATTAAGGGTATGTCATACTTCATACTCTCAATAACATATTGAATTATATGTTTCTGAAGATGATGGACATTTTAAAATCTAGTTGTAGTTTAATACCTAATACATAGATAAAACTTAATAATTGGTATAATAAATGATTATTAGGTTAACATTTACTTCATTGTAGATAATTCCACATTGATATTATATATTGTAGTCCTCCAATATCTATTATCATTTAGTTCCATGCTACCTCATGGATTTTTGAAGTCACGGTAATAGCAATATCTATACAATAAACATGTTTTAACATATACATATCCATGTGATCTAATTTAACTTTAGAATTTAGATATCAATAACAATAAATGGTAAAAATAGAATTATGCATTTATGAAAGAGAAAATATAAAAATAAGTCTCTAAAGAAAGTAAACAATTGACATGACAGATTGAAGACGTATTTGAGATGATTCATAATGCTCATACAGGTGAGCACACATGTAAAATTTATGAATTAAAATTTATGAATTTCAAGCAGGAATAAAGACTACGGTATAATGTGTATAATATAAACGATATAAAATTCACACAACAGTCAAAACTTAATAAACCAATGAAATACACTGTAGTCAAGATAGTTAGCTATTGATAATTTATGGTTTATGATATAGAATACATAAATAACGATTTAAAAGTAATAAAAACGGTCTAAATAATTTAGAATAAATTAACAATAAAATTGTAATATAAAACTTTTAGCTTTACATTTTATATTAAAATATTTATCATTGTCATTAATAATAGATAAGTAAATGTATTTATAAATATATGGTAGTAAAAAGGTTTCTAAAAGAAACGAGAATAATGATATTATGAAAAAGTTGTCTCTTGTAATGATTTAAATTCTTCAATAATTATAGCTATCAAGAGTAAAACACTGAAATTTAAAATGTTCGGTGCTAAGAAAAATAAGATATTTACTTTAAAAAGCTGAATTAGTAAATTACATTTTCACACTTACTATTCGAAAATCAGGTTTTTATATTATTTTAAAATATTTCACGATAATTCAAAATCGATTCAAGCAAATTTATATATTTAAAAAAAAAAAAAAAAACAGGTTTATATTTCCATAACAATTTTTAAAAAAAATAAATTTAGTTAGATTTTTTTTCCTTTCTGTCAATTCATAAATGATCCCAAGATGTTTGTATTTATTAAAGTTGAAACATTAGTACTTCAGACAGAGAAGACAAGAAATATATATCTTTTAATGGCAATTTTATATTAAATCAATTTGAATTTTTACGATAATTTACTTAGCTACAGGAAAAAAATGCTTTATTCAGTTTTCATCTGAGAAATATAAAAATTCTCAAAGGATAACGTAATTTTCTTAAATGTCAGAAACACTTAAAGTTTGTGAAACAGTAAAAAGATTGGGGGAGGGTGTATTTACTTATATTTAAAACAAAATCAAGTTTTAAACCCACAACTTTGTAGGAAACAAGAAAAAAAAACCATTCTCTACGGTAAAGAATAGGACGAAAAGAATAAGATTGGTTGTTGATTCTGAACCCGTAATTACAAAGTTGCTCGCAAGAGAGGGAAAATAAAAGACAAAACAACTATTATACCTTTGTGCGTTGTTGGGGAGGGGGGCACAGTACTTTTAAAAATGAATTAACCTAAATGATTAAACATGTTTTAAATTATATATGAACAATGAATTCAAAAACAGAAGTAGTGTGCAGAAGTGTAATTATAACTACGCAGATGCAGCGTGGGTGGATATATTTTAAAAAATTTCACTAACGGTGAGCAATTAAAGTACACTTCAACTATTGGATATAAATAGATAATACAAAAATATTTATTTCTCAATGACGAAGAATGATTCCCACTTTCAATGATTACTTAATAAAGGGATATATATATATGTTCACTAATAAAAGTTTATGTTCACTTACCATCAATATTATATATTCACTATAACAGAACTATACAACTATTAAAAATCTTCCATTTCATCTTGGACACTTGACAGAAAAGCAATTCAAAGATTTCCGGCTACTCAAAAAAAATATAAAGAGAAGTATATTGGGAATAGCATATATATATATATATTGGGTGAAAGATCAAACAAGTATCATTAAATCATTGAACGACTGAATGGAAACTGGACTGGCCATACTGCTAGAAGGGATGATAATACACAGTTGATATCTTAAACAGGGTTTCCAAAATTCTGGAAAGGACCTAGAAAGATATGACATGTGAGATGGATGGATGAAATAAGGAATTTTTGTTGGTATGATGAGAAATTGTCCTGTAATAGATCAATAAAGGTTAAAAATGATGGTAACGCTTATTCATTAACTTTAATATTACATGATGCGTGGTTTAATACAGAAAAAAAAAATGGAGAACTCCTAAACTAACGGATTTTAAATCAGTTCCAACAACAACAAAAAAATCTGATTGAGTGAATAAAAATGCTATGTTCAATCCACCCACTTGGTGTTTGAATACGATTTGGTCCTTTAAGCAATTAAATACGCAATTAGTAATTCAATAATATATCTTTTACATGATCAGTTCTTTGGTTTAATTATAATATACATAGCGTTATATCACGCGATATATATACACACACATATCTAAAAGTAAATAATTAACTTTTAAACTGTATTATTCATAAATTTAAAAAAAAACGAGACATATTTATTTCCTTTCTTTTTTTTTTAAAAAAACAAAACAACTAATTAGATATGGTAATTAGATACTACTAAAAATGAGGAAAATGAGATCATAAGTAATAAATAAAAGGTGATAATATTTTCAACTAATTAAGAAAATAATGTTTTGTGCTCAATCTTCTGCTACCTATTGAAAATATTCAATAACACAAACTACAAAGACAAATAGTGTGTGCGTGTGGAGGGGGGGGGAGGTATATAAAAACGTTAATATATATATAACAAATTACAATCACTCACATACGAAAAGAAAACAATTATTTTGTTTATAAAAAATTTCAAAAACTCTCTTAGGAACAAGGTTTCAAGAAGTACGGATTTACTTATGTGAGCTAAATACATTTAAAAGTGTATGGGTACTGAACTGGGTTCAGATCCATATGAGTATATAAGCTATTGAGCTTAGATTGAAAATATTGTTTTCAATTTTATTCACATAGTTTTTTAGTTAAGTAGAGATAAAAAGTGGCTGCTGGAGGGTTGCATTAGATCCTAAAATCTAGGTGCAGTGCTCTCAGATCCAAAGCTCCTCACTGACGAAGGCCACAAACCAGAAGTTAGTATGTGGATATTGGATGAGTAGGCACTAGATGGGGATTTTATGCACAAGCCTTCTGGCATCCATTGATTACTCTGGTTGGCATGAGTGGCACTACTGTATGGAGAATTTTGCCTGTTTTAATAACAGTATGTGCTAGCATAAGAAATAGTGATCATGTGATGTTTAGTGGTTTAATCGAAAGTATTTATTAAATGTTCAAACTACCACGTGCTCATGTCATATGATTCTCCTGAGCAATAAATCATCGTTATTTTATTTTTGGTATATTACATGGATTATCATGTTTTTGTTTATATATATATATATTCATTCTGATATGTATGTCAGCATATTTACAGTTATATATATCATCATCAACCATTATCAATCGATTGCAAGATGAAGATCTCTCCAAGTTCAATCCATCTTCTCTGATCTTTAGCTTCTCTTCTCCACATCACCCCTGCACACTTTCTTATTTCATCTATCTATCTCACATGTGGTCTCTTTCTGGGTCTTATACAATCTCTTGGAATCCAGTTTACTATTTCAATTGTCCATCTATTATCAATTCGCATTTATATATATCCATATTTCGAAAACGAAATACATGGGTAAGAGAACAAACAGGTGTTACTGCCATCATTGAAAGAATTAAGAGACTGATTTGAAGTTGGAGAAGACATATTGCTAGAAGAGATGGTAATAGACGGACAGTTAAAATCTTAAACTGGATTCCAAGAAATTGTAAACGACCTCGAAAGAGACAGCATATGAGATGGATGGGTAAAATAAGGAAGTGTGCAGGGGTTATCTGGAAAAGAGAGGCTAAACATAGGAAAAAATGAAATAAACTTGGAGAGATCTTCATTCTGCAGTGGTTCGATAATGGTAGAAAATGAGGACGATATCAATGTTTAAATGCACGTTTACTAACCAAAGATAAAAAGTTCCGCAAACTAAAAACTATTCCTATAATGTAATTTACTGAAAATCGCTGTTTTTAATGCAGTTCAAATGATCATAAAAATAAAATTATTTATATGATTAATTTGAAAAAAAAAAAATGAATTTCATTTTAAGTTTAAACATTAGTTTACAATTGTGTTATTATTATTATGTCATTTTTCCATTAAAAACTATTTAGAAATTTTTTTCGTCTTTTTAATTCTAAAAAAATATTATTATATTAATCTGATTACACATACACAGTATATATATATTGATGATTTTATAGAGCACATAATTTTTCAGCATATTATGAAACATTTAACGCTACAAATATAAACTTCTTCATTGATATAACAAAAAGTAGATAAGTTAATTTGGACTTGTGAGCTGCAATCTCATTATCATATTTGAGATTTTAGGAGGTATGATGGTGCTGCGATAGCTACTTTTACACATAAATGGAGAAATGTGGATGATTTAGTCTGCAAAGTTATGTAAGGAAGGCATAGAAAATATTAGACATCTGCTAATTGAATGTAAATGCTTACAAGCAGAAAAAGTATAAATAATGACGTTGTGGGAGAATAAACATAAACAAAGTGATTATAGAGGAAATGAGTTCTTGTTTTTATGCTGAGTTTGGGAAAAGATAGAAGGGTTTTAGATATAAAGGCCATAGAGTAGACATAGATGATGTTGTGGAAATGGGATAGAGAAGAATATGGAAAAAACTTAGAGTGGGGAATATATAGGTAAGGTAAGATGG
This sequence comes from Epiperipatus broadwayi, assembly GCA_028023455.1. Taxonomy (NCBI): domain Eukaryota; kingdom Metazoa; phylum Onychophora; class Udeonychophora; order Euonychophora; family Peripatidae; genus Epiperipatus; species Epiperipatus broadwayi. Next base: position 2,130,121 of record JAQFVV010006359.1, on the reverse strand, counting down.
CAAAGAAGTTTCTCTGGGTATAGTGGCTAAGAGATTCCTGACTTCAATAAAGGAGAAGTCATTGCACATCACATCGCATGTTGTTTTAAATTTAAACATATGTATATCTTATAGTACTGTTTGCTATATACTGCAGCAATTCTTTCCATGAAGCTTTCATCTTAATGTATTTTAAAAAACGTCCAAGAGATATCAGCATTATATGAACCTTTATAGATCTTTGTGGGTGATTGACAACACTTTTTACTATTATGATAAAGCAATAAAGGGAGTAGCTTAAAATGAGATGTGATTGGCTAATGCTTTAGATTGTATTACCCTGATGCTAAATAAGACAGAATATATGATTTTCAGTAATTGTTAATGATTATGATGCAATATTTTTGCAAAAGACACTATTAAACCAAAAACTACATCATTAGTAGGGTATTGTCTTTGAAAACATTTTATCTTTAAAAATACCACTCTTAGAAAGTTTGTTACGAGAAGCTCCCATTATCCATTTAAAAAAAAACTGTAAGTAAAATATTTTAATAATAATAAATAATTTATTAACTTTTAGAACTTTTTTTTGTTTCTTTGATGATAACAAATTCTAAATATATCATTTTTTAATAACATCTAATATTTCATTCTGCTAACCTTTTCAATAGGTATTGTGTGGCCAATAACAATGTGCTTCTTTGTTATTGGTAGGAACTTCATTTAGATATTTATTTTCAATAGTTACATTTTGGATTACAAGTGTCAAACTACCTCATTCCACATCTTTGACATCATCCACTTTAGTTAAATACAGTCCTGATTATTACTAATCATTTACTAAAGATTGTCTCTAGCACAGATATAAACTTTAAAACTGAATTAAAGATTGATATATCCGATTTTTTTAAAGTTAAGCACACACACACACAGAGTTATTCACATTTCTCTTCCCTATGTGCAATATCTTTATAAATATATTACATAACCTCACTACAATCACATATTCTTTTAAATTCATATAAATAAAGATACAATAAAAGATAAATAATCCTGAAGATGCATTTCATGCTAAACCAGCATTCATCAGTTGGCCCAGGTTACTATCTCCCATATATATCTCTATTATACAAAAAATATTTATCTATATTAAATAATTATATTTTGAATTACAAGTGTCAAACTAACTTAACCCACATCTTTGACACCATCCACTTTAGATAAATGCAGTAATGATTATTACTAATCATTTACTAAACTAGAGATTATGTCTCGTACCGATGTAAACTTCAAAACTGAATTAAAGATTGATGATTGTAACCTGGAGCAAATGATGAGTGCTGTTTCAGCACAAAATGCATTTTGGGGGTCATTCATCTTTTATTGTATCTTTATTTGTATGAATTTAAAAGAATATGTGGTAGTAGTGAGGTTAATTAATATTTATAATTGATTTCACAATTTTAAAATATTAAATTTTTTACAATTGTAATTATTAGAAGGCTTAAATATTTATACTATAAAATCAAAAATTAATTATATAATATATACCAAAAAAAGGTTAATTGCAAAACACACACACACAGACAAAGTTATATTTAATGTAACACTTGCTAGGTTCTAATCAAAAATTTGACAGGCGGAGTTGACATGAATGTGTTTTCTTTGGGAATCTAGCTTGTGAATTATCTTAGTAACATATTCAAACTTTTTTTTCCATTAATATATTTACATAATATATACAGTATTACTTCAAATATAAGACATCCCTGAATTTAAGATGCAATAGGATTTTAAGCTCGAAAAATTAGAAAAAATTTTTTTTAATAATTTTATTAAAAAATAAGAAACATTTTTATTTACTTAAATAAGAACAAATATAAATACAATAAGGACACTTAATTTATTATAAATCTTCTTCAGACATAATTTCCCTTTCTATATTTTCACTTTCAGAACTTGAATTCTCAACTTCACTATACCATCAGGGTACATCATCTTCAAGCCGTGTAAATCATTAGCAATGCAATATTTTAAGAAATATTTTTTTGATAATTTCTTTGGGTATATCTTTGCAAGATTGCAAACTCCAAAAATTATATGTATATTGCTTGCATTACAAAGATTTTTTTTTTTAGTGTAAATACTGTAACTTTTTTTTTTTTAAAGAAAAAAAAAGATTTTAAAATACAGTATTAACATTTAATATTACAGGTGAATTTTTCTTTTGATTAAAAACTTTTCTAAAATGCAATTTAGAATAAGTTTTTAATCAAAAGAAAAAATTTACCTGTAATATTTTTGTGAAGAGTAAATGTCAAATAGTAGTTATAGTTATTAAAGAAAATAAGACAATCATATACATGCAATATTATTTCCATGATAGTGGAGTAGCAGCATAAGAGTACAAGAGCAATTAGATGGATCTTTTCTTAAATTTATGGATTGGGTATAGGATAACAGTTCACTAGTAAAGTTATTTTCCATCTGTATCAATATCTGTCCATGAAATCTATCACTCATTTAATCATGAGTTGATGCGAAATATAATAAGAAATATAGAAATCAATATTTTAAAAATGAGATTTTAATTTTCTAATTCATATTTCATGTATTATGCACTTTGATCATAAATTCCATATCCTATCAGATGTAATTGATTGTTTTTTGTAAACCAAACTTGTTCTTGAAATTATAGATAGTACTTAAATATAATTTGGATATTCTACCATTTCACATTTGTAATCAATTTTTATCACAAGAAGAAAGAGATTAATGAATCTGCTGTCCCAGTCATTACAAAACATTTCTTGCTTATTTCTAAAGAGTGTCATTGTTCCATGGTTTTGAAACACTATTAATGTTATTGTAAATGACACTAATTTGTTGTAGTTTTTTAAATAATTTTTCTCATATGCTTTTATTGATATTTTATTTGAAAAAAAAATTGAAGAAATCAATATGTTATGAACAGTCAGTTTACATCTAAGGGACAATCTATTTAGATCTAAGAGATAATAAATTGTTTGTTACAGAAGAAAATGCTTTGAGTGTTTACTTTCTTCAGAACACATTTTCATACAATGATTTTGGTATAAATGAAGTATGACTTTTTTGTTTATTAAATATTTTTGATTATTTTTACACACTAATTAGTTGATTATTTTTAAAACAAAAATACAGAAGTAAACTTTCAATTTATTTATTTTTTATGTTTATGGCAACTTTCAATTTATTGTTTTTTTAGAATTAGTTAATAAACTTGACTGTAATATAATGTCAGAAAGCATCAGCCCTTATTATATCGTTATCTGTCAGAATTGACTTGGTATTAAAATCTTTTCAATATTGTTATTACTACAAAGAAAATATCAGATTTTAGAGCAGAACTTGATAGATCTATTACAAATATATCTTTGTTCCTTCACATTAAAAAAAAAAAAACCTTAAAAACATTTTGTTCATTTTCTGAAAGTGTTTAGACTACCTTAGTTGATAACATGATTGGTATATTGTTTGATTTACAAGTCAGTTTTTAAATACATCAAATGCGATTTTTAAAAATATTATTCATTTAGAAAATTAAAATAAAAAGAAATCAAGTTGAATTTATTGAGTTTTAGTATAAAAGATGATATACAGTAGTGAAAGTGTGTATTTTCAAACACTTTCACCAGGTGGAACAAAAAATGTCAAATTGTTAATGGATTATACTTTTTTGTGTGTTAATTATTTTTATTGTAATTTTAATATTTTTAAAATATTATGATTAACAGTTTCCCCATTTATTTATTTTTCTATCTATTTTCTTTAAAAATTTGATCCAGTGTATGTCTATTATATAGCATTCTTTTATTAATTACTTTTGTTTGCTTTTAATATTTATATCTTTAGAAAATATAGACAATTGTGTATATAAAGTCTTTTTATACATGAAATTGAATATTGCCTAATGGCTATATTACTAGCAATAAAATCATATAACAGTAAGATACTAGTAAAATAACAAACTTGCACTAAAATTCTCTTATGATCATGGTTTCACTTCTAATAAATAAACTTTCTCAAGTGAAAATGAATCAAACAAACAACCATATAAGAGATTAACCATTACTATGTACCATTTCAAATACTACCTATCTTTAATATATATATATATGTTTGAAATATATATTATTTAAGATTTGTGATGAAACAAATTCTAATACATATATCAGTTCGTCTGTATATATATAATTCATGCCCATAAACTGTTATCAATATTAATTAGAAAAAGAATTTTTTTTGGGGGGTTAAAACATTACTTATGTATCTTGATAAATGCAATGTAATTTTATGTCAGGTATAACTCTTAAGTATTATAGAGTGATGGAATGTAAAATTGTTTTTCCTTAATGCAAGACAGAAGATTTTGTACAAAGAACATATGCCCAGAGATTCTATTAGCCAAGTTACACATATCTTTAAAACTTATATTCAACGATAAAATGTATTTATTTATTTATTTCCCTCTATTTCCCCCGTCCATTTCTATTTGCAGTGTTTAGGGACATCTGGTGTACATAACATGCATTTATGTTAAGTAATCTTAAATAGTTATGCAACTCATTTAAATTTTTTTATACTTTCGGTCAAAAATCGATATTATTTTCTAAACATTATCATTGATTTGTTTAAATTTTAAATAGTTATTACGCTAAAATTAGTTAAGGGTGAAATCAGATGCGAATTATTCACATGTAAAAAAAAAGAAAAGAAAATCGATATAAGTTTTTAAAAGGCTCATATTGATCTCTGTTCTGTAAAAATGTCTTCAGAAATTATAATTTTAAATTGTCTTTTATTTAAATGAAATAATCCAATATTTTTTACTCCGACAAATTTTGTAATTTATTAATGTTAAAATATAAATTACAAGTAAATGTGAAAACGGTATCAATTAATTATTTCACCTTATTATTTATTATTATTTTAAATTTAACGAAGTCAAATGCTTTGCTTATAGAATATCAAGCTTAAATTTATGTGTGTGTATACATTCGTATACATGTAGGTATGCGAGCGCGTGCCTCTGTGTGTGTGTATATACATTTTCGAATTTTAGGCATAATATTCTTCTTATTTCGGAATATCAATGCTGACTCGTAACAAACATTCTCAAAAATATTATTAGTTGAATAAAAGTTTGAATTGTTTGTGCAGTGCCTTTGAGTGTAAAGGCTCATAAATTAATAACTCTTAAACAATATATAATAAATTATTTGTTCTGGATTTCTTTTTATAAATAATTTATTCTATATAAATACTATCCTGTCTCTCTCTAAGAGATTAATAAAAAGAAATAGTATTCAAACGATTTATTGTTTGTGAGTTCAAAAAATTCTTAAGCACTGAAAGTAATAGAAATAGGTTCCGATCCATGAGTCTAGAGTTCCAGGATCTACCACTTTGCCAGCGAACCAAACTATGTAGAACAGAGAGATTAATATTATTACATAACAGTACACTACAAGCATAAGATAAACAACTATAATTGATGAGAACTTGCATTCTCTTAATTGTAATTTGTTCTAGTACACTGTATTTTGATTTTAGATTTTAGCAAAAACTGTACTAAGTTTATGATGTATATAAACACATAATATATAGGGTATATGAGCACAGACTTTCACACGACCCACCACTTTCCACTCTATCTCATAACACTGGTACACTTGAACACATGCACGTTGAAAGAATAAATCACCAATACACGTATTTCATGCTAAACCAGCAATCATCAGTTGGTCCAGATTATCATCTCTATACATATATACCATATGTACTCAGGTATATATTAAGATAGCCAATCTTCATACTTTAATGGACAGGCTTCAATCCATTCCACATAATATAAATTTTACAGCTTTTAAAGAAGCTCAAGTCTGTTAAACATGAAACTTATCCTTTGTTTATTTTCTAATATTGTTATATATACGTGAAACTTACTCTTTAATTATTTTCTAATGTTGCTACATATTCTCATGGCAAATGGAGTAGACAGAAAGAGCAGATGAGGGTTAGAATAGTTATAGTTATCAATATAGAATCAAAGACACTTAAATTGTTTTTTTTAAAAAACTAGTAATTTAAAAGCATTAAGAAATATGTTTAATATATATGTGTGTGTGTGTGCGTATGAAAAATAATTGGTATAAACTAATTTAAGAGAAATTAAAAGATAAAACATATTCAAAATTAAAAGATATTTAATTTTTATTACTAAATATTTCAATGAAAGAAAACTAAATGTAATTTTTTTACTCTTCTTTTATTTCTTAGGAATTAAGATTGTTTTAAATTGATTAAAATGTTAATTAATGTAATTAAGGATGTTTTTTTAATGCAAGAATATTTTGGATACACCTATAACCTGCTTAGCACATGACTTTTATATGAGGATTCACAATAGTAATCCGGGATCTTATAAGGGATTGAGTCCTTTGGCTTGAATAAAAGGTTACTAATTTTTTGGTATTATGTGCTATTTTTTACATTATATATTTTAGAATATGCCTATACTGATTAGTCACTATTTTTTGTGAGGATTGACAATAGTGATCATCAATTTGTACCCACTATTTTTATTTACAATTAATTATTCACTATAACCATCTTAAATTATTTTTTTTTTTTGGTGGCCATTTTGTAGAACTGATGATGTCACAGGATAGTTCTTAAAGCTATGCCATGCAAAAGCAAAATACATTCAAGCTAAAACTGTACAGTACAGAGTTTATTCATAATACACAATACAGAAAACAATATTACAGTGCAATATACAATATTTTGATTATAAATTTAAAATACAGTTAATGAAGGTACAGTACAGTATTTTATTTAATTTTCATCCAGTGTTCTTGCAAGACAACCAATACTTCACTAATGACATATCCAAAGAAAATATGTTCATCTTTAGTAATTAATAAAACCAAAAAAAAAAGTGTTTTATTCAGTATAATAAATAATCAAAATCATATTTTGATGGTGTGTTGTACAACAACCAAATATATTAATAAAATATTAAATTTTAAAATGTGTACATTAGTTTGTATTTACTCACTTTTATGGATTAAAATTGTTGTTAACGTTGCTTAGCTTGCAGCAAAAATTACGATCATCATATTGTAATTTAGTTATCATAATTGTTATTTTGAAAAGAAAAGTGATTTTATGAATTACTCAAGTAATAATGAACTTTATATGATTAAAAATTACTAAATCTAAATTAAAAAATAACACTTAAGCTATTTGCTCAGTTTTAAATTATCTCATAACTTGTTTCATCATAACAGACATTACCCTGAAGTATAAAAATATAATAATGAAAATCTCATACAGCTTGGTACAAAGCCTATTTACACATATAGAATGTGTTGGAATGAAGATGTGTTAATAAATGAAAGTTAGTCTTATCTAACTATTTGTTAACCTTTGTTATTTTTGCTCCCACACTTGATCAACAGATTAATCAGAAAAAAAAATATAATTATTAAAATAATTTCATTTGAAAAGAATTCTAGATGTAAAGGATACATTTTGATAGCAGACATATTTTATAAAGCTTTTAAAGTGCATACTATAAAGATTTGCTTTATTTTTCAAAATTTAAAAAGACTTCGGCAATAAAAATTTGAAGAATGGACATTGTTGCATAGTAACAAGAGTAAAATGTGGTGGTTGTGAACAATAGTCCCATCCAGAAGGCAGGTGTAAAAGTTTAAAAAAAAATTAATTAAAGCAAAAGAAATTGTACTTATTGAAAAACAGTGATGATTAATTAGAGTAGCATATATCTGGATCAGTTGCATTGAATCAATCATTCGTTCTTTCATTTTGGTGCTGCAAAAAAAGTTAACAAGCCATGAGATGTTTAAAGTTGGAAGTCATCAAAGGTATTAAAAGCAGAAATAACCAAACTGGCTGATATCAAATCTTAAAAGGCCAATATGAATAAACTAAAGCTGTGGAAGTCTTCAGAAATAGTGATAAAATATTGTCAATGGCAGAATAAAAGTGCAATATTTTGTCATCGCTGAACCTTTCCTCTGCGGCTGAAAATGGAGTTCTGACTAGTTAATGTATGCCTACTCCTAATTTTTCATCATTGTTCAATTATAGACTGAATGTTATTTACAAAATAATCATCTCCAGTGACCGAACTGTAGTTGATTAATAACAAAATGGAAAATGAAGACATCGTCATTCACAAATATCAAATGTCTGAAAATGAATAGACTCAAAAAAGATACCTCGGACTTAAATCTACTCAATAAGACTGGGTTTTTTTAAATTAAAATGGTCTTTTATAAAACTATTGAACTAGAAAGATTTTATTAAGGACTTAATCTCAAATATTTCGCTAAAATGTTTAAATATACTTTTCTGCCTTCTAAAAATACTTTATGTTAATTAATATATTATTAATTCATATTTTATATCATTTATTTTATTTTTAACAAGAAAAATATTTTTCATTAGTTAACATTTTTATTCATATATAATCTAATGGATTGATGGAAGACAAAAGAGTTTTGACAACAAGCATCTTATTATTATTATATAATTAAACTTATTTTTAACAGAAGGAAAAACTCTCAACAGCTTTTATCCATAATTCTATATTAATTAATAATTTTATAACTGCCCTTAAAACCAGCAAATAATCGTCAAATAGAAAAATTAATTACAAAATATCAACTCACCTTTTTCTTTTTGCCAAGTATAGCAGCATGTTAATAAATCTTACATTTTAGATAAATCCTATGTTTTAGATGGGAGTAAATGTTGTTCAAACACAGTTTTAATGAATTCTAGCCCAAACAGGGGTTTAAAGATAATCAGGAAATATAATTATGGCTTTCAGATATTATTTTTTGATTATTTATTAGTGTCCATAATTTGATTATCTTACGAATTATATTAGAAAGAATTTAAGTAACCCCAAGTAACCGGTAATTGAATAAAGATTAATGAAAAACAGTTACCCTAGTCAGCTGTAATGGTTCAACTGGTAATATTTAATTTTAACTGTTTCACAAAAATAAACTGTTATAGCACTATTCTATTTGACATTTTAGGTAATATGATGGCACTGCAATCGCTGTTTTTCCATGTTTTAAAGTGTTGTGTATGTTAAATTACAGTGTGTGACCGGTTGTAAAGATTCTTCCTAAGAAGCTTCCATTTTTAGTGTATTAATTAAAAAAAAATCCAAGAGTATGTCAGTAGTATGCAGATCTTTATGGACCTTGGTCTGTGATTAATAGCACATTCTATTGTTCTGACAAAGCTATGGAGGTGGCAATTTGTGATTGGCTGATGCTTTAAATTCATTTCACCTGTGGCTAAATGCCACACTTAATGTGATTTTCAATAATTGTTAATGATTATGGTACTATATTTTTGTAAAAGACTTACTATCAAACTAAAAATGTCACTAGAGGAGAGGTTTGCCTTTAAAAACATTTTATTTCTAAAAAGGTAGTTCTTAGAAAGTATACGATGCATGTTACAAAAATCAGAAATTACTATAGAAAAGCCATTAGACTAAAAAGAAAATTGATTTTGTCAAAACTGTAAATGAAATATTTTAATTAATAACAATTTAATAATATTTTAACTTTTAAAATTTTTTTTGTTTCTTTGATGATATCTAATTCTAAATATATCATTTTTAAATAATAAATTCTAATATCTAACATTTTATTCTTTTAACATTTTTGAATAGATACTATGAAGTCAATAATGATGTTTATCTTTGTTGTTTAGTAAAATCTTTAGTTAGATACTTATTTTCACAATTTTAAAATATTAATTTTTATGTTTTAGAATTTTAATTATTAGAATGCTTAAATATTTATAATATAGCCTATAAATAATTTTTTACTATATATATATTATAACGATCGAAATGAAAGTGAAGATCGAATCTAATCGCAAAACGGTATCTGTTCTACAAGGCGCCATCTAGGCACTTAAACCTAGAAAAATTTATAGAGTAGGCAGATACGCGCTGTTAAGATTCCACTTTATTTAAATATTCCGATCGTTAGCCCAAGTCACTAGCTCAGCGGAGACGCAGAGATAAAAATCTATATCTTAATTTATATCTTAAATATCAATAAATAAAAGCCACTGCTAGAAATTAACACATAAAAATATTTATTTACGCACATATAAAATAACATTTAAATTTTGAGGAATAAGTTTAACATTTTAGATTTTTATATTAACTTTTAATTTTACATTTAACTAAGTTTCAATGAGTTTAATATTTTATTTAGATAGTCAAGTATGAATAGACTACATAGATCTGCATTTGAAAAGAAAATATTCTTCCCTGATTTAACCTTAGGCAACAAATTTTGCAACCAAACTGGCACCAATCCATCTGATACATTCATGTATTCAATGTAGCATGATACGACAACACAAAATACTATACTGTCAGGAATGTACATCTGAACAGTCAGTAGAATTAGAGAAGACATTGACTCTCCACCAACAGGAATGTTACATCTGTTGGCAAGTAGAACAATAAACAAAAAACTCCATAGGAATGGACTGCGGTCTTCTGCCGACTTACAAACCCATCCATAGGCAAACAGAAGGTGTGTGGCGTATATATGCAATCCTGCCTGAAGCGGATCTCATACTACATCTACAATTACACAAATATATCCAAGCCATTGAACCAATTCAACTACGAAATGAATAACCTAAGATTACCCTCCCTTAATATAACTTTACAAAACCATATAGCCATTCACGCCCGACTTAAATTTAACATTTAAATATGTTCGCACAGATTTGTTTAAAAATGTTGGGTATAGATCGATTACATAGATTCCACGGTCAAAAATATTTCAAAATAAACATAAATGATCAAAATACAAAATTATTGATACCGACAATCGCAGAGGGAAATTTATAAGTAACCCAATAGTATTCACCATAAGATACTTGCGTTGTCACCAATAACTTAAAAGACATCCGAATAAATACATTTTAGATACCGTACGGTATCATTATTTATTGAATGTCTATATATTTTGATCAAATATGAAAACCAAAATATAATTAACCGCGAACGAATCCATGCAAGCGTCTATAAACAACTTAAATTTCATGCATTTAAATAATCTTTACAATAAGAAAAAAAAATGGAAATGATGTTTATCAATCGGAAAACATATAAAATTAAACATTATTAATTTGATTTAAAAAACTTACAAAAGTCAGATAAGAGTCCGTTTTAACATTTAAGTTGGCTTGTTTATCAATTTATAAAACTTGACAAAAGTTCTTAATTGATTTTAATAATTGTTCATTTCATATAGCTTATGGTAGAAGAGTCCAGGTTCCTGTTTTTAATTCCCGCGACGCCTCCATTGGAAGATAATGTTCTGGAGATGGCAATAGCTGGTTCAAGGTATCACAGTCTTTTCCTTTTTCTTTTTTAAATAGAGTGTGGTATGTGCGTCCTACCACAACTCTCAAACACACCACGCTGGAACTGTCCGAAAAAACTGTATTTCCCTTTTTATATTATCCACACGGATTCGATCAACAAAACGTCACTAATCCATCACTTTTGTAAGGGTCCGAGCCAAGGCTTGGTGCTTCCATTGGTCAAGCTAATTTCTTTTTATTTTCTTATCTATCTTTCATCAGATCATTTTAATTATACAAGATCCCAAAGCTAGCTTGCTTTTCAAACAATTTATAAACAATCATTTCCATTTACAGATTACATTAATTAATACCTGTTTTTATTTTTAAATCTTGTACTTTTTTTATAAAAAAAAGTACGTTCAAATACTTGTTTTTTTTAAAAAAAATATTTTTAAAGTTTGGCCTCTGTGCGAATGTATATACGTTTAAAAATCATTTTAATTTTAACGTTTAGTTTTTTACTTTTATTTGCAAACTTTTAAGTTTTTATTTTAAATTAATGTAACGACATATTTATATATCGTTACAATATATATATGATTTAATTTTTTTTTAAAAATCAACATGGTGTCATAGTAAATATTTTTATCACTAGAGTCTATTAAAAAAATTGGAGGTTGGGTTTGACACTGAAAGAATGAAATAATAATAGTCAATCAATTTTAGATTAAAATCTTTATGAATTCTGATTTCAATCAAATATAAACTATTAACATATACTTTTTTTTTCTCATGTGTCATAGCATCAGCCAGGAAGCGAACCCACTAATCTGGGACAACTGCTTGTAAAGCAGCTGTCACTGACCTCTCGACCACCAATGCTTGACTATTAACATATACTTAGTTGTGGGTATTTCACACAGTTAATAATAAATTTTGTATGATAAAAATGCCATACAAATAAAGTGAAAAAGATTCATACTTTTAAAATTTGTTTAAATAGTTTCTATTTCTGTCTTCCCAAGTACGGCGTTATTCAAAATATTCATTTCAAAGAAAATGGCTAATGTGCTTAATAAAATGTGTCATCTCATGGCCAAAATAAAAAATTGCTACACCTGACATGTTTGTATATGAAGTACTGTTTATTTAATTAAATCTGCATGACATATATTGTATTTAAAAAGGCTTAAATATTGATTACAATATGCAAACACAGAACATATATTATTTTTTAATACATTACAATTTGTATTTATTCAAATTGACTGTAGGATGATTGGATAATGTAGTTCTATAATTTGAATACTCTTACACTGTTAATAAATAACAAGTCTTTATGTCACAGCAGTACCGTTAAGTGAGATATTATCAAATACTGTTTTTTTAATTCTAAATAATTTTATAAAAATAATACAAAACTAGGAATTAAAAAAAAAGTAACTTCAGTATGGACTTTTTTTTTTCAGTATAATAGTTAATAGTTTTGTGGCAGAATACAAAGAATTGTGAACTGATAGCTTACTCTTTTTTCTTGGTCCATTTTTTCTGTGAAATAACACTTTTTTTTTCTAATATTGGAAATCTTTTTTTTTTAGTTTCCAGCTACGCCCATTTTCAATTGGAATCATAGCAATAACCTATAGGTCAAAGAATCCTCTCTACCTTCAAGATATACTAACTTCAACAAGTAATGCAGCATTTTGTCAACACTTTGACTAAAGACGCCTCACATGGAAGAATTAACTAACTAGGAATTAATGCAACTGTGTGAAGAAAAAAAAAATCAACAAGCTTTAGAGAAGAATGTGGATATCAAAAAATTGAAGAAACTGATTATGTATCACAAGACCATGAACAGCACATTTTGGAAGAGTTTGAACCTGGCTTGCTTCATTAAATCTAAAAATGCCTTAAATCAATGAATGAGACTTTATAATCTGTTGTATAAAGAGAAAATTAAAAAAGCAAGTCAATCATTCATTGTAAATTTTTTCTCTAAAGATCACCAGCCAACAATAATTGGTGTGTTCTTCCCAAAACCCATCATCATTAGACGATTTAAAAGACAATGATGGACCCTTAGAATGAACAACTAATGACTCAGAAAACTGGATGATGATGAATGCTGAGTGAATGGATTGTAAGAAAACACAATTTTAAGATAATTGTTTTATCATTTTACACAGATTTAAATTGTATTACTTTGTTTATATACAGATTTTAAATGCATATCTGCAAAGTACACACATTAGCACAGTATACACATGCGTGTATCATACATTAGGTTGGATAGCTACAAAGCAATCAGAAATATTGAAGGCATGCTGAAGTATACTAACATAAACTTACTACACAATTTAAACAGTTATTACTACAGATTTAAAACTATTACTGTGCAGAAAAATGTGTCTAGAAAAAAACACACTTTGTTTTGAAAAAAAATTGATATTCAAGCATATATTTGAAGTATATAATTTCAACATGTAATATTACACCCAGATCCAATACTTAGAAGCTTGTGACATTTGTATAAATAGCAAAGATGGTAGATATTGTAACTACATTTTTAGTTGTCCATAATTTTGTGCTCAGATCAGATCAAAGGTCTAAATTACCTGAGGCTTCCTTCATCCTACAGCTAAGCTAACAATTCCTTTAATGACAAATATTAATTAGTTAACCAATTTGATTGAAAATAAAAAAAAATTGTTAGCTTGGAAAATCTTCTGTTATTTGAAAAAACACTCTAACTTCTTCTAACCAAATTAGCTGAAGTTACCCACACAGCCCATCAGTACAATCCAATCACCCACATGACCCATCAGTGCACGAACACAGGAAAACAACATTTACAGTCACCAAAGGTAGCATATTTGAACTGGAGATCCAAGCACACAGCAGGTCAATACACTAATGCAGAGATGGCAACAGTCATCGGAAGTATTAAGGACTCATGAATCCTTGTCATGTGACTTTGTGAATATGGGTAATCTCTGAGTATTGGCCTGTACAACACTGCTTTCTGATATATGTTGTTAACCTGAACATAAAGATAAACAGTTTTTTTTTTGCTTTCACCTTGTATAAGCACTTTTTTTTGACCTCAAGAAATGATAATTAAGAAACGAGATTAGCTTAGTTCTCAAATCCATCAATCTACTTTGGACTACACTACACAGAATGTTTGGGAACTGGGCATGATTCATGACTAGTATTCATTAAACAATTAAACACTTGAGTTTTTTCCCCCATAAAAATAAATTCTTTAAAGTCCTGGGCAGTTTAGGGGTGGTGGAGTAGTGTGCAAAATATGAGGTCTTAGGTTCGATTCTGGTGCTGGCATCGCTTTCGAACTTCTGGTAAACTCTCACCCATATGAATATTTTTCTAATTCTTTAATGACTTATTTAATTACAAACTACACTATTTATAAAATAAATTCAGTTTAGAAGTAAATTAATGTGCTTACATTAAAATTGATGTATTAATTTTCAAAGCCTGATACTTCATCATTTTGTAAATATTTGGAATAATAAAACTCATGTCATCTTTTGTACAGAATTAATCCTTATTTTTCATAAAATGAACTAGTGTTTAAATTACAAACATGGATTAATCTATCATAAACTAAGTTAGAAAGATTAAAAAGTAATTTATATATTTATTGTTAATATAAAAGCGAGTTAATCAATATCTCATTAAAAGATTCATCAACATCTAATTAAAAGGACAATGATTACCGCGCGTCAAACGCATCTTGATTAGAATTAGAGATTAATTTTGTAATTTACGATTCATTTTTTCTTTTCATCTACGTTCTCCAGAAAGAAAAAAATATTAATGATATGGGGGAGGGGGGGTATCTATCATAAAGTAATAGAGGACCATCAGTTACAAAGGGATAACATTAAAAAAAAAAAAACATAAATGAAAACACACAAAAAAGAAATATTTAAGCAGAAAAGACTTTTTTCATGGCTCAATAAATACGCGAACATAACTATGCCATTAAAGCATGCAGTCAAATACTGTTATAAATAAAAAAAGACGGACAGATTAACAAGCAATAATCTATTTTCTTTTTATTAAAATTAAACTCTGTAATTATTTTTAATAGTGAAAAAAAATCAAGTTAAGTGCGAACGGTTAGCCTGAAGCAATTACAGCGGTAGTTTTTCTTGCCAATACAATATATAAAAGCCGACACTAATTTTAAAAACACACCATTACAAAAGAATTAGAAAAGAAATGTGGAATAACAACTTTAATGAATTAAAGTTTTATAGAAAAATAAAAGATATTGTTTTAATGGAAATTTTATAACAATACTACGAGTGCTATTAATAACTCATTAGCTTATAATTAATTAGTGCTAAAAAAAGAAAAATTATAACACTGTAAACAATGGTTCCGCAACAGACTAACGCTGTATACTGTAATGGCAACGTATATACAGTGTGGATTGTCAGCCTCTGGGGCGTAAGGTCATTGTACCGATTCCAATTACGGCGCTTCCGATTCTCAAATTTAAAAATTCCTAAGCAATAAGATGTTACTACTACCGTAAATAAGAAATGTAATGTCTATTACGAATAACGTAGAACAAGCCGAAATCACAAATGTGTAAAACAGGATAACATAGATAGATCTTTTTATATATATTAATATTATGTGCTTAGTGCAGGGGTAGAGGGGATTAACTTTAAATTAGTGTGGATTGTGGCTCAATCTGTCATTGTTGCTTTTTTTTCATACGTCATAGCATCGACTGGGAGGCGAACCCACAACCGTCTGCAAACAATTACTTGCTTGCAAGGCAACTGCGCTGACCTCTCGGCTAACAACACTTGACTCATTGCTGTTGCTTGAACTTCTTTTTAGGATCTTCTGAACAATATATATATATTAGTCAATTGTAATTAATAAATTTGCCCGATAATGAAGGGGGGGGGGTTATGCTGGAAATCTCTTTACGGATGATTTTGGATAACAAGAGCGCTTTCTACATCACATTATATTGCATAAATGCAATCAAGTGTAAAGTCACATGATACTTAGTTTGTTGTAAGCGATCCTTCTGCCAAGACTAAGATACTGTAAATAACTTGTAATTAAAGTTATCAAAATGTATATCTTTGAAATAATTTCTAAGCTATTTGGATTAAAAAAATTGTTGACTTGGGTTTAATATATTAGAACATTTAAAACTTTCATATCTTTCAGTCCGGCTAGGGAGTGAACGTATATAAGACTCTAGTTAAGTAAAATCATCCCTGAATTTAAATTTTTTTCCGGATAATCAAGACCAATTAGCCAGAAACTAAGAATAAGAATTATCAAATATTGACTGACTGCATTGGTAAATAATGTCTACTGATTACATAATCGTTTTAAAAAGATATGAACAAAATAAATGGAATATCTGTAGAATGTGTGGTGCATGCATATTTATAGAGTTGGCTATATGCGGTGCAGTGTAGCAATACAGCATTGTCTGGTGCATTAGCTTCTTGTATCAATTCCAGTTCTGACAGATTGGATGCTTCAACTTCTTTTCAACTTCCAAACAATAAAATTATTCAATTATTATAATTATTTACTTATATTCTGGTCCAAAAATATGTGTAAACATAGAACAGTAGCAATTTTTTTTTTTCTAAAGTAGCAGCACCTGGTACAAGTTTAGTAATCAAAAGATGTTATATAGTTGTGTATCATAAACCCCCCAGTGCTTATTAAAGCTTGCACTAGGTGAAACTATAATGGGAAAAAATTTGCTACTGTTTTAACAGCTTGTGTAAGCATAAAACAAAGATGATGATCATGTGACATATAAATTTAAAAAAATAAAATAAAAATTATTAAAAAGTTTACATGGGCCAGCAGTTTCTTTCCTAACTGACTGAAAATCTAGATGCAATAATGTAGTAATATTTATTTTTAGCAAATAATATGCATATTATATTTGTTATAATTAAATGTACACTATATTCAGTTTGAGTCTGATGGAAATAATCGACAATAGATTATTGTAATCAAATACTTAATCATCATCAGTAGTAATTTGCAAAATTTTCTATAACACCAATACAATTTTTTTTACCAATTAATATTTAAATTTATTTCCCAAACTTACAAAGAACCTTGTAACTCATTAAGAAGCATAATTGTTAATTTTTTTGGCAAACCAGAAAAATAATTTTATTGGTCAAGTATATAAAAGTTTGAAGTAATGTTATCTGTCAATTAGATTTGGAGTATGGTTCTATTCAAAAAATTATAACCCTCAATAAACAGAACTGTTTTAATTTAGCTTCTAAAAATCGAATTATTTCACATTCAAATTGGTAAAATGTAATGAAAAATCTAAAATAATGTTAATAACTAAAAAAAAATATAACAAAAACATTTGAAAAAGAACCTCCAGTAAAACAAAAGAATTATATTTCTACCAATCATTTTTTTGTCTTAGAAATTATGATCTCTGACTATTCATTTTTGTTGTTTTTTCTTCATCTAAAATTTAATATTTTAAATAAAAATCTAAATCTAGACACATTATTAGTCAATATAGTGTAAAAAGTAATCATAAAATACTTAAATATTTATAAAAAATAGTTACATTTTTCTAGAACATCAAATGTCATTGATATGCAAATAGTGGTCAACATTATACACTTCTCTTGAATAGTGGTCAAAAGCTATTCTTTCCCTTGATTATTTTTCTTCTAAAATTTAAACATTTTCAAATCAAAGTTTATATTTAAGTAAGTGAAGGTAAAAACTTAATTATCAACATAAAAAATTATGAGAAATATATTTTATTTACATTAAAAATCTATTATGAAAGCATCAAACATTTTGGTTTGATTTCTGACTTTGACTTTTAGAAACACTTAGTGGACAATTGTCAAAGTTCACAGTCAGTGCTTACTGGCTCCTGATAAGGGGAACAGCCTATACTATGTAACAATGGACAGCAATAAAAAATGTTTTTTTTTTTCAAAATTATTGCCAAATGTGGATTTTTTTTTGCAATTAAACTTTAAAATATGCAATTTTCTACAAAATAAGCATAAAATGATGATTTTGCAGCCAAAACTGGCTGAGAGGTGGTGTAAGAATGGTTCCTAAACATAATTATCAGTTGACTGGTTAATTTTATTACACTTTCAGAAATTTTGAATTATATATCAAAAATACATGTTTACAAATATATTCTTAAAACTATTATTTTATCTTTGGAAATATATAAAAAAACTTTTTAATTGAAATATGCAGTAAAAGATATAAAGAATTTTTTTATTTTATTGGATGATTATTATGTTGCTAATAAAAATATTTTAAAGTTTAAAAAAAAATCAGTTTATTATTGTTTGTCAGAATGAATAATTGTTTAGATTATATAAAACTAACAGTATTTATTATATGTAAAAATTAAAAGTACTATTTAACATTTTTAAAAAGTGATAAAAATATATACTTTTATTTTTTAAAAAAAATCATAAGTAATCTCAAGCAAAAAGAACAACAGACTATCAATCAGTGATAATTACCTGAAGATTCATGGTTCTGATATTTTAAATGTTATAATATGTTGAATTATTTCCATCCTCCATCATTAAATATTGAATATTTAGAAAATTTTAAACTTCCTTTAAACTTTTTAAATACAAAAAACTATTTGTAATAACACACAACACCAACACAGATTAATAGATTACACAACATTTCAAGAGGTATTATTCTTCTTTGCCATAACACTTTCCTTGTCAAATAATCCAGTTGGCCAAGTGAGGTCAAACTCTAAAATTTTGATTGGTCAATTACAGAATCATCAGTAAAAATATATTCATCTTTTAATATTATATTCATTTGTTTCATTTATAAAAAGTATATTAATAATTTGTCAGATTGTGAAAAGAAAAGAAAGTTTTTTTAAAAATAAATTTCTATTTATAATTATAAAAATATTTGATAGTGGAAAACCTAAAAAAAAAGTTAGTAACAAATTAGAAAGTGCAGCGGACATCGTTGATTTTTTTTCTCAATTTATGTTTGTGTAAAAGTAAAGAATTTTTTATTAAAATCTTACTATTTTTTTTTAAAATAATGATATTTTCAGCATATTTTATGAAAATAATTTATATGTAAAAAAATACCAAAAAAATACTGTAAAACATTTATTGGGGTGATGAAAGTTGTTGACAAGTGTAAAATTGTTGAAAGTGCTGGTTTCTTTTTCAATTTATGTTTGTGTAAAAGTAAAGAATTTTTTACTAAAATCTTACTATTTTTCTAAAATAATTATATTTTCAGCATATTTCATCAAAATAATTTATAATATGTAAAAAAAAATATTAAAACAACAATCTAAAACATTCATTTTCATTTTGAAAATCAAAACAAAGAAGTTGGAGCAATGAAAATTATTGATAGGTATTCTTCTTTTGTTTGAAATGAGAACCAACCAATCAGCATCTAGGAAAGCCTGTCTTCTTCTCATTGTTGTAGATTCTAGAGTCAATATTATAGATTTTCTACTTGTAAAATAATTCTAAAGAGGGCATCATTTTACGGTACTTTTTAAGCTTTAAAATAAGCATAAAAAGACTATGGTAACATAAAAACTGATGATTTTTGAGTGACTTGAAACTGTGACCGCATCCATGTTTTTTTTAAGAAGGGGTTGCCTTAAAATTCGATATTCAAGAATCTAAAGATTTGAGTTTGACTCTTATGCTAATATTGTTACCAGTCAGGTCAGCAACACCTGAAAAAGAGCAGAGAATAGTGCAAATGGAAATGTTGAATAATCTACTAAATTATGTTGTCTTTGTGTGTTATTACTAATATTCATTTGTATTTGAAAAGTTTAAATAAAATTTAAAATTTTCTGGACTTTCAACATTTAATGAAAGATGATGCTAATAGTCAAACATATTACAACATATCAAACAATGATGTTGTGCATGAGGCATTAGCTCATTTGTAATAAATTTTACCTCTTTAGTACTGACATCTGGTGATTTTTTAAATTAATAAATCCATATTATTTTAGTTCCAATTTTTGCCATCAAATAAATACAAAACTGGCAAACAAATGCTAAAACAAGATGCAGGAGAATAAATTAAAGTTGGGAGAACAGGAGCACCCTAAGTAGCAATAAAAAATTGCATTCTTAAGAGATCAGAAATGATCAAACATCTTTCATCCATAACTACAAATAATTCTGACAATTGGACATTTAATAAAAAAAAGCATGAAACTGTGATTGAGAGATGCAGAAAGAGAGAATGGAAAAACAAACATGGATGAGAGAAAAACAAGTGTCACTGAAAGTGAAAGAGACAACTAAAATACATCTAGCAGAAAGTTATTAAAAGAGATGGACAATCAAAGTCTAAAATCCAGTCTCAACAAATTATAAAAGATCTAGTTGGATGACTGATATAAAGAATTTGGTTGGGGAGATGTGGATCACAGAAACTTTGAATGACTATTCTGCAGTAGACTGCACAAAGGTCTCTAACATTATTCCAAAAAAGAACAGTGGAAAAGAAAACATCATTCATTAGCCAATTACATTCTAGCGAAGAACAGTTAAATAGCTGATCAATAATTGAATGGCTATAGTCTAATATTTGACAAAGGAGTGTGTGTTTATAAACTTAAAAAAATGCGTTTGCACCTGATTACAACCTTATTTTCTTTATATGACATATGAATTTCCTAATTATTATATCATTAAAAGCCAGTCAACACAGGCAATCCTAATATCAATAACAATCAACAATTTCAAACTGTTGTCAAAGCAACCTCCTTTTATCAATATATATATATATATATATATATATTAAACAGCATATAAATATGAAATATATGAAAGTTATTTTACTTATGACCTCTAGAGAAATTTATGATCTTTTGTACAGCAATGTTTAAAGAAACGTTAACTAACTTTTTACTGGACAATTAGAGACTAGTTAATTTTTCTTTAAATAATACTGGTGATTATTTATCTTTTCAATATGTGTGTGATCAAGTGTATCAGTGGTATGAGATAGCATGATGGTTGAGGGTTGTGTAAAAGTCTGAGTTCAAACCCCCTATATATTACATATATAAGTGCAGGTATGAAAAAGTCTTTCTGTAGCAAAAAAATTCATATTTCATATATAAAACACCATAAACTTCTACTAAGGACATAAGTAAAATAACTTTAAGATATATTTAAAACTTCCATTCTAAAATATATGAGTAGGTACCCCCCAAAAAAAAAACACAGAATTTTGTAATAAAAAATTTATTTATTTTTAGATGTTACAAATTTAATCTCCTCCAAAATACTGTGTATTTGATGCAAGGCATTATTCTAAATGTGTTTTTCCACTTTCAAAAGTAGTCCTGAAACTCTTGAAAAGTGATGTGCCGCAACACTTCCATCATTGTTTTCTTCACCATTCCCAAATCTGCAAAACATTTTCCTTTTGAGGCATTTTTTCATTTGGGGCAATAAAAATGTCACATAGAGTGAGATCAAGTGAATATAACTGAAATAAACTAGGTCATGCTGTTTTTAATTAAAAATTGTTTTGTGCTCAACCCTTTGTGTGCTGGTGCATTACCATGGTGAAGTTTGTACTTCCTAATTTGCCACAAATCAGGATAATTTATTGTACCGCATCACACAAATGTTTCAGAAATTATAGGTAAAATGCCCGATCATTACAAATGAATTCTAAATGAATAATTCCATTTCCATAAAAAAAAAACTGCATCATCGTGACATTGGGCTTCTCCCATCAGGGCTTTTTGGTATGTGGTTAATTTGACCTTTCCATGAAACCATTCATAAGCTTTCCTTTTCCCAGAGCAGCTTGCTTGTAAACTGTTATAAGCATTGGAACCGTTTTTCCTAACAAAAAAAAAAACAGAATTTCACTTTATTTCAACTTTTCAGCCATTACAAAAATTGATAAATAAGTGACATATTTTGCAAAAAAAAATTATGAAGAAGCACTATGATTTCACACGATGATGATAGTCAGCTGACTGATGTGAAGGGGATCTCCATAAGATGCATCTAGTGACAGAAACATATATTACAATACATTCATCCTCCAAAAAATGATTTCAGGTTGTGGGAGTATCCCTTTGTATTCTTAATAATATGAAAGGTATTTGTAATGATAAAATCTTATCTAATAAATAATTGATAATAACCTAAAATGGATGGGATCAAAGATTTGAGAACAAAAACAGTTATCCTTGTATTTCAAATTGTAGTAATATAAGCCTTCTGGCAACCATTAATTACTCTGGTTGGCACAGGGTGGCACTACTGTATGGAGTTTTGCCTTGTTTATAAACAATTATGTGCTAGTATAAGAGATGGTGATCATGTGATGCTTTGTAGTAATATACATATAAATCTGTGTGAGTGCATGTTATAAAAGATAAAATTCATTTTTAGACTTTCCAAACAGTTATAAATAACATTGTTTTAGTTCTTGGAAAAATTAGAAAAAGTTTATCAGAAAAAGTTTATCTATTACACAAATATGTATACACGTTGTCTGCCAGATAAGAGATAAACTTAATAACGTAATGTGGCTTTAATTAAAGGATTACAACTAACCACCATAGACAACAATTTGCAATTACCTATGGTTTTTAGCAAAATCACACAGATTTATATTTATATTACTACAATTTGAAATACAAGTATAAATTTTTTTGTTCTCTAATCTTTGACCCCATCCATTTTAGATTATCAATTATTTATCAGACAAGATTTTATCATTACGAATACCATATTCACATCATTAAGAATAATACAAAGGGATACTCCCAAAAAAACCTTGAATCGTATTTTGGAGGATGAGTGTATTGTAATATATGTTTCTGTCAGTAAACGTATTTTATGGAGACCCACCCTCTCACACCAATCTGCTGACTATCACCATCCGGTGAAACATGGTGCTTCATAATATTTTTTTTTTTGTAAAATATGTCTCACTTATTTGTCGATATTTATAATGGCTGAAAAGTTGAAACAAAGTGGAATTCTGTTTTTTTTTTGTGAGAGAAATTTTACCATATACATTTTCTAACTTTTTCATATATCAAATGCGTTGATCGGGAAGCGAACCCTGTCCAGCTGCTTGGAAGGCAGCTCTGCTAACCACTAGGCCACCAACGCTAACTTTATCAATCCATTTCTTGCTGAAAATGTTATCACCGTTAGAACTGAATAAATTAAAAGGCGAAATTAAAAAATAAAAAAAACTAAGATATTTTTATAGCTCCTTTAATTTCCATTAACGGACTCATTATAAAGTGTTAGATCTAATTATTCAAATTTAATTTTATTTTTTTCCCACTAATCGAGCAATTAGTATTATTTCTTTGATGTATATATAAATTGCGCTTTGTTAACAATTTTGTGGAATGATTTCGTCATTTGTTTCAATTATTATATATATTATGAATTTAAATGATAAAACAAATGACATTAGCAATTATTTTTTTAATTGATTAAGTCGGCTGCATAGGAGAAGTGATGTTGGCGCATAAAGAAGTGGAATAATATTTAAATTCCAATAGTAAAAAGGAAGTTTCACCCCCTTTCTTTCTGTTAGTAATCTTCCTCAGTCAATAATCAATATAGAACCCTTTAATTCTTAAGCCAGTTACTTTTACATTGGGCTAATAGGGTAAAATCAATGTAATGTATATCATAGCTTTTGCCTGGAGACAGTTCCTATAGTAACTGTAGTAGGAAATAATTATGTAAGAATCAAGGTATTAGTAGCAATACCATTACTAATCATCCACTACCAATTTAGTCTACTATCTCGTATATGAAGCTGTGTTTTAATAAAATCTTACATTAAGATTCTCGAGATTCGAACTCAGACTTTCACACTACCCACTACTCTCTGTGCCATCTCATATTGCTGACCCACCTGATCACACACATGTTGAAAAGATAAATAATCACCAATATACGTATTTCATGCTAAACCATCAATCAGCCAATCTTCATACTTTAATGGACAGGCTTCAAACTATTCCAACTCACAACTCTTCAGCCTTCTATTTCATTGAAAATCTGATAGTGGAACGTTCAAAGCCCTTGTTAGTGCCAAGGTTGTCATCCTACCCTTGTTGACATCTTAGTCATTCTGACCCCTCATGTACTGGGGAATAATCCATTTATAAGTACATATGTGAGGGATGGGCAGTTTGAATCCTGCAAATATTACATATATAAATGCAGATTTAAGTCTGTACAATGTATTAATTATTAAGATTCATAAAATAAATGTCGTTATAACTATGTAAAATAATAGTTTTAAGTGATAATACACAATTGTGTTTTAAACACACTTAACACATACTAAAATAAATAACTGAATGGTTTTGTAACTCAAGAGTTCATACGAAATTTGAGTCCGTCCATCCCCAAGTCCCAGAATTGGACTCAATCTAAGGATCTTACCCATCAGAGTTCGACACTTTATCATAAACCCATAGGATCCTAATTACTAATTCAAAAACAAAGATAAATTACAAATCAGCAAACTGTGTATAGATTGCAATATTCAATTGACAAACGCTAAGGTCAGTACAAGACCTTTGAGAGAGGTTTGTGACCTTGGCCAATTAAAAAATGTCATTTGTGCTGAAATAAATCTTAGGGTCATTTTTTTCTTTACAACTGTACTCATTTGTTTGAAATGTGAATAGAAAACAGTTTTAAAATATATTACACCTAGTATATACTTATACACATAAAGTTCAAGTGCTGAGAACGGAAGTCGTTCTGAGGACTTTGAACTCCAGAATTGGGCACTCTGCCAGGGCATTAAACCATGCAAGACATATGAATCATTAATGCAATGTTTTGAATACATACAACTTTGTATCTTAAAAAAGAAATTAGTCTATTACTGCACTACAAAAAAAAAAAAAACTAAAGACAATAACATAAGCAAAATTACTCATTAATTGAAGTTATTTTTCTTTTAACATATGTTAACAACTGAAATCTAATGTAAACTATATGAAACTATACATATCTACAAACAATAGTTAGAATTAACATTTAATAGTAATAATTCTGTGCTAGCATAGCATGCTTGTTAGAGAAGTTTAATTTTGTTTATAAGTTTATATACGCTAAGTGCTTTCGAAGTTTTTAGACTTCATATTCATAGCAGAGTACAGTCAATTTATTTTGTGAATAAACTTTACTCATATTATTTATTCAACATCAGCGTTAATGATTAATGTTTTAGCTTATACCTTTATTATTAACTTTTTAAAATACACACACTAATGAAATAAATAAAATTATAACCAATAAGATATCACATGATTTCTGCTACATCACACTGTTCAACAGAAAATTCTTTTCATTTCAATTTATTTTTGCCAACTAGTATAAACTTTAGTAATCAATACATACCAGATGGTAATGCTTATTAAATAATTATGACTCATTTGCACTGAACTTTGGATTCTAATCAACAAGCTGATTAAAAAATGGCTTTAGCACAGTAGGTTACATCCAAGTATTAAGAGAAGTTATAGAAAAAAACCACTACCATTATACATTAGACTTACAGATTATAAAAAGGCATTCGATTCTATGAATATTTTGATGTGACCAAACTTTGAATTATCAAGATAAAGACTGTGGATATTGCCATATTCTGAAAAATATTTATCAAATGGTGGTTCTAAGATGGTTCACATTGAAATAAAGTGTATGATAGCGTAATTCCATATCTCGTAAACGTTTTAACCATTTTAGAACAAATATTTTATGGATAAAAATGGAAAACTAAAGATATAAAAGTAAATATAGATTAGATGAAGTGGTTGTTTTTGTAAATAATGCTTCTGAGCTTCAGGAAATGTTGAAAAAATTATTAGATGAAAGCAAGAAATAGAATTGAAAGATAAATATTAAAAAGTCTAAAATAATGTTCAATGTTTTTTCTCAAAACAAATAACAAAGACTGAATATCATAAATTAAATGAAGTTACTAACTACAAATACCTTGATCAGATTATTAATACATATGAAAACTTAATGGATGAAATTAATCATAGAATTAAACTTGGAAGGATTGTCCTTAGTAAAACTTTATATTAAAAGGAATATGATTATATGTTGAAGGTTTTTAATAAATGTCTTCTCAGTTTTTATTTATCGATTCAGCTGAGAATTGACACTGAATAGAACTGAAATGCCAAACTGGTGACTCTAGATGTGATTTTTCGTGGCCGTGCTATGATGCTATGCAATAAAATGAAAATAGAATGATATGTTGCAAACAATAAATTAATTTTAAAAAAGTTTTTAAAAAATAAACTTTTATATTTAATTACATAAACTAAAATATATGCAATAATTGTTGGCTACATACGTAGCTAATCTATAATTCTCAGTTACACACATAGTAAATATTTTTGACAACATGCTTTTATGATGATGAAGCATTTGAGATATGATGAACAACAAAGCTGGCAACACTAATAATGTGCTGATGTACTTCCAAGAACATAAATACATTCCAGCAAAACTTTAGTCAGCTATTCACACCATCAACATATCAATCCTATCAACAGATGTTGGGTTTTTTCTTAGAATTGTAACCAAAGGCAGTTGTGCTAGTTGCTTTGTCCTGATTGGTGTGTTAAAAATTTGTGGGTTGTTTTCTTTTATAACTCATACAAAGTTATTGTAGTTGCAATTTTTTTAATTTTTAAAATTTAAATCTAAAGCCCTATTTTTATAACAGAAAATGCCACTTCCAATGCTAAATCAAAAATGAAAGATTGATAATGAGGGAAGCAAATTTCAAGAAAGATGGGAACTGAAATATTTTTGTGTGGAAGTAAACAATAAGATTACGTGCTTAATTTGCAAAAAAACGATTAGCGTCGCTAAAGAATACAACATATAGAAGTCACCAGTCATAGACGTACATGACTTCCAGTAGCTTGAAAACAGTCAGTTTTGACATTACTGTAGTGAATTTACGGTCATTTTAAAGCTTAAAAAAAGTACCGTAAGATGCTGCCCTTTCTAGAATTATTTTACAAGTAAAAAATCAATAATATTCAAATTTATGTTTTAACAATGGAAGAAAATGATCTTTCTTAGGTCCTAATTGATTGTTGCTCATAGTGGTCAAAAGAAACCTTTGTCAATAATTTTCATCGCTCCAACTTTTTTTTCCAATTTTGAAAACAAAAATGAACATTTTAGAGCATTTTAAAAGTATTTTTTGACATATTATAAATTATTTAGATAAAATATGCTGAAAATAAAATTATTTTAAAAAAATAGTTAATATTTTAGTAAAAATTATTTACTTTTACACAACATAAAATTGAGAAAGAAATCAATGAAGTACACAATACTTTGTAATAGATTAAGAACGATCTTTTTAGGTTCTCTGCTATGGAATATTTTTATAATTATAAATAGAAATTTACTTTTGAAAAAACTTTCATTCACTTTCATAATCTGACAAATTATTAATAAACTAAAATGAATATAATATTAAAAGATGAATATATTTTTACTGCTGATTCTGTAATTGACCAATCAAAAGTTTAGAGTTTTACCTCACTCACCCAAACAGAATTTTTGACAACACAAAGGTTAAGTGACATTATAGCACTAATCATGAAGAACCATTTTTGCTTTGAAGCAAAAATAAAAGAAGAAAAATTAAAATCAATAAAGAATTCATTAAGTAGCCAACAAGGAGTGCTTACAAAATTCATGAAAAGTAATGAATCAGTAGCAAAAGCTAGTTATAAAATAAGCTATTTATTAGAAAAACATTCAAAATCATTCACCAATGGTTCTTTAAACAAGGAATGTATGATAAAAGCTGCCCAATTTGTCTGTCCAGAAATACAGTGGCAAACAGAATTACTGAAATGGCACTTTGCAACTACAGAAAACATCTACCAAAATCCAGTTTTTTTCAGTTGTGATTGATGAAAGTACAGATATAACAGACATTGCACAAGTTGCTGTTTTTTTCATGGTTGCAACAATAACATGAGGACCACTGAAGAATTGTTGGCATTCATCTCTCTTCATGGAACAACAACTGGTAAAGATATTTTTGATGCCATATGGAGCATTTTAGAAAAAATTAACTTTCCTCTTGCAAGCTTGTTTTTGTGACAACTGATGGTGCTAAATCAATGATGGGTGAAACTAAAGGTTTTGTGTCACAATTGACAAGGAAATTACAAGATAAGTATTCAGATAAATTGAAAATCAAAGCTTTTCATTGCCTCATTCACCAACAAGATCTGTTTAAAATTATTTAAAATGGACCAAGTACTTAAAACAGTTACAAAGATAAATAACTTTATTTGATCAAGAGCACATAACTATCACCAATTTACTTTGTTCCTTAAAGATTTAGAATCCGAATTCAAAGATCTTTTTTATTACACAGAAGTTTGTTGGTTGCCCTGCCACAACATCCTAAAGAGCTTCTATCTGCTTTTAGAGGAAATAATATTATTTTTTGAAATGAAAAATGAAAACAACGAAAATATATCGGTTATAAAAGATCCATTGTGGGTACAAGACCTAACACTTTTTAACAGATATTGCAGGTCATCGCTGAATAATCTTAATATTACATTGCAAGGCAAAGATCAATTGATAATGAACATGTATGATGCAGTTGCAAGCTTTGTACAAAAACTGAATTTGTTTAAAAATCATTTGCAAAAGAATATTTTGACGTCTTTTTCTGTGTGAGCAATTAAAAGTTCAAAATTAAAGTCACTCATTTTCACAATACTCAAAAAAATGGAAAAAATATAAAAATGAATTTGATAAATCTTTTGATGATTTCAAGGAGTTAGAAGAATTTTTTTCTCTTTTCAATGGATCTTTTGCCTTTGAAGTTGAATAAGTTCCAAATTCAATACAACTAGAATTGATTTCCAGAATGATTTGATTTTACAAAACAAATATTGAGAAGTAGGAACTCCCAAAATATATTCCTGTTTAGGTGAAAGATACCCAGAAATTAAAAAATTTGCTGCACAAATTTTATGCTTTTTTGAAAGTAGATACTTATGTGAACAATTATTTTCATTCATGAAAGTAAATAAAACAGCTTACAGATCAAGATTCATTGATAAAAATCTATCTACCATAATGAAAATTGTTTGTTCTCAGTCTTTAAATGCAGATATTGGAAAAATAGTAGGAGGAAAACACTGGCAAGTTTCCAGTAAAAACAATAAATTGTAGTTTTATAAATATGTAATCAAATAAAATAAGTGTTTAAATAAAAGCAATACTATATCAATTGTATATTATTGAACTAAATTGACTAAATTACATAATATGCATTAATTACCCCATCTATATTCCTGCATTCTCACATCAAAAGAAAATTTTAAAAAAATTTGTAAGTGTGATGTGGCCCGTGAGAATCTTACCAGTCGCATTAAATGGCCCATTGTTTGAATGAGTTTGACATGCTTGGGATAAAAGAACAATTCAGAGACTTCAGACCATTCAATGAAGTATGGACAGATATATAATAGAAAAAAACAAGGTACGGCCAAATATAAAATACATGAGTTATACAACAAATAGATATTATTGAAATCATTAAAAGACTGAAATGGATCTGCTCTGGACATACTGTTAAAAAATAATTGATGGATAATTGAAGATTTAAACTGAATCCAAAAGATTGTAAAAGACCTAAAAAGAAATCACATGTGAGATGGATAGATGAAATAATAGTTTGCTAGCACAATGTGGAGAAAAGGTTATGGATCAGAAAAACTCAATTAAATTTGGAGAGACCTTCACCCTACAATGGATTAGAATAATAGTTGAAAATGATCATTGTAATGATGAAAAAATTGAATTTACACTTGAATAGAACCTGAAAAAAATATTTACATTCTTGGCCTGGATTTAAATCCAGGTCATAGACACAGCAGACAGATATATAATAATTGTTCCACAAAGGCATTTGAATGCAATATAATTTTTGTTTGTTTCAAAAATTCTAAATTATTAAGCATTTTAGTATCTTATTGGTTAGACTTTTGAGTCAAACTTCAACTTAAAATATATAAATATGAAAAGCCTAAAGCTAAACTAGTCAATAAAATAACCCAATTACCCCAAATTCAAAATTAAACAAGATTACTCAAAACTTAAAAACTAAAAAAAATTTTTTTTAATATAACCAATGGTTTCCGTGTCAATGAAGATTTCTCAAGTGAAAAGAAATACAAAACATATAGACACATATATACAAATTACATTTCCCACATCTTTATAATATTAAAAGAACTCTTGAATAAGTAAATTACTTCAGCATCATAAATTTTCAATAAGCAACTTTCTTTAATTCTTCGTTTTATTTCATTTCTTTCAAAGAAGACAATCTTAGCCTCCTCAAGTTTCATTCACGGATATCTTAATTCTGAATTTTATATCCATGAAATGGATGTATATCATAATATTATGTATGAAGAGGGTAGGGTACTCAGAGTAAATACAACAGCTTCTTTGAAAGAAATAAAATAAAAAGAATATTTAATACTAAAAATTTATGATACTGAAGTAATTGACTTATTTACAAATTCTTTTAATATTAAAGGTGCAAAGAATCTAATTGTCCATTGTGGGAAATGTAATAAGTATACTGTGGTATTTCTTTGCTTTCGAGAAGTCTGCTTTGATAGGGGAAACCATTGGTCATGTTAATAAAAAAAGAAGGAAAAATGTTTTTTTAAATTTAGACTACTATTTCATTTTAAATTTGGGCGGCTGAGTTACATATATATGTAAAATTACGTCACCACAGTTTTTATGTTTATATAAACCAATATAATATTACAGCAATCTATTGCCAAAGTAGCATTATATCTACGAAGTAAATGGGATCCATTTTCTGTCTAATTATAGTGTTGTCTAGACAAGATATTGCTGTAATATTCTACTGGTTTAAGCATGAGAACTGTAGTGAATTAATTTACATATAATAATCAGTTACTTAAGATAAAAAAAAAAAAATTGCTATAGTAATTTATTATAAAAGTATACTCTTTAGCTCAGAGTAATGTAATCATAAATATTCTAAGACTGTAGAAAGAAAAGCTTTCCTAAATTTTTTTCCCCCTCATGTGTCATAGCACCAGCCGGGAAGCGAACCCGCTAACCCGGGACAACTGCTTGCAAAGCAGCCGTCGCTGACCTCTCGACCACCAATGCTTGACGTCATAGACGTAACACAAATATTTTTTGAACATTTTTTACAACTGGTCATCCCTTTCTTCCTTCAACTGTTAATATCGTGTGCACTGAACGCAGTGGTTTTAAGCAAAAAATTAAGGCATGGCATATCTCAGGTGACAAAACTATCAATAGAAAAGAATCACGCGTAACCCTCTCAAAAAGATGGCCTATTCTCCCTAATTAATTTTCATATTTAAATTTTATTTAAGTTAGCAATAACAGCATATATATATACACCCATTCCCACTTTTCAATTTATGCTACGTTAATGAGTTGTAATAGTCGAAAGTCGGATAAGGACTTTTAAAAAAAAAAAAACGGACTTTATGAAAGCTCTTTTCTATACAGTCGTAGCAATCTATTGTTTGTTTGTTTTTTTAAATATGATGATGGAATTGATAAAAAATAACCAATGAAGATTTGCATATTAACAGATATATACAAAACTCAACACACTTATTGATAAATACGTAGGTAATGGTAAATCATGAATTCAGAATTATTTATCATACGACCGGTTGCTTGTTAGATTGAGTGATGTTGGAGCACCTTAGTGGAATCATAGAACAAAAAAAAAAATTCTCTCCACTCTTTCTTGCAAAGAAACAAATTGGTCAGAACTATAAATTGAGAAGACAAAATGCTCAAATTGGTACCTAATAAGAATATAATTATTTTCTCAGTAGATCTCCCTCCACACACACAAGTGCGCGCACACACTCATTTAAACTTAATAATCATTAAAGTAAATGTTCAAGTACTGTATTTTATCTGTTACCTACAAAAACAAATGGTTTTTAAAAACAGAATTAATAATATAGAATCATAAATTAAAAAAAGAAGAATGGTGATGGGATTGAAAAATAGCTTCCTGGACAGTAATTTGTCGGGAAATTTCATTGTAGAATCATTCCAAATGCCAAATAAATAAAAGAATTGATTATTTATAAAATCCCAATAGTTATTGACCTAAAAGAGTAAATATCTTGAAGTAAATACAAATATTTACTCTTTAATGATTTGAACATGAAAAAAAAAAAATATATAGATGTATTGTTCAAATCAAATTTAATTCTCAATCAGATATTAAAAACAGGGTTATTAACTCTAAAAAGTCTTAAAGAGAAAATATTTGTGATCAAGCAAATTTATGCATCTTACTTATTAAGAATATGATAGACCGTTTTAATGATCAAACAGATTATCAATGAATGGAGGTCTCAGATTAATATATTGACTTAAAAATAAAAAGGTTTACTTGTAAATATTTTGTCATGGATTTCTCTTCTGATATGAATTGTCTTGATATGTCTTTCAAAATATATTTAATCAATTTAATAGTATTATTTATTTTTTTCCCATATGTCATAGCATCAGTCAGGAAGCGAATCCATAGCAACCGTCTGCATTCAACTACTTGCTTGCAAGGTGGCCACACTGATCTCTCGGCTAACAATGCTTGATTATTTTTATCAATGAAGTTTTATAAACTATCTTATGTTTTGCCTGTTTAGCAATCTTCTTTGGGCTAATGATAAAAAAAATAGAAATCTTAATTAAGGCTATAAATGATAAAGAAAAAATATATCAATGAGTCTCTTCTTAGCATAATTGTAGAACAATATGGGAGTGTTTCAGTCATTCAGATTAAATTCACTCTCTTATGTTGTGATCATTTGCCAATTTTGCAATCATTTAATGGTAATCTGAAGTTGTCAGTGTCATGTAGAGAAATCTAATGTAAATGAGCCAACACTACTGTTGAGTGGTAAATTGTTTTGGATCTCAAGCACGTCATTGAACAAGAATTTATTCAGGTTTTAGAAATATAATTAAAATTTCTTTTCTTCATTTAATATTTTTATCAGCACATGTAAAAAAAAAACGATTGTTCTAATTATGAATTTTAATTTATTATCTTCTATATTTGCAAAGTTGAAATATCATTATTAAGAATGATTTTTCTTTAAAAACTTCCAATTCTAAAAAAATAAATAAAAATGTGTGAAAATATAATAAAGAATAACAATTAATTTATTAAAAAGAATAAGCTGAAAATTTAATGCAAATAGCTGCTGGAGAATACCAAAAAAAGTTTACAATGAACTGGTTAATTATTTTATAAAATAATTAATCTTTACTGCTATTATTCTACTGACAATGAGAAATTATTAAAATTATATTTTAAAACAATATCATTGTAACAGTATTTGTCTACGTTAACTCTCTTATTTGATTTCTAATTTATATATTCATTATAAAAATATTTTAAAATTTAATTATATCTTTTATCAAGAGATGGAGCCACTATATAGCCAAAATAGTATTTAATTGGGTTATAAGTAAAGGGCAGGCAACAAGATGGGTAAAAAAGTTGGTACAGTATGCAGAAGATTTGGATAAAGAATTTATGGCAGTATATTTATAAAAAAGTGAGACAATTGTGTTAGGATAATTGTTGAGTGTTATAGTGGCAAACAATGGGATAGAATAGATGCATTAATAAAAAATAGGGAGTTGGAGAGATAGAGAACTAGTATGGAGAATAAACAGAGTTAAATATATATATACAAGTATATATATATTCTAACTGTGCCCGCCGTCGACCTTGTACCTCTACTTACAAATAAATAGATTACTATATTTAATGTCACCGGGTTCTAGCTCTAATAATTAAATATTAAATTAAAAAATGTTCTACTAGCTCAAATTTCTTAAAATTAACTTAGGTTCTGTTTTAAAGTAAATTAACATAAAGATTTAATGTATTCATGAGACGAGAAGTGGAAATACGAGTTGGCAAGGTAGATCACATTGAGCCAATATCCCACAGGATACCACCTCAATGGCATAAGAACACTATCCCCCCTTTATACTATTATTTCAAATAATAACTACATAGTATTCTTATGACTTTCGCAACATCTACTTACTAAGACTCATTTAATAACTATAATATTAATTCTGTTATCTTTAATAATAATAATCATCATCTAGCTCAATAAATTATAATCTCAGGTTCTTAATCTTTATTTATACTTCAACAAAATGTGGTAGCACATATGGTAAGGGATTTTATGCCACATCTACTACACTGCAATTAATAACAATAATGATTACAATCTTTCTTACTTAATCAAATTGGTATAAATTTCTTTTATTGCAAATTTATTACCATAATAAATCAATCAATATCAATATCATCTTTTGTCTTTAAACAATAAAGTAAACTAAGAAGTGGTAGTGTTTAGATAATCTGATAAATAAAGTAAGTGGCAATTAATAGCATATAATTTATCAAAATATTAGGATAGTGGATTTATGACCAATAACTTAATGCAATTTTATAATTACTTAATTATAAGAACATCAATAATAATTAAGATTAAACATATTTTTAGTTATCTTTTGTGCAAAATGTACTTCAGTGGTTGTGAAAAACACTCTGTGAATTTGTACCATGATGTAGTGAAAACAATACCCAGACACAAGTTTTAATAAAACAAATTTAACAAAGTTTATTAACATCAAATAAATTTAAGTAAAAATAAAACAAATCTATTTACATCTTATTTACAACGGATATCCTTCTTTCCTTACACATGACAAATGTTAATTCTACAATTTTGTATTTCTTTATAGTTAATCCAATCATTATACATTTTAAAAATTATTTTAGTTATTTTCTTTAGGTTTATCACACTATTTATTTGAACTACTTATGGGTAACAACATTTTTTACCTTTTAAATATACTAAATTTACAATATTCTAAATTATTTTTGTGGATCAATATTTTATAACGTCACACTTTATAATCAATATGGTCTTTAAAAAAAATTTACATTTCTTGTTACTTTAAACAAATTACACAGCATATTATTAAATATTATGATTAACTTTAATGTTTGTTCTCCCATGCTCATATAAATTATAATGCGTTTTTGCATAAGCCATACTCCTGTATAATATTATAATGTGTTTAAATATCACCCTGTTACAATTTCAAATATATGATAATAATTATCGAGTGTTATAGTATTTTTAAATATGCAACACTTATCTCTTTAAAATATAATTAATAATAAAAGAGCGTGAAAATATATTTTAATATTTTGTATATTCTCATTTGATATACTTTTACAAAAAATTATAGTTTATTTCTAAATTAAAATGATTCTATAACTTCTTCCATTATTTAGGACATCTGTATCTTTCTTTCAATGGTTATAATCGATTCTTAGTTAACTCTTAACTATTCTTATTCCAAGTAAAATCATCATAACATACATTCTAAAATATCTATTGTTTTCCCTTCAATAAAACTTATCATATACGATGTAGTAGCACGAAATACAGATTAAGATAGCGAAAGATGTATAGGATATTGGGAAGAAAGATGGATAACTTGTCTTCAATAATACTCTAAGAATGCATGGAACAGTGTGAACAGGTTCGACATTTATTGTCTATTAACCCTTAAGATAAGAAAATGATGTGGCAGCTATTTATTCAGCCTTACCAACCATCAAGTACAACTCACGCGAAATATAAGATAGCACTGTCCAAGACAACATTTGTATCAGTCGTAGGGCTACGTTAACTACGCTGATTATCATCTATAAAACGAAATGTGGATCAGCCATAGGGCTATGTTAACTATGCTGATTCTCTCACAAAACTACTTATTTCCATTCCCTGTATCATCCTAGATTTTCATACATCATCTTGGTTTCCAAATCACCCCTGTACTCCCAAGTCACTACTTAAATTATCTCTCGATAAAATACGAACAACTTTTTTAAAAAAAAAAACAACAAACAAGATTCGCTACTATAAAATCATTTCTCTATCCCTTAAGAATAATTTATCTCGCTTTATAACACTGTATATTCATCCTTTACGTTTTTTTTTTTTTACTAAATAATATTCAAATATCCCAATAGGAAAAATTAATAGAAAATGTAATATAATCATCGATTATATTAAATTATTATTTATCAACAAATAAAATGACTATCGTATGCATATTTTCAAAAATCTAATCACATCTCAAAATGTTTCAATGTGTTGTTTAAATGCGTTTTACAATAATAATAATAATAATAAAAACTTTTGTACTACATTCATTCAATTTTCGGCTGATCTAAATAAATAAAACATACATTATATCATCAATAATTATAAATGTTACCAAAAAACAATTGTTATCTTCGGATTAGGCTTTGCAGTAGGCTTCTTTTCCTTCCTTCGAGCATCGCAAATATACAATTACACACATACAATTTTATTAAAAAAACATTCAAAATCAAACATATTTCATATAATATTATATATACCAAAATTAATGTATTTTGTTTCCCTATCGTTTTCTGAAACCTAATGCTTATAATAATAAAAAAAAATAATTCAAACCATAATTAAATATTTTTCTGACGGTAAATCTTGTTTAGTCCCATAATATTACTCTTCTTCTTTTATCCGAATGTTCTCCATTATGACTCTCAAAGTTTTAAAATAACTTGGTTTATTTAATAAATTTGTTTAGACGATCTTTAATTTTAGCTTTTAGCATCAGATTATTAAAATATATTTTAGTTAGTTATCCCTCAAAGTTTTTTTAATGTTCTGGCAAATATTCCCTCGGCGCATCGATGCATCTTTCTCCTTTTTAATTAGACTACGAATATTTAATACTTTAGGTACCAATTGCGTTTTATGGATCCAATATTTTTTATATTCCTCTTCCGTATTTTTCTTTATACAAATATTTCTCTTTAGCAAGCTTTATTTCATTCATTCTTAATTTTATGTACATTATTTTTTGATCTTTAACTATTTTTTTTTTTTTTTCTAGAGTATACTTCTTTTTCGGGTCATCTTAAAGAAAGCAATTCCAATAATTTTAATTTTAAAATTATATTTATCCATTTATTCTTAGATGAATCATAATGATTTTTATATTTTATTCTCTTTCAGAACTTTGCGCACAATGTCTTTTCATCTATATTACACGCGTAAAAGCAGTTTCCTTTGGATACACTATATAAGCGGTAACAATGAACAATATAAACAATTTTGAAATGTTATAAACTTTAAAACTGGTTTTAAAGGATCTATCCATATTTTTTACTGAAAATTCCGACTGTACTTCTATAGAATTCACTGGCAGGTTCGATTAAGTTAGTGATACATAATTTATGAAAACTTTAAAATATTTATTTTAAGACTCTCTCTATGATTTTAAAATTGTCAGTTAATTTGTTCTAATGATATTATTAGAATTATATTGAAAAAAATTGAATAAATTGGAGAAAAGAAATTATTAGAGAGCTCAAAATTTTTACCTCTTCACTCGTGTCTGTCAATTCTTGTTCTCGATTATACAATTAATTGGCGCGATTTTGGGAGTCTGCCAAGCTCTATTACTATTGGTCAATCCTACTTGGATTTATAAATAATTTTCTAAAGTTTTAAACTGATAATGTAACACTTAAACACTATCTAATTATTATTTAAAACTAATTATTATATTTAAATCAATTTAAACACTTTTAAAATAATTTTCAAAACAATATTTAATAAAATTATTCACTACTTATTTTTATTATGATGTTTAATAAATTCCATCCATTTCTACTATAATATTATTTAAATACTTTAAAATATTGGTATTAATTGAAACAAGTGCTTGTATAAAAATATTCCAGACAATTACGTAATCGTTTCCGGTGTTTTGTCTATTTTTGTCTGTCTTAATAAATTTACTGCACTTATATTATATAAAATTTTTATATAAAATTTTGAAGAAATAATTTAGAAAAAATATAGAAATAAATACAATTCTCAACATCATAATATTTACTATTCAAATACATTACACTAATTTTTATTATTTAATATAGTTTATAAATTTAAATACTATATAATATTAATTTATTCTAAGTTTTAAAGTTATTAAAATTGACTTATTAAATACATTTTTATTATTGATAGCTGTGTTATTTTAATATGGCCAGCTTTTACAACCATATGAGCAATTCTTTACTCTTTATTTAACTAATTTTTTAAATGATTTTACGTATCAGGTATTTGCTTTAGCTTTAAATTGAACTTTACAGACTCTATAAATTTAATATATTCAATACATCAATAAATATATTCTCAAATTTAAAATTTTTTTTAGTAATTGACCATTATAACTATTTCTTGACCTATAGAAAAGGGTACAATATATATATACAAGTAAACAGAATATAGAGTGTGAGTTAATTTATAATAATAGCAAGGAAAGGAAAGTAAGTAGTTTACTGTTTAAGGCTTGAACAGGAACTTTAGAAAGAAGGGAATATACACATAACTGGAAAAATATGGGTGATTTAGTCTGCAAGTTGGGTAAGGAAGGCATAGAAAATATTAGGCATATGCTAAATGAATGTAAATGTTTAAAAGGATATAAATAATGAAGTTGTGGAAAATAAATATAAACAAAGTGATTATACAGAAAGTGAGTTATTGGTTTTTATTGTGTGGTTGGGAAAAGATAAGGGGAATTTAGTTGACAAAGATTATGTTGTGGAAATGGAATGGAGCAGAATAGAGATTACTATGAAAAACTTATGGTGGGGAATAGAAAGGGAAAGTAAAGTGGCTAACAGGCTGAGAGATTCCTGACTCCGTACAAGGAGAAGTCACATTCCTCACATGATTTTAATTTTTTATTTTATTTTTAGTGGTAATTATTTTTTTCGTGTCAGATATCTTAGACTTACCTTTTTATTATTTTTGTAAACAGTTTGGCAATATATATATATAGATAAATTATAAGTTTTTGAGATATACCGTGTCTTATTTTCCATTGAGCACCGATATTTCGACGGAATAGCAACCGCCATTTTCAAGGTTAACTTTTGAAAGAAAAACCATTAGATCTTAACAAATAATGTGACTGTGTGCTAGATGAGAAATGAGATTCCAGTTCAGCATTCACAATATGAGGCTTATCAAAATGCTTATTTTCCTCGGTATTTTTACCTGTTAATTTTAAGTTAATATTGGATAAAAAATATTAACTTAAAATTAACAGGTAAAAATTTTTTTTATGGTTTATCATCTTAACTTAACTGGCTATGAATATAAGAAGTACATCTTTTTGAAAGCACTTAGCCATTAAATTTAATTTTCAATTTGTTGTTATAGCTTTAAGTTGGAAGTGTGAAAGCACGATTTATTATTTTATTATTAAATATAAAAAAAATGTAAATCAAAATTAATAGACCAAAGGGCAGTTTTCTCTTGGTGACAAGCAAAAAAAGTGTTCAACAGATGGTTTGATATCATATAAATATAAATTTTTAATAATTTGTGTAAAAGCTACACATTAAAATACAACTACAATGTAAACATTATACAATAAAATAATACAAATATTGCAACAAAATAAATAATTGGACTTTAAATTCATATGCAATCTCATAATAAATAATTTTCAAAATGCACATTAACGATTTTGATCTTATTCCAAAATATCACATATTTTGTCACAGAATTATAATTAAAATCTGTTGGTAAACTATTAATATAACTTTTGGCAACTTTTTTAATTCATTTTTTTCCTGCTTTTATCAAATGCAAAAAAAAATGACAACACCACTATTCAGTGTAAACCACAATGTTGTCTCCATTTCTGAAGAAATATTAAAATATATTAGCATTTCAATTATTATATTAATTTTGAATACTTTGTACACTAAGCAAAGTAAGTCAAATAATAAGTGAAATATAATAAAGTAACAATATAAAGAATGGTAAAAAATAAAATAATCATCATTTCATATAAGAATTGTTAAAAAGATATTAAGCAGAGATATTTAATCCCGTGTAGGTCATAGCTGATCTGAGAGGTACAAAGTCTTTTCTTCAATATCGTTAAATATATCAGATGTATATATTCAAGATCATAACTAGCTGGCTAATGTTAAGCCAAAATATTCAAATAATCAGTGTTCTAACAACAAGCCTTTTTTAAGAACATGTGATATTCAAAAGTAAATTGTGTCTGAGAGATACCAGAAACCATAAAGTCAGTGTCGGAATAATTGTGAAAACAATCACTAGATTGAAATTGAAACTAATTTTCAAAAAATAATTATTTCATTATGTAATAAAGACAATTTTTCTTCTTCTCATGTGTCAAAGCATCAGCCGGGAAGCGAACCTGCTATCCCGGGACACTGCTTGTAAAGCAGCTGTTGCTGACCACTCGACCACCAATTCTTCTTCACAATATACAAATTTGCAGTTTTTTTTTTTTCCATTTTAACACAAGCTAGAAATGAATGTAGCAAACTATGCTACAATTTTTTTTTGACCACAATTTTTTCCGGATTAAAAAATATTGTAGTTAATGAGTGAAACGATAGCTAATATAATTTTTAATGAGATTAAGCAGAAATATCAAATGAGTTAAATACAAGTGTTAGAACCCATTCTGAGGCGAAGACTTCTCCAACTGTGGAACAGTAATGGAAGCAGTACTCGAAATAATTTTTATTTGTTAAGTGGTGAAAGTTTGAGAGTTTTTTCATCGTGTTAAAATCTGCTAGGTATAAATAATTAAATACTCAATTACTGATGTCATGACTATATGCTAACTACCAAGGAGAAAAGTGATGTTTAAAATGAATTTTGCTTGGCTCAAATTTTGACCCTCAGACTGCAGGCATAGTAGACGGTACTCTCTCTCTCTTTCTGTCTTTTATTTTTGGAATCTTTATTTAAATATATATATAAAGAAAAAATGGAATGAACATACATACTGTCTTGTAGAAAGATAATATAATATGTGATGAGCAAAATTCTATATACTACTATTGTCAAACCACATACTAGTAAATGTGATTGTCTCATTCAACTTTAAATTGTTTCTACACAAATCTAAAATCACTTTGAAGTTATTGTTTACTTTGAATACTTAAAGAAAATATCAATATTTTCTTTTCAAAGGCAAATTTTTCAAAGAATGAAGAGGTTAGTAAAAAAAAAAAAAAAAAGCCTCGCTACGATTCAATTTTATTACTTCAAATTTTTGTAAGCGTTGTTTGAAACATTTATGAACATAACAAATTCGCATTCAGACATTGAATTGAAATCAAATAAACAATTAAAAATACTAAGAGTTCTTCGGAATTAATTTTTATAATTATTTTCATTGATTATTTTATGACAAAGAATTTTAATATTGTTTTACGATGACAGGACGCAATAATTCGAAATTGATTTTATATAAAAAAAAAATATTTTTTTTAATTATAAAATTTGAAAATGTATATTTTATTGAATAAAGAATTTAAGTATATTTTTGGAATTTCTCTTGAAAAATTTTGTTTAAAACACAAATGAATAAGCATTAAACTTTATAACAAAGCATATAGTAAAGGGTGTGTGTGTTTTATCACAGCGTCCAAAATCTCAACTCCACGATATAACTGCTTTCACTGGCTCAACTCACTTTCTCTTAGTATACATGCAATTTCTTTTAAAGTATGCATACATTTTGCTCTACATGTGAGCAAAAGAAGCTATAAAGACCTTACCAACTAGATAATATTCGAACTGACAAATAAACGTAAGATATATAAACAAATAATTGCTTGGAAATATATAAAAAGTTTGAACAATGACAGAACCAGAGTCACAAACCATGGGGCTTTGAGCTGCTCAATCTATTATTTTAACATAGTTTTAAAATATCCATGCATGATGAATAAATATAACAATTTACATGGTAGCAACAACAACAAAAAAATGCTTCCAATTAGAATGTGCATTATTACTTTCCCATAAAAAGATAAATGAATGATTAGAGGCTTGGGAGAATATACGACATTTCAGCCCAGGAATATTTGGCTCTTGAAAAATCACACTGTCATCGTATTATTTGCCCACAATATATTATGAATGGATGCTTTATTTTCTAATTAACTTACAAACAAAGCCATAAACATTGCTGAGTCCCAGTAATTAGCTTTTTAGGGATGCACATTTCTTTGATAGCCCCTAACAGACATTTAGAATTGAAGTTTTAACTTTTTAATTCAATGAATCAATTTTTTTTATTATACCTCTATAATTTTCAAATTACTTCTTACAAATATATGCTTAAACCACTAAACATCACATGATCACAATTCTTTATGCTTACACAAGCTGTTTTCATGGAGACAAAACTTTCCATACAATAGCACTTAGTGCAAGCCAGAGTAATCAATGGATCTAGGTGCAGTGCTCTCAGATCTAAGGTTCCACCACCAAACACATGATCACCATTCTTTATGCTTACACAAGCTGTTTACATGGAGGCAAAACTTTTCATACAATAGCACTACTTGGTGCAAGCCAGAGTAATCAATGGATCTAGGTGCAGTGCTCTCAGATCCAAGGCTCCTCACAGATGAAAGCCACAAGCTAGAAACTAGTCTGGGGATATTGGATGAGTAGGCATTAGAGAGAGATTTTATGCACAAACCCTTCCTTTGTCCATTGATTACGCTGGCTTGCACTGAATCACACTACTATATGGAGAGTTTTGTCACTGTGAAAATATAAGTTTACAAATGAAAATCATTCTTAAAAACAATATTTCAACTCTGCAAATGTAGGGAAAAAGTAATTAAACTGAAATACATAATCAGAACAATTCTGTTTTGCAATTTCTAATCAAAAATATATTACCAATGAAGTAAAGTTTATTTTAAATGCACTTTTAAAATCCAAAGAAATTATTGTTAAGAGGACATAAAGTAACAAAATTCTATGTTAAAATTTAAAATTGCATCTATTATTAA
The DNA here is from genome assembly GCA_028023455.1 of Epiperipatus broadwayi. NCBI lineage: Eukaryota > Metazoa > Onychophora > Udeonychophora > Euonychophora > Peripatidae > Epiperipatus > Epiperipatus broadwayi. Next base: position 2,086,525 of record JAQFVV010006359.1, on the reverse strand, counting down.
AAAAAAATAAAGTATAACTTTTATTATGAAAATGGAGCCAAAAACAACTTTCTACTTTTGAGTTTTTTTTTCTTTTCTAAAAATCAATATATTCAAATAAAATCTGAATCTAATCATAGTATTTCACAAATTTAATGTTTATAAGCTGTGGCACATTAGTTAGTGTGGTATACTCTGAACTGAAGATTCGTAAATTGCAACCCAAGTTTGTCTATTTGACAGTTAAAACTTATAAATTTCCAAGCAATAAATTAATATATTATTTTGTTATGACAGCCAAAATATTATTTAATGAAGTAGGACTTCAAAAATGACTATAGTGTACAAGGTAGATTATAAATGAATAGATCAATTGTGCATGTTGATGTATTTTGCAATGGATATAAATCAGTGAAATGAATAAGAACATGGTCTAAAACTTGGAGCATACTATAACAGACCATGAAATTTGATATAAATTTAATGTTCTTCCCAAAGATGGATAAAAGCTAGTATGCAATACATCATTATAAATACTTTAAAAATGATCCAGGGATTTTAATCACTAAATCCATCACTCTAACACAAACCAAACTAACATGCACAAAAACAAACTAACCACACTGCAGCACTGGAAAATAACAGCTTTCTTGCTTGAGGGTTTATAAATCAGATTATAGTTGGTGCCACAACTAAATGAATCCATGGACCTTATAATCCAGAGTTGGACACTCTACCATTGCATTTCATTTAAAAGGAGCAGACATTTTGTTTTTTTACTTGCAAGAGAGTACGGTATGTGACTAAAGTAAAAAAAACATTCACATCACCACACATATAAATTAATTTTAACAGAGCTATAAATAAATAATGGTTATTAAATATGCAATCTGAAATAATGAGTCAATTAGATCAAAACTTTGCTAAACTAGCTGTAATATAATCTTTCTTCTCGATAAAATATCAATGACTAATCTTCTACACGTCTATGATCTTTATTTGAATTCATTTTTTATCTGATTAGTATATTATTTTGACACAAGAGGTCATTATTTGCAAGTTTATTAAAATGATTGTAGGTCTGATTTAGCAGCATACTCTTCCTTATGCCATTAACTGTAATGTTTAGTAAGTAATGATAGATGCTAGATGGCGGTATTTAATAAATCCATATCCCATGCTGTCATATCCAAAATTTCCAGACTAGTTTCAGGTGCACTATTTTGGGGATTTTGGATAGAACAGTCCAGGATAGGAATTTATTAAGTACTACATAAGCATCTATCATCACTTACTAAAGTTTACAGTAAGTGATATACAGATGGTGAAAAAATATGCTGCTAAAACAGCAATATATAAGTTGAAGTCACATGGTAAGTCATGTGATAATTTATTGTAGCCTGATTTGTTAGCTATTCTTAAAGTATTCATAATAGAAGTTTATTATTTCATAAATATGCTACTTTTCATAATCCTTTACATAAGTAATGATAAATATGTAGAACTGAAAATATATCTTTCTGACGTAATAATCTTTGCATGACATACTATAACAATTTTTTAGAAATCAGCCTCTCTGTGGAAGTGATTTTAATAAATTTGGTGACAGTGCCCCCTTCTGTCAACCTGACGCAACATGATCTTATTTGTAAGCTTATTAAAATAATTTCTAGAAAATCAAACTTGTAATAATGTGATGTGGATTTTTACTTCAGAAATAGTATGATGTAACTATCAGCACCTTGAAGATTTAATATGGCTTCAATTCATTTCATATATTTATAGTGCTTCTAATTGCTTATTATATACTCACTATAACAATATGCAAGTAAAATAGACAAAATCCAAAGAATTTTACATTATAGAGGAGAATTTAATTTTAGTAGCCTCACGTATATTTATTGCTTAAATACACATTTTATAACTTCATTCATACAGCAAAATTATGCTGTGGTATATATTAGAATTTTCTATATAGGTTTAATTTCAATATTATTGGTCCATTGACTTAGTCATGTAGGAGGCCTCTTTGATTTTTCTTTTACCGTCATCTCTAATTATATAACAAAAAAAATAAATCTAAGACTTATCTTGCATATACGTCTACATTTTTTTAACTACAAAAATAGGCTTTAGATTTCATACAATATTAAAATGGTAAACGAGGAGAAAAATTTCAGGAAAAAAAAAGCGACATAATTTTTTAGCTCTATTGAATGTGTTGACGACACAATTCTAACGATACCATGCAATATTTGGAAATTTATGAAAAATGTTTTAATTTCTTCAAGAACATCACGTTATATATCTGTATTTTTCTCATCTGTTATTTTAATTATCTTAATGTTTTCAGTAAATTATTTATATTACTTCAATTTCTAAAAAAAAAAAATTGGCAATAACATTTCAATCTTAACAAAACAGTTATTCTTATAAAGCTTTTTACCATAAAATATTGACATAAAAAGTAAACATAATTATTTATTCACAAACAATATTTTAAAACGGAAGAAAATAAAATAAATATATTGAAATTTATTTTGATTAATCTTAACAAAAAAGTTATGTAATAAGAATGTGTATGTGCAATAATTTTTTTTTATTTAAGAAGTATCTATGTGTTTAAGACAGGAATGGATTAACTGCAATTCAAGAATTACATGTGACTCTTTAGTGTATAATGTGTGTGTTGACGAGCCCCCCTACCCATTCGATACAATTAGTATAAAAACTAAATTTAAAAACATTAAAGCTTTATCAGGATAAATATAGTTATGAATAATTGTTCAGAAATATTGAAAATGTGTGAGTGTGCATGCCTATTTGATGAACAGTCAATACAGAAGTCTCTCAATAAGTGTAAAGTGAGTTTTTAAACGATTCACGGTTTGAATAAAAAAAAAAATTACAACTATATGAGAGCAGATATGAACCAGTCGGCCATTTTTTTTTTTTGCATTGCACAACCTGAGGTTAGCCATTCATGTAGTTAGTTATTCTGTCTCTCTCTCTCTCTCTCTCTCTCTCTCTGGATTTATTATTTATTATACCCCTTTTTCATAACTGCCTTATTCAATTTTTTTTATCTTAATAACATTTTAAAACTTAGATTATATTGTGTATGTTAAACATATATTGTGTATTAAGTATAACTTAACACCTTCAGCAATCTTCAATCTGCTGCTGCCAAAGCAATCCAATCTCTATGATTGAATAATGGATTCCACTTTTCACTCTGGTCTAAGATATTAATATAGACAGAAGAGTTGGCACTGTGACTATAGCAAATTGAGATTTTTTAATTCATACAATTTTAAATAAATCCCATAAAACAAATAAATTCGTGGAGGTTGCTTTATCAATAGATTGAAGATTCATAGTGTAATTGTTAAGCTTGGGTTATTACCACCTGACTTTTCTTCGTGACTCAACTAGCATTAAGTAAAGTCAAGTTTATTTGTGCACAAGTATATATATAAATGAAATATTATTTGGATACATCCATGTATAATTTATATATATATATACCAACTTTTTATTTGGATACATCCATGTATAATTTATATATATATATACCAACTTTTTGATTAGGTCACACTGGCCATCAATTGAGTAAAATAATTAAATAAACTAGTTACCTGGCCAAAACATTAGTGTATGTAAATAGATATATCTGGAATCTTCCTTGCAAGCTTCCAGAAATAATACTATGAATTCATTTATCTCTGAGAATATTAGAATTAACAGATATACATTTATTTATATGACAAATAATACAGGGATGCACCCGGATAACATATGACTTTTATCTATAGCCCATGAAAATCTTCAAATAATGTGTGTGCATGTTAAAAAGTGTGGCTATGAGACGTAAATGAGAAAAATATCGTTTGCTAGAATTTCCAAACAAAAATCCAAACAACCAAATATAACGTTGTAAAAAAAGAATTATATGTTGATTAATAGAAAATACAAATTTTAAGATTGTAATGTTCTTTTCTAATAGATTCACCAATGGAAATTAATTCTCATTAATGATCATCATCAATCATTATCAATCCACTGCAGGATGAAGGTCTCTCCAAGTTCAATCCACCTCCGATCTTTAGCTTCTCTTCTCCATATCATCCCTGCACACTTTCTTATTTCATCCACCCATCTCACATGTGGTCATTAATGATATATAGATATAAGTCACTGCAAAATGAAGAAAAACAGTAACTGTTGAGAAAAAGACTATTGACAGTTATTCATAACTTTCAGAAATACTATAGAATTTAAACCATAAGTTACAAATAACTTTAAAATATTAACAGACTTTAGACTCAAACTTGAGAATGAAATTAATAAGAAGATAATAGATATACATCAACAAAAACCACTTATGCAAATAGCTGGTATGAAAATTGAGATAAGCAATGTATGTGATAAAGAAAAATTATTAAAATAAATATAAATAATCCATTTGAATGAAGTGAAAATCTGAAATTATGTAAAACAATGTGAAAAATTGTTAATGATTAAAAAAAAATAAAATTATGAAGTGTCAATAAATCCTATAAAAATTATGAAATCTAAAATTTAAAAACAAATAAGTTGATATTAAGAGAAATATTATAATGATTAGAAATGAAATGGTCAAGTATTAAAAAAGTTTTGAAAAATTCTATAAAACCTTATATAGGAATAAAAGAAAATTAAACAAACCAAACAATAATATATATATAATAATATGGTATAATAACGTTTTTAAAACCGCACACTAAAAAGCCAAAAATAACTGTTTTCTTCAACCTCAATTGTTATTTTTATATTTGAAATAATAAAAAAGGTATATACAGAAAATAATTAATTCAAATTAATTAATTTCTGGAAATCCCATACTTTTATTTCAAGTTAAATCTAAAAACGCCAATTTTTGTTGAAGAAAACAATTATTTTTTGGCTTTTTGTAATTGAAAGCATTTATTATAAAATATTGTAACTTTCTAGTATTGGGATTTTTTTCGTAACTATTCCAATTTTAATTTAATATGAAGAATAAAAACAATATCAACCTCTGCTAATGCTTGAAAGAAAATTCACACACTATAAATTGATTTCAGTATTATTTTGTTTGTAAAAGAAAAAAAAAACTTCTATAATCAAGAGAAATTAAAATTTCATACATTTTTTAAAAAAGTTTATTGCTATCAAAATTTAATGTAAATGCTTTTTAATGTAAGCTTTTTAAATATATATATATATACACTGCCCTCTTGTGCACATCACTGAAAACTTTTTGAGCCAGCATTAACGTATTTGAAATTCGATCTGCCAACACTATTACACTTAACAAACAAGGATAACTCTTAAATATTTAATTGTAACATTGCATTGACATTCACTTCTAAGACATTTATGAAGTTTGAAGTAAAAACATTATATAGAAGTGTTAAAAATCAATTACAATATTTATCCTAAATAAACAGAGTTTCTAAGTAAAACAAACTGTTTAAAAACAGTGCCATATACTATAAATGAAAAGATAAAACATAATTAAATCCATGAAAACTGGAAAAAATCCAGGAAATAATATAATCAATATAGACATTTAGAGAAAAGAAATATAAACAATTGGAGACATTGCTGGTCAAAGTTATACATGTATATGTTTAAAAGTCTTTATATATTTTTCCTAATATCTACCAATGCTACTTTTGGAACTAAAACTTGGACATTATAATAGGAGAGCAAGAGACTAGAGATTACATAGCTAAGCACAGAGATGTATTTTAGAACTGAAATGGATATATAGATAATTCAAATGGGTAGCACTGATATCAGAGATAATTAAGACAGAGAAAGAACTATCTTAACATACTGCTGGAAAACATGATAATAAATAAATAAAAAAACAAATAAAGCATCATATAACCCTTGAGATTTGTAAACCATCCAATCAAATGGATAGTGCAGCATGAATCAGAGACTATCTTAAATTAAATATTAATGGATAACTAGCAAAATTTTTGGAATCTTTTGCCTGGATTTTGAGGACTATCCGAGATTTAAAGATAGATTCTGATAGAAATATATAAAAGTTGGGTATACAAAGGCTGAGATTTATTGAAAGTCAAGCCTGGTTCCTGAGACTTAAAACTTGATACAATGGGCCATTTAATGCTACTGGTAAAGTTCTCAAGGGCCACATCACACAGATTTTCTTAAAATTTTATTTTGAAGTGAGAATGCAGGAATATAGTAGGTGGTGTAATTAAAGCATATTATGTAGTTTAGTGAATTCAATTCAATAATATACAATTGTTATAGTATTGCTTTTATTTAAACATTTATTTTATTTAGATAAATTATTATTTGGGGAGGGGGTAAACTGTGCATTATTTTTCATTACAGTAATGTCACTGAGTGTAAGATTCATCATGAAATAGTTTAGCATTCTGAATATGTAGCTTATCAAATTATTTATTTCCCTCAGTTTTACAACCTATTAATTTTAAGTTAAGAGATAAGCTTCCACATGGCTGGAATACGTTGTGCTTCATCTGCCCTATTCCAGCCATGTGAAAGCCACTTGTTTTATCTTCTAACATAAAAGTAATAGGTGGTAATACTGAGGGAAATAAACAATTTGATAAACCACATATTTGGAATAATAAATTATTTCATGATGAATCTCATACTCAGTGATGTTACTGTTTGAGATCTAACGGTTTTTTCTTTCAAAAGTTAACTTTGACAATGACAGATGCTAGTTCATTGAAATATTGGTATGTAATGGAAAATAATACCATGAATAACATTACATATATTTATTTTATTTCATTACATATTTATAAAACTACAATTTATTGTTTTTACTGGAAACTTGCCAGCGCTTTCCTTCTACTAGTTTTTCAATATCTGGATTCAAAGACTGACAACAAATAATTTTCATTATGGCAGATAGATGTTTATCAGTTCATCTTGATCTGTAAACAGTTTTATTTAATTTCATGCATGAAAATAATTGCTCACATAAGTATGTACTTCCAAAAAAGCATAAAATTTGTGCAGAAAATTTTTTAACTTCCAAATAAACAAAAAACAAAAAATATATTTTGGGAGTTACTACTTCCGATATTTGTTTTTTAAAATTGAATCATTCTGGAAATCAATTAATTCCAGTTGTATCAAAGTTGAAGCTTTTTCAACTTCAAAAGCAAAAGGTCCATTGAAAAGAGAGAACATTTCTTCTAACTCCTTGAAATCATCAAAACATTTATCAATTTTTTTTTTTTTCAATTTTTGCAGAGTCTTGTGAAAATGAGCAACTTTGATTTTGTGCTTTTAACTGCTCACACATAGGAAAATATGTCAAAACATTTTTTTGCAAATGATTTTTAAACAAATTCAGTTTTTGTACAAAGCTTGCAACTGCATCGTACATGTTCGTTATCAATTGATCTTTGCCTTGCACACAATGGACCTTTTATAACCGATATATTTTCACTGTTTCATTTTTTATTTCAAAAAATAATATTATTTCTTCCAAACACAGATAGAAGCTCTTTAAAACATTGTGGCAGGACAACCAATGAACTTCTATTTAATAAGGAAGATCTTCAAATTCGAATTCTAAATATTTAAGGAATGAAGTAAATTGGTGATAATTAAATGCTCTCGATGAAATAAAGTTGACTATCTTTGTATCTGTTTTAAGTATGTGGTCCATTTTTAATAATTTTAAACAGAGAACTTGTTGGTGAATGAGGCAATGAAAAGCATTGATTTTCAGTTTATCTGGATACTCATCTTGTAATTTTCTTGCCAGCCATGACACAAAACCTTTAGTTTCACCTGTTGATTTAGCGCCATCTGTTGTCACAGAAACAAGGTTGTCAAGAGTCAAGTTAAGTTTTTCCAAAATGCTCCATATGATATCAAAAATAACTTCACCAGTTGTTGTTCCATGAAGAGGGATGAATTCCAACAATTCTTTGGTGATCCTCATATGATTATTGCACCCCCCACCCACCCAAAAAAAAAAACCCCAGCAACTTGTGCAACCTCTCTTATATCCATGCTTTTCCTGTAGTTGTGAAGTGATGTCATCTGCCATTTCAGTAATTCTATTTTGGCATTTTATCATACATTCCTTGATTAAAGAACCATCGGTAAATGATTTTGAATGTTTTGCTAATAAATAGCTTATTTTGTAACAAGCTCTTGATACTGATTTATTTTTCATGAATTTTGTAAGCAATCCTTGCTCGCTACTTAATGAATTCTTCAATGTTTTTAATTTTTCTTCTCTTATTTTTTCTTCAAAGCATGAAAATTGTTCTTTGTGATTAGTGCTATAATATTATTTAATGTTGTATTCTTTAGTGACACTAATAGTTTCTTTGCAAATTAAGCACGTAATCTTATTGTTCACTTCCACACAAAATAGTTCAGTTCCCACCTTTCTTGAAATTTTCTTTCCTCATCATCAATCTTTCATTTTTATTTAGCATTGGAAGTGGCATTTTCTGTAATAAGAATAGGGCTTTAGATTTAAATTTTAAAAATTAAAAAAACTGAAACTACGTTTACGCTATATATGCCTCATAAGGATTTATATATGCCTTGTAATGATTTATATATGCCTCATAAGGATTTAACACTACTCTAGTAATTAAATGTAAAGAGAGCGCTGCTGTCAGTTCTCACTCCTGGAATTATGCTCGATAAATGGAGGTATCTATAAAAAGGACGGATTATGTTTTCTCTTCTTCAGTCTCGGACTTTCAAGCATGGAGCAATTAAGATAGATTTGTGACAAAGAAGAAAGCTGTGCATAAGGGCATAGATTAGAAATGGAAAGCCATCGAAGTTCCCCAAGGCCGAATATAGACTAGTTAAAATTGTAGAACTTTTAGTGTTTCGCAAACTGAATTGTAATCATTACTAACTTATATGTAAAATATTATTGTTTCTTATGTTTTATTATAATTAAAATATTATATAACAAAATGTCAAATGCATGCTTGTTATTTCTTATGCTGTCTGACTAGTTTCGGAAAGGTAGAAACTCTCAGACATAAGTTTACTTACATTTTTTGAATGAGTTATTAAAAGGAAACAATCTACAAATTTTTAACACCGATCAGGACAAAGAAACTAGCACAACTGCCTTTTGTTACAATTCTAAGAAAAACCCAACATCTGCAGATAGGATTACTACATTGGTGGTGCAAATAGCTAACTGATGCCTTGCTGAAATGTATTTATTCTCTTGGAAGCACAGCAGCATGTTATTAATGTTCCCAGCTTTGATGTTCATCTTATCTGAAATGTTTCATCATCATAAAAGCATGTCATCAAAAATATTTAGCTATGTGTGTAACCAAAAATTATAAATTAGGTATGTATGTAGCCAACCATTATTGTATATATTTTAGTTCATGTAATTAAACATAACAGCTTGTTTTTTAAAATTAATTTATTATTTGCAACATATCATTCTGTTTTCATTTTATAGACGCAGGCCATGAAAAATCCCATGAAGGGCCAAATGCGGTCCGCGGGCCACCACTTTGACATGTCAGCAATAGAATATAGTCAGGCAAAATAAAAGTATATCTCTTTGATCATAACCACACATAAATATATTTGGTCCATACACTGATGTGCTATCAGTAAATGAAGGCAATGAATTGTAGTAAAACAGAAGTCACATGTAAGTATATACAAAATGAGAACATCTATTGCATAGAAAAGTTATTTCCAACAGCTACTAAACAAAGCAACATTAAAAGAGAAGCACTACCTTATCATAGTTGTTAATTGCTGGTTAATGAAAATTTGAGCAATGTTATTTTTATTTTACTTTCTAACTAAGAACAGTTAATGTCAGCTGGATAACTGGAACAACTACCTGAAAGAAAAACTTTAAGACTGATTGGAATTTGTAAAAAGTTTGAAGCCTTACTTCATCAAGATTAAAAACCCTAATGTAAGCACAGCAGGCAGATAAACTATAATTATGTCATGAAAATATATATATATACACACACATAAGAATAAACTATAATGTATGTATATATGATAGACATGCCTTATATCTTTAACATATATTCAAAAATAATATCGATTATGCACAAGAATTTTAATATTGGTTTTAGATGTCTCTTATCACTAAATAAACTTATTAACAATTACTAGAAAAAACATGCAAACTTGTCAATTGTTGTTAGCCGAAAGGTCAATGCAGTCGCCTTACAAGCAAGTAGTTGTTTGCAGACGGTTATGGGTTCGCCTTCCGGTCGGTGCTATGACATATGGAAAAAAAAAAAACATGCAAACTTAAAAACCCATACTCATTTATATAACAGAGCTAAATGCAAAAGTGTATATAACTAGGTGTTTGTAGACCATGAGAAATTTGCCTAGAAAATAATTTTTAAAAAAAATTAATGAAGGACTCCATAAATATAAGAGACAATAGCATTCCTCTTAGTAAGCACTCGCCATTTAATCTAATGGCACAGCCAACTGCTAGGTCAATTTACATATGCAATATGCAAATGTATTTGCTAATATTCATTTTAGTCGTGCTTTGACAAAATCGAAAGCTTGGCTTAAGAAAATAAATATTTTTATACCAAAATTTATCCCTTAATAATTGATAATTACCTACATACTCTTGTAGCATTTATTTTATTATATATATATAATGAAAAACAAAAAATTAATGGCATTATATATATCATTAAATCTATAATTTTTCTATCCTTTAAAAAAAAGTAACATTGCAAGTATGGAAGGCTTTGGCCGAACTAATCATTTTAATCGGTATATACATTAAATACATTTCAAATATTCTTCACAATTGCCCTTAAATATCTGAACAATTTCACAGTGTAATAAATTGTGTCATTGTTTCAGAAGATACATATTAAACAGTTTAGATATTAGTACAACTGATAATGTAAACTTTGACAATCAGATTATAAATATAATTATTTAATGTCATATATTTTCTATATACATTTAAATAAATCATTCTATCTTTTTCAAAGACTTTATCATGTGGTTGAGTGTTAGTATTCATTCATTTATAGTTAAAATCTTCAAAGCGCATGTGCAACAGCGTAATGGTGTTTTAAATATTATATACATTTAAATCATTCTTAAAGATTTGACATATCTATTTTTTATTTGCATTAATTTTTTTGGACAACAAACTTCAAATTTATTTTTAAACTCATAAGCGCAAATAGATTAACTCACTAAATTATATTCACAATACTTTTTTCTCATGTGTCATAGCATCAGCCGGGAAGCGAAACCGCTATCCCGGAACAACTGCTTGTAAAGCAGCTGTCGCTGACCTCGCGACCTCCAATACTTTTTACTAAAAGGCAACTTTTAAACAGATAGTGGAGAAAATATAATATTGTCCAAAGATACAATACTATTTGAGATATATATAATGTTTGAACTATCTAAAGTGTCTTGTTCAATTGGGAAAAGGGATAGTTACATTTTTTTCTGTTATCTTTGGGAAATGCTCTTTAGCAAAGAAGTTTGGTGATTTACTTTAATAATATATTATTTGTAGCACGATTTTAAAGAAAAGTTAAGAGTTCAATAGATATAAAATAATAATTAATACATGTAAGAAGTAGACATTTAAATTTTATGACATTATTGTTTAAGTTTACTCCATCACTTGCTTTAATATCTAAACGATTCATTATATGTTGTTTGCTTACAATTGTCTTTAGTTTTCAATTTTCTCTTATTGAACTTGTGTATGTAATGAGTATATACTAAAAAGATGAATAGAGATTACTCTATCTTGCTAATAAATTTCTAAGCACAAACATAATAAAAGACTTCCATTTTAGATTATGAAATTAATTCCACGCATGCGCAAAAAAGTGACCGGTGACTCCCCCAAGTGCAAAACGTCAAAATATAATTAATTATACAAGTGAAGGATAACTTTTTAAATCAAACTGAATGACAGCTGTAGCATAAAAAGCAAAAAGTAAACTATTGCTTCTGATGAAGTCTTTAAAGTTTATACCTATATTCTATAGGAATGAATTATTAATAAAAATAAACAAAAACATATCGACATATATACATAATAAATATTTATACAGAGAAAGGGAATAGTTTTTTTATTTTCAATTGAAAACATTTTTCTATAATAACTAATATTGTTCTTTTCAATTTTATAACCTGAAATATCTATATTTTCAAGATTGATTCATCTTTGTTTTTATCAGTTTTTTTTAAATAAAAAATAATAATAAAAGTTTCTAATTAAAGACTGTCAGAATTATATCTTGTCAAAAAAAAATAAATAGGAAATTTGCTTTTGAAAAAGAATTTATTTGAAAACAAAGATTGAAATAACTGTGACAGAATTCTATTTGAACGATTTCATTCATAGCATTTTTGAAGCAATTTTTTGAAAGAAAAAAAAAGAAGAAAGGATTGATGACAACTTTTAAGAGATTACAATAATATAACAAAATTACACATCTGGAAATGTTCAATTTCAGATTGTAAAAAATTCATTAAAAAAAAATTCTAGCATACAACCATGAGTATATACAGAGGTTTGATAAAACAATATGAATACCTATTATTATTTCATTTCCAATATATTGCAGCTCAGAAATAAAAATACATACAATATAATCTTTTTATTATGACTTCTATTATTTTGTTATAGAATGATTCAGAAAGAGTACTTGACAAAAATGTCAAAATAAGTCTGGGTTTAAAACTGTCAAATTGTTAATTGCTAATTACCTGAAACATCCACATACCAAACTGCATACGTGCTTAATGATTCAGAATAATAATCTAAAATATAATGACTAAAATTGTGGACTAAGAAATAAAGATCTATGCATTAACTATAATCAAAAAAAAGAAAGTGGGGAAAAAATGCCTTTGCTGTTAAAATGTCACTTGACCTCCAAAGCAAATAGTAATCAATTATTTATTTTCCTAAATACAATGACTAAAAAAAACTAATGAATCAATGAAGCTTATTGTAAATAATTTAATGGTGCACCCAGAAATTCATTTAGACACCAAATATGAGATTGATTTTTGAACTGACGCTTTTAATCTTCATGTCCATCACATCATGCACTAAATCACACAAAACAATAACATAGTTGAATCAAGAATAGTTAGAAATCAATGCTTAGTGAGAAAGAGTAAATAGACCAAAACTCTAATATGACTAAATCATGCTTAAGGTCACATGAAAGTACCTTCTCCAGTGATTTATTTCCAAAATAATCCATCTAAGTTTTACAAAAAAAAAAAAAAAAACATTCAGCACTGGACTAAAAATCACTGATTTCTGATGTGACTACCATGATATTAAATCATTGAACTTAATCTGTGAATAATTAGAAGCATGTCAAAAGATTTGGCACTTTTCTAAACACTTGAAAAATTTATTTCTGACTAACATCAAAACCACTTTCATCCAACTATAAATATGATTGAATAATTGTCACAATTTAAGGCAATCATATTATAGTAATCTTATGATCATATGTGCTTATAGTTACAACTATTTTAACATTTGGGAGAACTGTTTTCATCAATGATAAAATCAGGCAAAATTCTCTATTAAACCAGAGTAATCAAAGGATGCCAGAAGGTTTGTGCATAAAATCTCCATCTAGTGCCTACTCATCCAATATCCCCAGACTAGTTTCTGGCTTGTGGCCTTCTTCAGTGAGGAGCCTTGGATCTGAGAGCACTGCACCTAGATCTTAGGATCTAATGCAACTCTCCAGCAGCCAGCTTTTATCTCTACTTAACTACAAAACTATGAGTCTTAAATTAAAAATACTATAATATTTTCAATTCAAGCCCATCAGCTTATATAGTCATATAGGTCTGAACTAAGTTCAGTACCTATACATTTTGGTGTCTTTGGATCTTTAATAATGATAACCACCACTATCCTATTAGGCAGGATTCATTTTAAGCCAATAATCAAATCTAACATGATCACCATTTCTTATGCTTGTTCTTAACTGTTATTAAAACAGGCAAAACTCTCTATATATATTGCCACTCAGTGCAAGCCAGAGTAATCAATGGATGCTAGAAGAACTGTGCATAAAATTTCCATCTAGTGCCTATTCATTCAATATCCCCAGACTAGTTTCTGGCTTGTGGCCTTCGTCAATGAGGAGCCTAGGATCTGAGAGCACTGGACCTAGGTCTTAGAATCTAATGCAAGCCTCCAGCAGCCACCTTTTATCTCTACTTAATTACAAAACTATAGAAACATTATAATATTTTCAATTTAAGTCCATCAGCTTATATAATCATATAGGTCTGAACGTAGTTCGTACCTATACATTTTGGTGACTTTTGTTTTAATAACAGTTAAGAGCAAGCATAAGAAATGGTGATTATGCGATGTTCATCAATGATATAAACAATTGCTTCCAGACAATGCAATGATCTTTCCCAAAATGAAAATATACTAATGTATATATTCCACATAAACAAATATGGGCTTATGGATAAAGAAGATACTGTTAAGCAGGTTCTAGGACTTCTCAAAACATGTAATTTAAATGCTATCAAGTCTCTATAGGTCATTCTGTAATAAATTGCAAATTGATATCAGTTTGAGGCATATGTTAGAGGAATTAAGGCTCCTACGTATAATGAATTGCTTAATAGTCTTTAAAAATAAATACAAATAATTCATTAAGTAAACAGTATCTGTATATTATATTAATGAAAGTGTCATGGGTATTTGGAGTATAAAAAGAAATCAATTAAACTCACAAGTAGGAGAAGTAATCAGTATCAGACATTAGAAATATTTTCTCTGAAGCAGTCTCAAACTTTATTTGAATATAGAAATTACAAAAAATGGTAAAAATTGTGAAGTATGTTAATGATTTTAAGGTGAATTTTGTATCATTGATGTTATCACAAAGAGTGAAAAGGACTGGGAATACACTAAAAAAAAGAAATTTATGAAATTTGATAAAACACATTTAAAAAAACTTCTTCACATAGCCAAAACTCACATTAGCTAATGAGAAAATTAAACAATTTGAAAATTGCTTTTTGAAAAACAAAGTTTGAAAAAAAAAATTTCTGAATATATTTTCCTTAAAATAAGACCTATATATCCAATAGTATAGTTGTATAAAATTTCAAAAAATGTACTTTTTAATATTTATAATAAAATTTTAATATACTTTTGAATATATATAAAACTAAAGAGCCCCTAAGACTCAATACACCAGTTGTTTTGCTTTGTTCATAACGTAATAGATAAACTAGTGTGAACATCTCAAACCGGAGCTTCTCATTTCTTCCAATTACTTATCAGTCACGCATATTTACATTTATGAAATATATCTTTTTCTCACTTTATTAAAAATCATTTAATATATAGGGAGTTTGAACTCAGACTTTTTTTCACACAACCCTCAGCTATCCACATTATCTCATACTGCTGATACACTTGATCACACACATGTCTACAAGATAAATAATCACCAATATATGTATTTCATGCTAAACCATCACTCATCAGTTGGTCCAGATTATCATCTCCACACATATATACAATGCATTGATTGTATATATGTGTGAAGATTGCTCATTTTGCATAAAATACGTATATTGGTGATTATTTATCTTTTTTACAGTGATCAATGGTATCAGCAGTATGAAATAGTATGGGCAGTCGACATTGTGTGAAAGTCTGAGTTCAAACCCCCTATATATTACATATTGAAGTGCAGGTATGAAAAAGCCTGTACTGTGGGGAAAAATTCATATATTAAAAATCATTTTAAAAAAGTTAAATACTTATATATTATTGTCAATAAAAAAATGTATAATGCTACAAATTTTGCAAAATCTAAGTTGCTTAGGAGATCATATGGTATTTAAACACCCAAGTCACAGTAAGCACACAAGATCCATTCGACTGACAAAACTGATTATTGTTTACTTGCTGTGCTCTCAATTCAGCTACTTTATAGTCATGCAAAACTACAAAAATCAACCTATATTGTTAAAGTGTAAAACACCAGACAAATTATCTGGAGATAATATTCAGATAATGTACTGCAGTAGAACAGTAAGCAATTATTTTTATGATTGTACTTGCTTCTTGGCAAAGTCATCAATTAATTTATTGGCACATTGTGTCTATTTCTTTTCAATAGGTTCCTATTCTTCCATATATTGTTGCTATAGATAGTTGTGCCACAGAAAATATATAACAGGTTAAGAGCAAGATCAAACATGGCTGTAACTTGATGATATAATTTCAACATTTAAGATTCATTTCAAATCTACATACCCTTTCCAATGATTAAAAGAAATGTACAGGTGAAAAACTATGGCATAAAAAATAGACTGCTTATGATGTTCTAAACAAATTTCTTCTTATCAAATCTGATAGGAAAGCCAGCTGGATTTGAACTTCCTAGACACTGCTGCAGTCTAAGCAGATTCAGAACAATCCATGGCTACTGCTTCATAAATAGAATTGAGCAGCCCTGATGTATGTAGAAATAGTTAAACACAATCCATAAACCACATAGTTAATGAATGACAAATCTATAGCTATAAGTGGTAAAATTGAAGAACTTTACGAAGTTCCTGGGGAATTTATTTCTTGATTGAATTATATATATATATATACAATCCTATGCTAAATAAATAAAAAAGCATAAGGGAGTTAATAAGATTTTACCGATTTCATGTCGAACACTCTATAAACTGCGCCAAAATGTTGGTGGTCGAGTGGTCAGCACAGTTGCCTTACAAATAGTTGTCCCGGGTTTGTGGGTTCGCTTCCCGGCCGATGCTTTGACATATGATAAAAAACGCGCCGGGTACTGAATAAATAAAATAATTGATAATAAAAGCAGATTTAATATTTTATTTTTGTTTCCATTATTTTGGATGGGTGACACATGGTGATATATATGTAGAGAGAGAGAAAGAGAGAGAAGAGTGTTTTTGTTTTTTTTTTTCAAATTTCTAATCAGCATTTTTTCCCTTTATCTTTGACAAGTTTCTGCTTTTTGTTGTTGTTGATAATCATAGCATTTATTTATTTTTTTAAAAAATGTGCTTAAAAGCAAATCAACAAAAGAGTAAATATGAAACAATAGAGCATCAAACAGCTCCATCAATTTCGTTTTTTTAGCACGAATAGTCATCGCAAACACATTTCACATTCTATTATCAAAAAATGATTTCTAAAATAAAATTCGCATCCTTTATTGCATTTAGCAAAACAAATGTCAAAAGTTGCTCTCATGCAATTAAATCCAATTATAACTCATGTATAAAGCAGTCTCTTTTTTTGTTGATATTAAATAAAATAACAATAATAATCGAATGGTTTATTGCTCGATTGGGGAAGGAGGTCATAAAAAGTTCGATCACCGGAAGTGACAAGACTGATGTGCAATCCATAGATTTTGTTCACCAGAACCCGCCCTTTCATGCTGAACTAACACTAAATCACACAAGCCTTTGATGTAGTTTATAAAAATGCTAATTCCTCATATATATATATTAAAAGTAGAGAAGCCCATTAGTGAAGACCTCAAATCGTCTTTATTCCCATGTTCAAAGTTTACCTGGCCTAAATTTGAAGACCGGTTCTCGACATATATACTAACAATGTGCAAATCAGTTAGCAAAGTGTTTAGCTAGCAGACACTTCGGCAAGCAATTCCTTTTCAGCATTAAGCTATATATCAGGATAAAAAATTATATGGGAATTTTAGTTCTTAAATTACACACTAGAGTATTCTTGATTAGATCAGTGCCTGACAGATGCTAATACCCTTTTCTTGGACACATTTTTGAAGGTGAGAGTTAAGTGACTCATCGAAAACCTATAGTTGATATTAAGAGATAGCATATAAAAAACATAAGCAGGATTTGAGCATATGAGGTGATTTATTAAACAGACATTAATTATGAATTTAATTCTTAAAATAAAACAGTCAGGCAAAAACCATTCCAACCGACCCCTGACACAAAACTGTGAAGGCAACTAATCAAGTGGTAAATATTTGAATAGTTTTCCATCTTTGTTTTGCATGCTAATTAAAAATAAGTAGACACCTATTTGCCAACCAATGTTGGATGGTTAGCTAGATTGGCTACACGGTAGCTACCTTAAAAAAAAACAAATCTGTGATAAAAAATTTAGTTTTCTGCAATCCAAAATCTAGGTATAGTCGACAAATGCATTAGTCTTGCACATAAAAGTTTTTCATAAACCATAATATACTTATTATTTTTATATCTGATTAATATTCTAATTTAGTATGCATCACTTTACTTAAATATTAAATAATAAATTTATAATATAAACGAATAATGGCGCATTTACAAAATAATGATGAGATGATCAGTACAGTTAAAAACATAACCGACTATCGTAGTTATAGTAAACAAAAGTCTTTAGACTTTTTTTAATAATCATATTGATGAGTATTAAAATCAAAATAATCATTTTTTTCTATCTTTTTGCCTTGAGTATTTAATTATTAAAGATAAATAATAGTTTTTTCCAAACCGAGACACACTGTTTTTTAAAGTCAATTGGATACATATCGCTCCACCCCCCCCTCTCCAATATCATCATGTCAGAATTATTTGGAAAACTATATTTTTTCCATCGTTATTTCCTTTTTATTCGTAAAAAGTGTGTACAATGCTTGCGTATTTACTTTATATAATAGTATAGACAATAGACTTTTTTGATCATTTTCTCTCATTTTGAATATATTCTGCTATTTTAAAACAAGTTTGAGTTCCGTAATTGTTTTAATATCATCATGTAAGTATAATCAAATGTTACTTGTCCAGTGAGTGTATTAGTTCCAATATTTAAATAAAAACTTGTTTGTAATAATGCACAATCATTTGTGGAAAAGGTATCTTCTGAAGCACAAAATCGCTAAATTCTAATTAGATGTTCCAGATATTGGCGGAAGATGCTGCACTGGTAAATAGAACTATCATAATAAAAGGTTTATCCAGAAGATATGCCTTCAGTGTTTCTTTTGGAGCTTTGCTTTGAAATTGTTTATACAGATTATACCATGCCGTTTTCACCCCCTTAATCTATTATTGATTTTGCTTTATCATAGTCTCTTTGTAATTGTAAAATGTGTTTCTCCTTTTCTAGGAGTTGATTCCTTAACCATTTCATGATCACCTGTCTTCAGCATCCAGATTTTCTTTGCTATTTTGCATTCATTTAATAATAGAAAATGAATAGCAGAAATTGGAACTAAAATTTATAATAATTTATTTGATTTTAAAAAGGCAAGATTACAGTTATGGATATCAGAAATACAAAGAAACTGACAAGAGCCATGTTTTTTGTTGTTGTTATTGTGAAAAGAAAAAAAAATATTTGTCAGTTATTTCTTCATATATCTATGTTATTTGCACAATATATTCATAAAATATTTATTCTAAAACCAGAAAGTACATAATTACAATTAGATTTCCGAGTACTAATGTATAATAGGAATTGTGGACTTAATCAGTGAAGTATTGAATGGCTTCACGCTTTCCAATGCGTAAGCTTGTAGTTAAGACCTGTAGAGGTCTCTACATTCGCATTTTCAACCCACATGCTTTAGGTTTATTGCCTTAGTAAATATTACTAATGTAATCAATGTGCGTTAAATAAATTTATAATTAGATTTGTTGAAAAGGTTTGTTTTTAAAATGATAAGTCAAATAAAACCATAATTACAGTAAAGCAAAACTTGTGACTGATTTGCAGAAAAAAAAAAATCCTTTTCACAAATGCAGGGGCAGAAATTTTTTGTGAAATTTTAATTAAGTGCAACTTTAAAGCAAAATTTCATTGTTGTATGAATGAAATAAAAAAATTATACGTAGATAAAAAATTATATTTCGATTTTAAAAATAGTATTTAAATAATAAATAATTTGTGTATCGGTAAAAGCAATCATCAAATAAAGCAAACAGACTTTGTTCTCATTACGTATTTCACTTGAGTGCATTATTTTTCAAATATGCAAAGTTCAAATATTATCATTTAAAATGTTTTTCATTTGAAACTTTACATTTGTAATAAATAATGTTAAGACTATTAAAATATAAGGGGTTAATTGTAAACCTAAATAAAATGTAAATAAGAGGGGGGGTTGAGATAAGTTAGTCAAAGAGTTAATATTTGGATTTCAGAATTCGAAACCAAAGTGCTTGAGATCTAAAAAAAATATTATTATTATGGCTTTTTCTGAATACTTTTAAAACAATATTTCCATATTTTTTGTTGTCTTTTTTTTTATTGTATTCATATTGTAAAAAATAGATAAAAAAAAATTGGAAAAAAACCCAACTAATAATTATCGAAACCAAAATAAGAAAAGATGCATTCTGCTAATATAAAAATAAAATGACACCCTTAAAAAATAGTAAATACATATAAATAACATAAAAAATAGCAGCAAAAGAAAAATAAATATAGAAAAAGAAATTAGGGCTCCAAAAAATTATTAGAGATTAAAAGCTAATATGGAAACCCGAACACTAAAATGTTGATATCCGGTGATTCAAATAATGATATTTTTAATTCAAATATCCTAACAAATAACCTATCTGAAACAGTAACAGAAGCTCTGGGACTAAAAAAGAAGGGGTGTTTAATCTTTTCAGTGATGGGACAATCATATTTATCTGATATAAATGAAGTCCATAATGTTTTAGAGGTTCAAAATAAAAGGACATCTCAAATTATAAATTTCGATATTTATTATTCCAATATTCATTAATCATAGCATAGTTTCAAAATATTATAATAAATATGGAATTACAATTAAAAAGCTTGCAACATTATAGGGAAATAAAAAGTCAAATTAAAAAATATACTAAAGGGTGGGAAGGGGGGCATAATATACAACAAAATATGTATAGGCATATAATATGATGCAATCAATATTTTTTATTGCGTACAATTAATATATTGTTAAAATATAATTTGTTGTTATCATTAGAATATTTTGTATATTTAAAATCCAAATGTAGTCAAGCGTTGTTAGCCGAAAGGTCAGCGCAGCCGCTTTGCAAGCAAGCAGTTGGTTGCAGACGGTTGTTGTGGTTCGCCTCCCGACCGATGCTATGACATATGAAAAATTAAAAAAAAATGTAAGTATGTTAACTGTTTATGAAAATTTTCTTCTCTATAAAAGCGCAAACAGAATTTAGTAGTAGGAAGAGAATGAATGACATTTGCATGTGTATAAATATAGTTTGACTTATATTTAACATGGATAAATGAATGAATGAATAAAAGATAAATTATGAGCTATAAAAACAAAACAAAAAAAAAACATACTTATTATCATATCATTATATAACTTAAATATTACATTTACATTTAATTAAAAACAGAAATAATAAAAATATAATATTAATACAAAAATTTAATGAATTATTTGTGGCTGCTTATTTTTTAACAATGAATTCAAGTATGCGATACCATTTTAGTAGTTGCGATGCCAAAATATGTCCAAATTTTCATCAATTATTCTGGATCTATTTTTTTGAAGTAGTGCACATTATTTGGGAGGAAAATTGTTCACACCTATACATTCAATGACATTTTTAAAAAAATAGAAACACAATAAATACTGAAGACTGTTTATATATTTAAAATGTATGATGGCCGGATTACGGACTTTCAAGGGCTGAAGTTCGCCCCGGGTCAAGATCACCCATCCCTGTACTAAAGCAATGGCTGATGAAATAATTAATGTCTGCATTCGCCGTTCTCAAAAGTTCACTTGTTGCATCTAGCAAAATTGCATAACTAAACACAATACTGCAAATACTTTTTATTTAAGCATTACACAAATGTTATACACACACACACACACACACATATATATATATATATATAGTAGCAATCTTGTCCTTGATTTCATTTTCTCTGACAACCTAATATGACTTCTGCATTTTTTCAATTTATGACATTTTGATTTTTTTCAAGTATTCTACCTACCTTTTTTATGATCCATGAATAATTTAATAATGTGAGAATCCCTCTAGAAATAATCAACAAATCAACTTATAGTTCTTCAGAGAAAGAGAAACTACAATTATCAACCCCTTTATTACTTCACTATCATTTGTTTGGGGGAGGGGGGTATGCTTTTAATATAAGCCTGATTTTCTTGCTTCGATTTAAAATTTATTAAACTCTACAGAGAATGACAACTACGTCTTCTCCTATTAGTAAAAGCTGAGCAATCTTACGTGTGTTATTAAAAATGTTTGAAATTATTCCATTAGAGTGGAAAATAAAATTGACATCCGTCAGAAACACCGTGATTAATAAAATTCTCGTCCCAGATTCAACATCAACACAAAAAAATTTTAAGTATTAAAAAAATATATCTCTTTGCTGTGATTTTCCATCCCTTTTTCTTTGATTAGCTTTCTATATTGAGAAATATATTTTCAATTTAAAAATAAAAAAAAATATCAAAATTTAAAAATAAATAAATAGTAACTCATAATCCTTTTTCGTTTCAGCCTAATGTCTATTTGGAAGAGTCCTGGTGGAGTTGGGGGAGGGTGTGCAAAAGTTAAATTATAAATATATTAAAATAAAAAAAACCAAGATAAATATTTATTATGAACAAAAAAGGTGTACTATAGTAACATACCCGACATTTATAAAAAGTGTATATTTGAATACAAGTATAGTGTTATATACTTAAGCTAGATGTAATTAAAAGGGATTTAAACACAGACTTGCAAGTTCCCTTCAATCATTCCCTTTACCTTATATAACCGATACACATGACCACATACATGTGAAAAAGATAAATGATCTCCAATATACGTATTTCGTGTTGAACCAGCACTCATCAGTAATTCCAGATCATTATCTTCCACACAAACATACAACCAGGGCTCAGTTTATATTAAGATAGCAAATCTACAAACTTTAATGGATGGGCTTCAATTCTCATCACTCTCCAATTCTTAGCCACCCAAATCAGTGAAAATCTGTATGATGTAATACTCAAAATCATGGTTGCCAATATTATTGTCATACTCATGTTGACCTTAAGTCACTCTGACCTCTCATTATATTTTAAAATGTAGTTTCCACAAATGGGTTACTAATGTAAGCACCTGTTAAAAGTCATACACAATTATTCATCTGTATAGTTAAGTGTTGCTGCAGAGTAATGATCTTGAAAGTTAAACATTCCATGATCAAAGCTCAACTTAACTCCATTGCTCAAATGCCACACGATCTCATGAGTAACTAACCATTTAATTATAAATAATGCATATATAGATTTCTTTTTTTTTAAAAAAAGAGAAAACTTTGACTATATGGGAAAGGTTGACTCTATTTACATTATAAAAGTTATCTCAACAAAGCCTAAAGAGATGTGATATTAATCATTTTCCTAAAGTAGAGTTGAGGATAGAATACAAAAGAGAACTATAATTAAGTCAAGGCTTTCAGAAATAAAAGTTTTGCTACATAAGGAGTTAGAAGACAAAGCAAGATTCAAATAAAAAGTCCACTCAGTAGATACTTTAACATGCTTGATGCAACACAATTGAATTGCCGATGGCTATTATGATGAACCTATGGCACATGTTCCAGAAATGCAATAGAAGATGTAGGTGGCACACAAATACTTTTTATTAAAATTATCTGATACTAATTATTACAAGGTTTGTATGAAAAAAAATAAACAAAAATTGATTTTCTTTGTTGCTCCATTTACAATCGTGCATGCATATGTGTGTCAGTGGCCAAACCAGTACACATCATGTGATAGCCCAGTAATATCTTAAGAAAATGGCAAGTATGTTATTTGGGTGTAATTGTACCAAACATTTTACAGAAATTATGCTGTTGATGAATTTTATAGTAATTATTATATTTATACACATAAAAAATATTATTTTTTACGAAGTTTTTCTCAAAGTTTCTCTTTTAGAAATTTTTTTTTGCTGTTCCACTTAACATGGCCAGTTTAAGTAAAAAAATAAATTATCAAAATAAGGTAACAAAATTTCAAAGTTGTTAGACAAAAAAATAGGGGATGATTAATAAGGGCAATAATATGGTTTGTGTTTTATATTTCAGGGCAACAGTATACAGAACTTTATCAATAAAATACACTATGAAATAAATCTTTTCTTGATAAAAGTAAAGAAGAATGAAAAGAATTGATTGCTTGGACTACATATTAGCAGTCAACCAAGTATAACTACTGTTAGTTATTTTGCCTCAAACATAATCTAATGGGGAAACCTTTTGGGCAATGAAAAATACCTAAAAGAAGCATCATTGAATTGTCATTGGTTTATTTTGAAGATTTTGGAAACAAAGAAAAAAATATTCAAAGAATAAAAAAAAAAAGAAAAAAATATTCAAAGAATAAAAAAAAAAAAGATAATATTTTGGAAATGCTAAAAATATAATTCATGAGCCAAAATTAGATATAAACTCTTCTGTTTTCCTGAAAGTTTGTGGTGTATTTTTCTATAGGACTATTTCCATCATCTAATATGTGTATTGAATATCTTTAGAAAAATTTAACTTTATTTCCAAATACATTCAACTGGTCGTAATATCACATCAAACAGGTTAGTATATGCACAACATTTTAAGAGATATTATTCCCCCCTCTTCTTCAGATGTTTCTGGCTTGAGCAGTGACAGTACTGGCATTGGATTCGAACCTAGGTCCTTAGATTCTTGATTATTGAATATTAAGATAATGCTCTATCCAACTGAATCATCCTGTCAAAGGCAACAGTCAGTAGAAATTTCATATACTTATGTATGAAGTTTCTCCTGATTTCTCCACTTTTTTCTTAAGATCAATGTTGATTATGGTTTTTATACATTATGTATAGTCACACTAGATTGCTTATTGGATTTTTTGCCATTGTCATGTATGGAAACCACTAATCAACTTTGCTCTTAGGAAAAAGTGGAGAAATCAGGAGAAACCTCATAGATAAGTATGTGAAATTTCTATTGACTGTTGCCTTTGGCAGGAAGATTCAGTTGATTAGAGCATTACCTTAAAAAACTCAATAATCAAGAATCTAAGGACCCAGGTTTAAATAGTACTGTTACTGGCCATACTAGCAACATCTGAAAAAGAGGGGAGAATAATACCTCTCGAAACATTGTGCATATACTAACCTGTTTGATGTGCTATTACTAACAAGTGAATGTATTTGGAACATTTAAATAAAGTTAAATTTTTCTAAAGACATTCAATACACATATTAGATGATGGGAATAGTCCAATATAAAAATACAAATCAACTCTTCTGGTTGCATTTCACTTCATGATTGACATAAGTAAATAAGTTTGTTTAGCAATTTTTATTCATTCTTGTATTGGGAATAATATGACAGAAGAATTAATAAGTTTATCATGATTAGCTACAACAATAAAAAAAAGATATTTACAAAAAAAATTTTTTTTTTTTTTTCAAAAATCTATCAGTAATAAGTGCTGATGCTGCACAGTCTGATTTGATAAGAATATGGTTCTTGACAAAGCAATAGTGCTACCCAGTGCAAGGCATAATAATCTATAGATGCCAGAAGGTTTGTACCATAAAGTCCCTATCTTCTACTCATCCAATATCCTAAGATTAGTCTCTAGCTTGTGGCTTTCATCAGTGAAGAGCTTTGGATCTGAAACCATATAGGCACTAGTCTGGGAAAATTGGATGAGTATGTCCTAGACAGAAATTTTATGTAAAAATCTTCTAGCATCCATTAATTACTAAAGCTTGCACTCGGTGGCACTACTGTATGAAGAGTTGGCTACTGTTTTAACAGTTTGTGTATGCATAGGAAAAAGTGACCATAGAATGTTTTAATGGATTTATACCAATTCTGCCCATAAGATGATGGTGACTGTTGTTATTAAAAGCCAAAGATACCAAAATGTATAAATACTGAATTGGGTTCAGATTTATATGACCATACAAGCAAATTAGCTTAGATTGAAAACATAATGGTGTTTTCATCATGGGCTCACAGCTTTACACTTAACTAAATAGATAAAAGGTGGCTGCTAGAGAATTACATTGTATCCAAAAAGCTGGGTTCAGGGCTTTCAGATCCAAGGCTCATCACTGATGAATGTCACAAGTTAGAAACTAGTCTGGGAATATTGGGTAAGTAAGCACTAGGTAGAGATTTTGTGCACAGATCTTCTAGCATCCATTGATTAATATGGCTTTCACTGAGTGGTATTCCTGTATGGAGTTGGCTACCATTTTATCAGTTTGTGTAAGCATAAAAAATGGTGATCATGTGATGAAATGGTTCTTGCTAATTCATTTACTAAATATAATTAATATGAAGTTCTGGGTTTTCGCTGCATTGTACATCAGTCAGTTTTGTATGCCAAGGCTATTTTCAAGATACTGGAAGACATTATAAACTTTGTAATACAAAATTAGTTTAATTTTATACTTGTATGAGCTTTAAATAATAAAAATCCGAATGAGATAAACTCATCATATAATGATCTACTCATATATAAATGTTTGATAATCAATTTATGCAAGGTATTAATAAAACAGTTGTGATGTATACAGTGTGAAATGAATTCAGTGCAAGAGTTGGTGACTTCTTAACTATATAAGAATAACTAAACTATTCACATTCTACATAAACACAAAGAACAAATGGATTGTTAGAGAAATTACTTGACATTGAAGCATTGGAAATATGTGCAATTCTCTTGAGACTGTAACTCACAGATCATGCGATATAGTGGCTGCACTGAATGACGGCCCTAGATTCAACTTATCTATTGCCATCAGTTATGGCCATACCCTAAGTGTTTCAGACCAAGGTTGTTGTTCAGGAGATTACTTGACATTGGAGCAAGCACTAGATATAATAGGATTGTGTAAATTCTCTTAAGACTGCAACTGGCAGTTCATATGGTGTAATGGCTACACCGAATGATGGCCCTAAATTCAGTTTATTTATTGTCATCAGTTATGGCTATACCCTGCGTATTTCAGTCCAATGATTAATTACAAAACTGGATCTCCAAATCCACGCACTGTGACTTAATTGCTTGAGATGGAAATTTAAACAAAGAGTGGTAATTAATTAGATATATTAAATAAAATATTAATGTTTCATTTTGATCCATATTTGAGTTGATTCTTTGAAAATTATATGCAGTGCGTATATAATAAACTAAATACATAAAAATTAGAATATTTTATTACTTCAATATTTTCACCAAAAAGCCTCTAGAAAGAGGGCTCTTGGCAAAGCAACTAAAAAAAACATACCTTAAAATTGTGTGTATAAGTGTGTATGTATATTATAATTGTCCGTGTTTTAGGTAAGAACTGCAACGCGACAGCCTTGCACTTGCCCTGGTTGCGGGTTCGCGTCCCGGCCGATGCTATGACACTTAAAAAAAAAAATGGTGTGTATAAGTGTGTATGTATATTACAATTGTCCGTGTTTTAGGTAAAAAAAAAAAAAACGAAAAAGAAAAAGAGAAAAGATGGGAATCTCTAAAGCTGGAGCGGATTTGCTATTTATGTGCGGTATTTCTCTATAAACTACTTATTTTTCTTTTAAACTCAAAACACTTTCTCTTTTAACAGATGAATTCACTAAAGATATTTGCTTTTTAATAAAAAGATAAGTTCAACTTTGCGATGTGTTTTAATATGAAAAATTTCTTTCTGACTGTGAATCACACATCCCTTATTTTTGAAAAATGCTTTACTAGCATTAGATAGTTTCCTGTTTGTATTAAAAAAAAAAAATCACTACAGAGAAGAAAGCTCAAGGGTGTGCGCGCCAGCGAGGAGATGAATCATAAGAGATCAAACAAAGTGAAAAATTTCCTGTCAGCATTTTTGCCCCATTATAGTGAAGACGTGCAATTACAAAGGTACGTACAGTACGCATATATATATTGCACGAAGGACATTGTAATGTACTGGTTAGTGCGTATGCCTGACAACTCCATGAACTGTGACGAAAATCGCAATTTTTCTAAGTAGCTGAGTTTTTTTTATCTATGCAAGCCTAGAATATTTTTTTTACGTTACCAAACGAAAAACGATTCGTCTCTGGCCGGCTACCTGATGATTATACTACACATGATAAAAAATTTATTACGTGAAGTTTTATTTAGATTTAAAACCGAAGACTACATTGCTGTTGAATGCATCAATCATTAAAGTACATCACATTTTAGCTATTCAATTATTAATAAGATATTTAATTATTATTAGCTAGTAAGAAAAAAATGGGGGGGGGGGCATGGAAACTCTCATGGGAAGAAAGCAATAGTTAGCTTGCTACTCTCATCATCATTATTTATTGGCAATGTTTATAAGGCTGCTTTGCCTTTTTTCTGTAGATATATACTATACACATATACGTAATGGATCAGTGGAAGAATAGCTTTATTTATTCCCTGGTTCAATTCAAAAATACTTATACACATAATTAAGTAAAACAAATCACTTTCCTTCAGATCAGGAGGGTGATTAGATCTTCCTCATTCAATACATAGTGTAGGCATTAAGCTATGCAAATTTTGTGAGCTTATATCTGTATGTGTAAATTACACTATAGTAATACGGTTTACACATACATATATTAATATTTGATTATCAATATAATGCATATATTGAATTTAAGATGTAATAAAGTGGGATTTAAACACAGAGTTTCAAGCTCCTTTCAGTTATCCACTCCATATTATACATTCAACACACATGATCACATACATATCAAAAAGATAAAACCATTTCCAATACACGTATTTAGTGCTGAACAAAGACTCATAAGTTAAATGGAAATATTAAGGGTCAGAGTGACTTAAAAGACAACATGGGTATGACAACAATATTGGCATCAACAAAGGTTTTAAGTATTCCATCACAGATTTTCAATAATATGAATGCCTGAAGAGTTGGAGAAGATTGAAACCTGTTCATTAATGTTTGAAGATTTGCTATCTTAATACAAACTGAGCACTGATTATACATATATGTGAAAGATGATCTGGACCAGCTGATGAAGGCTGGTTCATCACAAAATACATATGTTGGAGATTATTTATCTCTTTCACATGTATGTGGTCATGTGTGTCGGCTATATAAGATGAAGTGGATAGGTAAAGGGCACTTAAAAGTCTGTGTTCCAATCCTCTCTAATTAAATACACATATCAGAAAATATATGAGATGTATTGGGAGTGAAGATTTCTCTGACTACTAGACTAATGAATGACATTGGGTTTACTTATCAATCCTATGAAATGAGTATCACCTAAAATACAAGAACTTAAAAGGAAGATAAGTTTAGATAACACAAACTAGAATGAAATTTATTCATTGCAGATGTAAGCATTTTAAAATCACACTTAATTTAGACTAATGTAATATTCTAGGCCTCAACTATTCATTTTAATAACATTGTGAATGTTTAAGGTCATAAATATGAGGAATAGTCAGTGTAAAATAAGTGTTGATAGCAAAAATTTCCCTAAATTGCTATGCACACAATTTTAAAATTTTTACCACAGGTTTCTTATTGTCAATCAACAACCTGAGTCTTGTTTTGTATAGAGACCCAATAACATTTATGGGAAAGTGATCTACATTATGCTTATTTGTAAATGAGTGCCAAATAGCTTCCAAATTTGCATTTGTTTGTTGTACTCTTAGGCATTTATTTTTATAATTTTCTAAAAAGGGATTCACTGTTGAACAGATAGTAGTTTGTGTGTATGGAAAGTTTCTCCAAACTTACTGAATTTTCAAAACAAGTTATTAGAAGATTCTTTTGTAAATAAGACAACATTTTTCATCTAATTTTTTTATATACAGTATATAAAAAAAGAGATGGTTGATTAATATTAAATTTACATAAACTTAACCATATATACTCAGATATGTCTTAAAGTTATTTGTTTACTTTTATAAAGTAAGTACTTTTCAAATAAAAACCATTGCAGGTCAAGAATTCAAATGAGATTCAATCTAAAAAGTAACGGTCAATGAATATTTATGAAAGAATAATTGACTTGAAATAAAGGATTTATAATTTATTATTAGATCGTGAAATTAAACTCAGTTGGAATGCCTTTGGTAGCAATAACTTAATATTAAAATGAAATATTCTTATGTGTTTGAAAAGGGTAGTTTTTAATAAATATGTTGTACCAGTTCTTAGTTATGGTTTTGTGATGTGAACACTTAACAGAGCAATACAGAGAATTCAGAGTACTCAACAAAACATGGAGTGATGTATGTTAGGTGTAGCAAGAATTTGAATACAAAATACATGGAAAACAAACAATTGTTACTGACATCATTGAAAGAATCAAAAGACTAAAGTGGAGTTGGGCTGGATATATTGCTAGAAGAGGGGATTAATAGATGGACAGATTAAATCTTAAACTGGATTCCAAGAGACTGTAAAAGACTTAGAAAAAAACCTCATGTGAGATAGGTAAATGAAATAAGAAAGTGTGCTGGGTGATGTGGAAAAGAGAAGCTATCAATCAGAGAAGACAGAGTGAACTTGGAGAGCTCTTCATCTTGTGGTAAATTGAGAATGATTGAAGATGGTGATCAAAACAGCAAGATGATAGTATATATAATAGTATATCATGTAAACTAAAGAGGCAGTTACCTGACCTATTAAAAATCATCATTAAATGGAAGAAAAAGATAGAAAGACAATAAAATAAAATAAAATAAACAAGGAAGAGAATTTTAAAATTAAGTTAGAATGGTTGTATATGATTAAAAATGATAATATGGTTACACAAACAATACAATTGCTAATGAGAGATTTGTAAAATTTGGCCCTGTACTAATAAGAGTCATGATAATTGGAGCTTATGAACTTTTAAAAACTGAGTCCTATACTAATAATAGTCTTAAGATGATCAGCCCTTGTATTCGTAATTTTTATGATGATCACATTTTATAAGAAATCCATGAAAACTTTGCCCTATAGTAATGAAAATTCATGATGATTGGGCAAATGTTTAAATCCTGTAACAATAAGACTTTTGATGACCAGACCCAATGCTAATGAGAGCCATGATGACAAGGTCATGTACTAAAATGACTGAAGATAGTAAAGTAAAAGAAAGGTATCATGTGTAATTCAAGTTTATATCCTAAAAGTTCTCATATTAAAGAAGGGAAACACTGATTTCGATTATAGATTAGAAAACATTGTTGGGTGAATATAAATTGGTGACAGAAATGACAATGGAAACTATATATATTATGAATTCTGCAGCTCCAACAGAGTTAGTTTGTATTTTGAATGTCATTTAAAGAGACAAAAGCTATTCAGAAAAAACACAGCAGCAACTCTAACTTAAATATATTTCACCAATAAAAAGATAGCATGATCTAATAAGAACAGCAATAGGTAGATAAGATTATATACAAACAATAACATCAATAAGAAGATAGCTTGGTTTACAAAGAACAGCTACATCAAAAAGAAGATAGCATAGTCTACTAAGAACAGCTGCATTAATAACAAGATATGATGGTCTAAGAACAGTTACATTAAAAAGAAGATACTATAGTCAACTAAGAACAGGTATATCAATAAGATAGCATGCTCTACAAAGAACAGTTATATCAACAAAAAGATTATATGGTCTAGTAAAACTAGCAAGAAGATAGCATTATCTATTAAGAACAAGTATATCAATAAGAAAATAATACAGACTACTAAAAAGAGCTATATCAAAAAGAAGATAGCATTGTCCATTAAGAACAATTATAACAATAAGAAGATAGTGAGATAACTAAGAACAGTTATATCAATAAGAAATTCTACATCAAAGAATAGTATGGTCTACTAAGAACAGCTATATCAATAAAATGTCAGCTAGCTCTACTAAAAAAAACTATCTCAATTAGAAGATAGCATAGTCTCTAAGAATAGTTAAATCAATAAAAAAGATTGCATGGTTTACTGAAAACAATTACATCAAAAAAACAAAAAACAGGGTCTAATATAATAGCCACACTAATAAAAATATACATTCTATTATGAATAGCTATATCAATAAGAAAATTAGGATGGTCCTCTTAGAACAGTGACATCAATAAGAAAATAATATGGTCCACTAAGAACAGCATTAAAAAAAAAGATTTTAAGGAAAATTTTCATTTAAGGCAATGTGTATATAAAAGAAAGAGTATGAAATGACCAATTTAAAAAAAAAAGCCTTAATATTTGTAATTCTACAAAATGGTGGAAAAATTATATAAGAAAATATAAAGTAGCCAAAAAAAAAAACTACAAAAAGAATAAAAATTTCATAAACATAAAGCATTAATTTGGTATTAGTAATTTCAGCAATATATGAAAGATAGCATGACAACTAGAACTAGGTGCTAATCAAAAAGCATATGAAAGAATTTTAAAAAGAAACTGTGGGAGATAATAATGGATCAACTGATGAGTGCTGGTCCAGCATGAAGTATGTATATTGGTTATATGTACCAGTAGTATGAGATAGTGTGGATAGTTGATGGTTTTTTCAAAGTCTGAGTTCAAATCCTATATTTAGAAAGAAACTATATAGTAACATACAACATCAATACCAACTGAAATACAAAACATTATTAAATATAAAGATGAGATGTGTAATGAAATCCAAAAAACAGAAAAGCTAAACAAAATAATAATGTTGGATTTATGTACATAACAGTTATGTATTAAATTATCTACAAAAAACACTGGGTTCAAACAACGAAAAGAACAAGTATCAATTAAAGTAATAACTATCCCCAAGCTTTAAAAAGGGTTATGGAAAAATAAAGTGAATAAGTAATAAAAAGGCATGTGTTTCTCTAAGCATCTCTAGTATAATTCAAAGTAAGCATCTCTAGTATAATTGAAAGTAATTTACAAGCTAGAGTACTTTATTGCCTGCGAATTCATAAGATGTTCAAATACTGGAAGTGAAAAGGGCTGAACAATGATTAGTGGACATCGAGGTCTAGAATCCACCAATTAAAAATCTTGTTTACATATGCACAAGAGATACCTGCAAAATGCTTAGATTTGATCAAGTAAAATTCTTTGGAAAAAATAAGTTCCCTCTGCTTTGTATAGAAATGAACTTTGGCAGAAAATATATTATTCAAGCTTTAACATCAAATGAATCATATTAGTGCTATTTCAATAAGAAATGAAGTTGTTATATTGGTGTGAAATTATTTATATTTCAAATTGAATAAAGATTATTGAGAATGAAACATCTAACTTGCAGATATGGATTTAATTTTATTTTGCCATATGGCAACTAATAAAATATTATAGAAAAACATAGATAGTGGTTTGAAATTTGGCATCACTTTAATTTATTTCATATATATTTATGTGCATGCAATTTCACAATTTCATCATCAGTTCTTGACAAAAGAGAAATATCAGTAGAAGTGCAAATGAATATGGTATATACAGACTTAGGACCACTTAATGAAGTGTGGAGGAAGTATGTTAGGTGTAACAGGAAGAGATCAAAAATAAAATACATGGGTGAAAGAACAAATAGTTATTACTGATATTGAAAGAATTAAGAAATTGAAGCTGGGTTAAGCATACTGCTAAAACAGATGATAATAGATGGAGAATTGATATCTTAATTGGATGTCAAGATGGTGAGAAAAGATACAGAAAGAGAACACATACGCAATGAATGTCTGAAATCATGAAGTGTTCTGAGGTGATGTGGAAAAGAGTCGTGATTCATCAAAACTGGAAAAAAGTTTCATTTATTAGGCTGCTTTTGCATATATTTAAATAAATTATACAAAATATAATATGAAATATCTTTATATAACAGCAATAATATATGCAACAATTCCTACTGCATTGCCAAACTATATAATATTAATATCATCTATGTTCTTTATTACTTTTTACAATGCTTTTTTACAATACACTATTAACTATTTTGATTGCCCCAACAATCTTCTTCAGAACTACTACATAATTTTCCATTCATTTATTAGTAGTCAATTATTAATTAAATTAATTGATATTTCTCCCTAAAATTTGTCATACATTTCTAAAAAATAAAAATTATAGACAAAAGCATTAACATAGGATGATCGCATAGTAAAAATCTTGATAAATCAATAAGTAAATTTAAAATAAGAAATATGAAATATAAAAAAAGAATTGTATATAATATTATAGCATTTGCAATATGGTTTACTATGGGCATACAAAGTAAATAATGAGATGAAAGGACAAAAAAATAACAACTGTAATTAATAGAAGAGATGATAACTTTGCCTTACATATTCATTATTCAAAATAGACATAAAATAGATTGTGTAAAAAATATAAACTCTTTAACCTATATTAAAGAATCTAATAGAAGAAAGATATATGAAACCAATTACATCAATACAACAAAAATAATTGTATGAATATCTATAAAACACCAATTAATTTAACTAATAATTCATAAATGAATGGAAAATTATATAGTATACATTTATATAGGGTTTTTCCCTGCCTTGTCCATATTATAATTATTATTATAATAGGTTATAGTTAATTTTATATGAAAAGATAGATGTCATTGTGTATGCAATGTAGATTGTAATTGTAAAATAGTTCCAATATATTGAAAAGGGCAAAAATTAATATATTTGCCAAAAAGAAGCTGTGGCTGCTTCTTCTTCTTCTCCTCCTCCCTCCTCCTCATCCTTCTTCTTTTTCCTCCTCCTCCTTCTTTTTCTTCTTCTCCTTCCCCTTTTTCTTCTTATTGTTCTCCTTTTTCTTATTATTATATATAGAGCTCACAAAATAAGCTCGTAATAAGCTTTGAAAATATCCCCAAAGCTTGTTAAGAGCTTATTTTGCAAGCTTTATATATAACATTTATAAACACAAGCTTATTAAATTGGGTCATGTGACATCTGACTTTGATTTTTTTTTTTGTAATTTTATTATTATATATATTATTGCTGTTATATAAAATATTTTGGTCTAGTGATTAGAGAAACCATTAAACTTGAAGAGGTCATCCTGGTGTGAATAAAGGATGGTTGAAAATGAAATATTATCAGAATAAATATGCGTATATACATATATACACATAATATATTATATACATTAACAAAATTAAATCATACATCATATGACTTATATAGCTAGTATTTACAAATATGTAAAATAAAGAGTTTTCTAAAAGCCCTAAACAAGTTTTTTTTATGATAAATGCCACAAGAGTATGCATTCAAAATCTTTATCTAGGATTGTCCCCATCCCCAGACTGGTTTCGAGCTATGGCCCTCATCAGTGAGGAGCGAAGATATCAGATTCAAAACACCAACTTAATTATGAAGTAGAAGATCTGAATTTTGCAAGTGATGTCCCAGTTCCTTACTGACAAGAGCCATAGCTTGAAACCGGTCTGGGGATGGAAACAATCCTAGATAAAGATTTCAAAGGTATTCACTTGTGGCATTTATTATAAGCTTGTTTAGAACTATTAGCGCCCTCCTTATTTTATATATACAAACACAAAATAGTAATAAAATACAAAATTACTTTATGTAAAACTACTTTTATATTTCAACCAGAGGACTGGTTTTCATTAGAAAGAAACCTGTCCATTGATTGAAATATAAACGTAATTTTACATACAAATAATTTTGTTTTTTATTATTATTTTGTATATACTGTATTTCCTTTAGTTAGTCTTTAAATATTTTTTATATGGATATATAAAAAATAAAAAAATCACTATCCCTCAGGGTATGAATTAAAAACACTAAATGTTGAATAAAGGATTAAGAATAGAATGAATCCACTTTTCTTGAAGCTCTGATATTTATAAGTATAAGTTTGTCAACATTGTTGATCATTCAGATTAAAATTAATATATCAGCATTCGATAGTCCAAGGATAAGTGGATTCATTCCATCCTTAACCCAAGATTTAAAATGCTTTTAATTCATAGCCTGATTTATCTATGGCCCTTATTTACATATATATTGGGATATTTTTAATTTAATGTTTATTTATAATACACATGTATGTAGATAAATATATAGTAGGCTACTTTGAACCAAAAATCTCTTTAAAAATGTTATTGGAGAGGAAGTGTGGATGTGAACGCTTTGATCACCAGACTTGCCAATTGTCAGGCCGTGAGTAATTAGAGTTTTTCATTTTGTTTTGCATTAACCAGACATTCATTTACAATCCCAATCTTAGATATTTAATTGGTTTGAAAACCTTTTTGAGAACTGAACTCAGTTTGGCTGGCGTAGCGGATAAGAGTGCTACCTTTACTGCACCAATGCGTCTATATATGTGTGTGTGTGTGCGCGCGTGCGTGTGTGTAAGTACACTATCCAAAATTAATTTCGATTTGGTATCCAGCCATTAAGCAAATCATTGCAATTCGATTATTTTCTGGGATGTCTTATCCACTTATTTTAATGATACTCAACTGGATTTAACAGAAACAATAAAGATTATACAGTAATGTAGTTATTTTCTCCAATTAGCAGACAGTTCGCATTTAAATAATAAATTCTATTAAGGCTTCACAACTACAGTACAGCATTAAATGATCAACAAAGCTTAGATGAGATTTTTTTTTTTAAATTTAAAAAGAAATTTAGAGGAGATAACTAAATTTTCAAATAAAAAAAAAACAAAATTTAATCACTAAACCTGTCATCAAAACAAATGTGGTCAATTATATATATATTGAGCCAGTAAAGCAGATTCCAAATAAAGTTAAACAGCCGAAGGAATCGTTTTAATCAGAACAATTCTTATAAACCAAACTTTTTAAAATACAACATCATATATATAAAACATAAGAAATTTACTATTAAATGTCTCTATATTGGAGGCTTTAAAAAAACCAGTCAAGTAAATTCCTAATGTCTTTCAACACGTTGCGACACTTTCCATTTTATTACTGTTTCAAACAAACATGAATAAATTTCTCACACACACTTCCATCTCTAATACCTAATAGTTCTTGTGATGTTAGTTGGTCATGTGCAAGAATTATATTATATTTGCGTATGTATTGTACCGTTATTTTTGGTGCATGTGCTTGGCATTCTACCGTGAAAGAAGATTGCTGAGAGAAAAATATATTTTATAAAATATAATAATAATCTATAAAAAATGTAGATTTTGGTACTAGTCTCATAGCCGGCAAGGCTGTTTGAATCGTTAGGGAATGGTACTTTTGATTGTTTTATTATTTTATTGTAACTACCCTGATAATCAAAAAAAAAAAGAAAATGTACATGTAGATCTAATTAACTGTAATTAGGGAGGAAGGGAGGAGTGATATTTCTTCACACCCTAATGAAATAGAGCCAATCAAAATGTCGATCGCCAATATGAACTTAGTAAATGAAAAAAGAAAAAGAATTAGAGATTGTATATAATTAAACATTGTTTAAATTTTGGTAAGTGATTGTTCATTTTGGTTGACGAAATTATGTTAGTCCACAACAAAAATGAATGCTGTAATAAAGGTAATATAAAACTATGTACAGTATGTAAGTTATGATTAACATTGTAAATTAATTGTCATATTCAAGAGATAAAGAAAAGTGTAACTAATTACTTGCATGATGGAATCAGACCAGTCCCGGAGAACTTTGATTCATTCTTTCCTTGCTTCATTAATATTACTCGTGAGTTCTTCAAATTAGCACTGAGCAGTGGAAAATGGGGAAAAAATCCAGACAGCGATTAAAAATGTGCTGCTGTATGTTTGCTTTCACCTGTGGTTATAATTCAAAGGCAGATGTATTGCTCTGTATGGTCACAAATGCCTTCATCTTAGCCTAATGTTAAGGTGTATTGATTCAAAATGTTGTGCCTGCATAAGACAAGGACTCTAGCAAGCGAATAAGAAATACCACACTTCACCGGACATAAATGATCCCATAGTTTGTCGACTAAGGAACACATGCAACATTAAACCCAATCAACGAAATTAGCTAAAATTAATGCAATCTCTACACCTAAGTATGTTTATCTGAAGTAATAATATAAACTTTTAATAAGCTAAAAAATCAGATGAACTAAATTTTATTAATGCTAATAGAAGAATGAATTAAATTTGTAATTGAGAATATATGTTCGACATTTATTCTATGTAATGTTATATCTATGTGTTAGTATTTAATAATCTTTAGTAGGGTAGTAATAAATAATTTTGTATTTATAGTGTGTACTTAGTTGCAATTGTTAATAAAGCTAATATTAGGACCATGTACATTTAAAACTATTTTAGCTTTAAATATTTCATGGAATATAACTCCTTTCCGTCTAATAGTGAGTCTCCTTGATTGATGCTATGTAATTGCTTCTAAAAT
The DNA here is from genome assembly GCA_028023455.1 of Epiperipatus broadwayi. Lineage (NCBI taxonomy): Eukaryota > Metazoa > Onychophora > Udeonychophora > Euonychophora > Peripatidae > Epiperipatus > Epiperipatus broadwayi. Next base: position 2,048,051 of record JAQFVV010006359.1, on the reverse strand, counting down.
GTATCCCAAAGTTTTTTACCACTGCATTTGAACAAGAGATAAGGTTAGATCAGGGGTGGGTAATAGTCATATATGACATCATCAATATCAATAATAAATTCATACCTTCAATAGCACATTACCTTATGGCTGACAAGTAAGGAGATGATTCAACAATTTGGCTTTTCAGAGATGTGTAATGCTTAGTCATATGAAGATATGGGCAAGATCATCTAGCATATATTGAGTTTTTGTTTGCAATGATCACCATCATTTATTCAGCGTATCCCACTTAATGGTCCCCGTGGTAGTGTGTTAATTTTGCCTGAGGAAATATTGATGATATACATGCCATACAGTTTGGATATAAAATTATTTATTTCTCTCTAATATCTCATCCTTTTTCATATTCTGTTATGTATGATAGCCAAACCTTAAGCAGTTTATAAATAAAATATATATCATCAAACAGACAATAGCTATCTCTTTATATATCATGACATTTTATATAAATCAACATGGGGGCATATACTATAGAAGTAGTTTCCATTGATTATTATGCATTAGACTCTCCATTCTGTTTCTTCCATACACATATTTACAATATATGTTATATGTTTGAATTATTAATTATAGCACATTGGTCATTTTGCATAATTTTCTCTGCTTATGTTCAACAACTTCATTTAAAAGTAGAAATTCACTTTCATTTATCTTACTACAAAGTCATCTATTGTAATCTTAAGAAATTAATGATCGGTAGATGGTAGTATTATATTCAAATCACCAGACTAGTTTTAACTACTATCCTTTTTCAGTAAAAGTATTCAATTTGCATAGTCAGATCCAACAATCTTCTTTACTTCTTTTATTCTGTTCAAGCAGCAATTATCAAATAGTTAGTCACTTGGGGCTTATATGACATTCAAATCATGAAAGGGGCAGATTCAGCTTAAACTAATTGTTACAGGATCGTATTTAAATTAATAACCTGGGATTTGATTGTTACGTATTCATAAACTATTATTAAATATATACACTCAATGTTATACTAGAAAACAATGTGTTTGACTTCAGTTCTAATAGTTCACAACTAAGTTTTCATTTGAGCTGATACACGATGCTATGATGGAAAGAATCATTGCTGAAAATTTGATGCATGGCAGTTGAGGTGTTCATAATTTTAGATTTTCTAATTTGGATCTATTAAGTATCACAATACTGTATGGCAATACTGTATGGAGAGTTTTGCTCTGTTTATCAACAATTAATGTGCTAGTATAGGAAATATGATCATGTGATGCTTAATGGTTTAACACCAATCCTGCCTAATAGGATAGTGGTGGCTATGGTTGTAAAAGAGCCAAAGATACCAAAATGTATGGATGCTGAACTGAGTTCAGACCCATATGACTATATAAGATATTGAGCTTAGATTGAAAATATGTTTTGCGTTTTCCAATTTCATTCTCATAGTTTTGTAGTTAAGGAGAGATAAAAGGTGGTTCCTAGAGGGTTGCATTAGATCCTAATATCTAGATGCAGTGCTCTCAGATCCAAAGCTCCTCACTGATGAAGGCCACAAGCCAGAAACTAGTCTGGGGATATTGGATGAGTAGGCATTAGATAGGGATTTATGCACAAGCCTTCTGGCATCCATTGATTACTCTGTTTAGCACAGGTGGCAATACTGTATGGAGAGTTTTGCTCTGTTGATCTATTAAGTACTTATGCTCAAGACAAGAAATCCAGATTGTGAAGTAAACAAGATGGAATTTTCAATTTAACAATGATTTATATTCAAACATTTTCAAACGAATGAAACTAACAACATGTATGTGTTTAAACATTCAGTGACTTGTACTGAACGAAATGATGGAGTCTTGGCTTGTATTGTATGAATTATTACTTTATGCTCAATACCCATTTCTTTCCTTTCTTACTCCTGATTTTTGACTTATAGACATTATTTATACTAAATGTCAAATATATATATATCATATGTTAACAGCCATGCTTATCTATACCTAAATCGTCAATCTGTTGATATGGCAATTTCCTAAAAGATATATATATATATTCATACACTTCATTAATTAATCATTTAAGTTTTTCTCTTTAGTTTTATTGACATTACAAAATATTATCTCGACTTTAAAATGTAAATAATGAAAGTCTGTCTAAAACGCTCTGGCATATGGAGAAACAAACAAGAGTTAAATTACTCCACATCAAATGTCGTGTTTGTAGATGTGATTTAATGACATTTTACATAAGAGAACAAATAACTGCCAGCAAAAAACTTGCAATTACTTACTTAAAAATATAGACAACTGATTACTTTTACATTAAGTTAATTGCCTCTGTTAGCAAACATTTAAAGAAAACGTTAAGATATGCATTTTATATAAACATATACACACACTAACATGAATAATTTACTGGAGTTTCTATTGAGCATAACATTTCTCATCAAATACATAACTTTAACCCATTTTTTTTTATTGTAGTCACATGACTTGATCAATAAGCGTTCCGATGACTTTCTCTGGTTATATTTAAATTTCAGGGGTAATTCTTTTCACTCTACTGAAGAATAATCTATTATACACTTGAAATGCAGTTCTCTTCTTTTTATTCTACAGCCATTTATTATAAGTTTAAGTAAGCAACTGACACCAAATACTAATGCTTTTATATCCACAGAGACTATATTCAACTTATGACCTTTATTAATGAAATTAACACATTCTTATCAGATTTGGTGAGGTGAAGTAGACACAATAGCATTGTGTCAAATGATAGCTCTAGAACTCTAGAATAGAAAGCAAAGAACCACATCTGAAAGTCATGCATTGTAATCATCCTAACCCAAAGATGAAAAGGGATTACAGTTCATTCAAACAAGTTGCTAAAATGTATAATTATTCACATAGTAACACATCTATATACATACAAATTAGCTTAGGTTCAAAACTTTGAGTTTATTGAACTTCAAATTTTATACTATGAATCAAAGATGGCTCTTAAATGCATATTAGTTCCAGCTTTAACCCAGAGATTTCAGTATTTAAAACTGTTAATCAAAAATTAGTTGAGGGATAGTATTACCAGTGAGTGTCACTGATTAATCAAACATACAATAAATGGCTCTGCAATAGAATAACAATCATTCCTGAAAGCATTAATTGAAATTGTCATGCTTTTTAACAAATGAATATCAGATAAATCTACAGATTTAGGCATTTTATACTTAGAAATATAAATATCAGCTTTTTTGCATGGGCTTTACAATTATCTGATTTCATCTGAGCATCTAAAGTAAATGTTAAGGGCCAAGAGTATAGAAATGTAAATTTATACATAAAAATGTATCTTGAACTACTTCATTTTAGATGCCCAATAATTATTATGAAAAATAGTGCAAAGTTAATTTCTTGGGAGAGATGGATAATGTGGAGCCCAATTTACTTATTCACACTAGTTTCATTCAATCAATCAAATTGGGTGTTGCTTTTTTATACTTTACTAGGCTAAGAACTGATTGAAAAACCTTATTTGCATTTTACTTCTGTATTGAACTGCACAGAACAAAAACAATCACATGATTGTTTTTTTCTCAATGAATAGTGTCATGTTTTCGCACCTAAGTAGCAATTTGAAAATGACAAATTTCATTCAAACAATCAAATTAAATTTTTTTTTTTTTAATCCTCAAATAAAAACCAATCCTGGAGTCTTCCACACTTGAATTCATTGTTCTACTAATGTGTTAAGCTGCATAAGGATCAAATTGCTAAAATTTAACATATAATTCTTTGACAATCTAATAAGCAATGTAAATGTTTGTCATCCATGCTATTTTGAAGTTAACTATCCTTTTGTCAGCTCATCTATCAAATAACAATCAATGCAATATTTCTAGGAAGAACCAGAAAAATCACAATTCTATTCCATAATAATATGGGTGACTTCTATTAATCAAATCAACTTCTTTTCTAGTGTCTGCTCCATCTGTCTTAATGTGTAAAATAATGTTTAAGTAGATTCATTTCTATGATTATTCTTAACCTTAAACTTCATTCCCAAATGCAACATCCAATGTAGCTTGTGGGGTCATTGTATTATAATAAATTAGTCACTAGGTTTCATCAACTGAACTAAACTATACCATGCACTTTTGATTTAGTCTAATCATCTGAATACCTGTTGGACAGTTTACTACTTTTTTTAAAAAATAAAAAAAAATGTTAATAAATATGAAATTTCTTTTTTCACTAACATTGTTGTATGTATTTATAATTGAAAGTGATCATCTTAATACCAGATAAAAAAAAGGAACAAAAACAATATAATTTTTAGATGATTATATAAAGGAATTCATAAAACAAAAATGCAAAAAATAATTGATGAAAGATAAAAAATAAAAAAAAAGCAAAAGCAACTCTCGACTTTACTGCCATCTAGTGGAAGCTTAAGTAATCTGTGATTAGTAGATGCATATAAAATTTCTATTGTTAATATTTATAAAGCTTCATTCTCAGATTGGTTTCTAGGGCTTTTGACTTTGTCATTAAGGCCTAGGATTCAAACTTAGAATGTAAAGTGAAGTTAAAAGATGTTTACTGGATGCATAAAGGTGTTCTTTCAACTTTTAAGTCCTGGGCTTCATTGATAAAAACATGGGCTATAAACAGATACGACGATGGTAGTTCAGAAACCAAGGATTGGTATTCCATATGCATCTGGTAATCACTGAATACTCAAGCTGGCACTAGATGGCAGCATAAATTGTCAGAGCAGCTTTTGTCTTATATTATTTAAGCTGGGTGTTTAATTGATATTGTTATAATAAAAAGTTCATGTAGAAATTGTATTTATCAATTTGTATTAATATATATTTTTTCTTTCCCTATTTCTCTCTTCTTTCATAATGCCTTCATCTTAAAATATAGATTGAACTGCCCCAAGGTCACCTTCACTTACATTTCTACTCTCATATTACATTTGTTATATCAAGATTATAGTGTAAGATAATAAACACCATTTAATCTAATTTAACTTTTGTTGAATCATTTGATATATGCTTTTTAATAATACTATAATAGCACATACATTATAAATCACTAAGATACTTACTTGTATTGCAAATAAAAATTAATTTTCTAACTAGGCCAAATGAGACAATATATATGTTTGCAGGTGAGATGAAAGAGGAATTCTCCTCTTCAGACTGAATGAATGAATGGGCTTTGATAAATAAAAAGTGAAATTGTATTTGCAAATTTATTTAAAATAGTTCTTGAATCTGCATACAAATAATTCTAGGTACAACAAGAATGTTCTGAGATTTATTATATTTCTTTAGGTTACACATTTAAACAATGGTAAAAAGTTGTTTATATGTTACTGAAATTATAGACTAAACTCTCCATATAGTAGTGTCACTCAGTGCAAGCCAGAGTAATCAAGGGATGCAGGAAGGTTTGTGCATAAAATCTCCATTCTAGTGCTGACTCATACAATATCCCCAGACTAGTTTCTAGCTTGTGGCTTTCATCAGTGAGGAGCCTTGGATCTGAGAGCACTGCACCTATGAAAAGTTTAGCATCTGTGTAAACAACTTGTGTAAGCAAAAAGAATGGTGATCATGTGCTATTAAAATTAGTAATTGGATAACGAATAAACTCTATTGTACATTTTTAGCATGAATGTCAGCATTTTATTTTCAGAAGGCATAAGGTCATTATTATTAATTTTATAAAATAATAGTCATTAATGACAGCCATTTATTTTTTTTAAAGTTTGAAATGTTTTTGTAAAAAATTTATAATAGCAACTAATCGATTGCAATTCAAAATAATGGATACAAATTGAAGATGACCATTATAGCCAATCAGTCAATCACTAGCTAGAATAAAGTTGTAAATATACAATATTCATCAGAAGAGCATGATTTTTTACTAAATGTAAAACAATAATGTATAATAAATATAAAATATATGGCTGTTTATAATTTTATGATATAGATAAAATACACATTCCTGAATGCCTTTGCTCCTTTGACCAACGTTTTTTTTTTTTAAAAAAAAAACAAAAAAACAAATAAGCACAATCCATCTTTATACCTTACGAATTTGGAAGTAGCAACATCTCATAAATATGAAATCAAGTTATTTCTTCATTTTTTTTTTTCAGTTTTAAACATTATATTTATTTCAAAATATTTTTTAGATTAGGTGAGATTGATGAAACATATTAAAATATAACATATTCTTTCTTGCATAAAATATTTATTCATATCTTGTATATCTCCTTTTTTTATTTTTTATTGTGTACAATTATGTTGAATGGTGACCTATTATATAGTACATGTGTGTATAAATGAAAATAATTAAATTGACAATGAATTTATAGAGAACGTCACATGATCACCATTTCTTATGCTTGCTCATAACTGTTATTAAAACAGGCAAAACTCTCCATATAGTAGTGAGTAGGTTCCTCACTGATGAAGGCTCATAACTGTTATTAAAAGCTGCTCACTGACGAAAGCCACAAGCCAGAAACTAGTCTGGGGATATTGGATGAGTAGGCACTAGATAGGGATTTTATACACAAGCCTTCTGGTATCCATTGATTACTCTGGCTTGCACTGAGTGGCACTATTGTATGGAGAGTTTTGCATATATTAATTTATAGAGAAACAAAGGAATAAAATGATTATAGTGGCAAATGAATAGTGAATAAAACGACAATTGGATCGAAAAAATGGTGGGTATAAACACGTTGCAGTATTTTGATTTTTTTAAAATAACATTTACTATGGTTTAATAACTAGCTATTAATGGAATATTATACAATGTTCTGATCGCCTAATATTTCCTAAATTCATTTGTTTCTGAAGATATTTTGGTTCCTCTTTGTGATTAAAACTAAAATATTTTTATTAGCTTTTTTTTCCTTTTTAATCTTATAAATATTAAAAGTCAGTTGTTTTTTTTCACTTATATTTCCTTCGTTTTGAACTGTTTTATTTTTTTATATAATACTCTTAATTCTTTTATATTAAAAAAAAATTTCCAAAAATGTGAAAGTAAATCCTCCATCTTTAAGATGTCAAGTTTTCTGTATTTATAGGTTTTAATATTATCAAATGATTCCATTCCACTTTTTAATTACGCCGACTGCACTTTGGTTTAATTCAAAGATTACCAAACGTCATTCAATTTTTATCACGAAAATCATAAATCCTAAAATGACTACCACAAGCAGTAAAACAAAAAAAAATTAAATTGAAATTACAGAAATTTTAAAACCATATCATTTCAAAACAATCACATTCACGAGTGCGTGTGTGTGCGCATATCTATACAGATCGCATACTGAAATGATGCAAGATGAATATCTAACAACATTTGTTATTAAGGTCTGATGAAAGAAGAAGTCCATTATTTCTAAGTGTAGATTTTAAAGTGAAAAAAAAGAGCAGACATAATAAAAATAACTATTTGTATATAAAAGTAAAAAAGAAAAAAAACAGAAAGGAACAAAACAAAAAGTAAAAATGAATTTCGTGGTGTTTATATAAAGCAAGTTATGAGTCAAAAATATATCTACATATTAAGAATTAGTTCTTCACAATATTCTATAGTTATCTGTATTAAACAAGGATAACTTTTTTTTTTTTTTTAAGTGTCATAGCATCGGCCGGGACGCGAATCCGCAACCGGGCAACTGCCTGCAAGTGCAAGGCAGTCGCACTGACCTCTCGGCAACCAATGCAAGACAAAAGGGATAACTTTTATGAAAGTTTTACTATAATTGTTATAGTGCTAATAGTATTTGCTTCTTTTGCAAAAACTGCATTCAAATTCATCATATAATGCCTTTTTATGAAGTTTATCACTATTCCTTTATTTCAAAAGCCTAATCCGATAAAGATATACTTTTATAATAATACATCCAATATCATATCTATAAGTCTAATGAACACACATAATTATTCTAAGATCTTGCCATAGTATTTTTGGTATATTAACAAGTATCGTTAACACAGTTATTAATAATTATAAAGTATTTGGAGAGGGTGCAGATGTCCTTCAACTTTTCTTCAGTCTCCACTGAAAGTGAATTAAAAATATTATTTGGTACTTTCTATGTATTATCCATTAGCTGGAGGCTTGCCAGTCATTTTGTTTTAATTATCCATTTTCAGGGGCCTCAAATAAATCTTGCAAACAATATGACTGACAATAAGCTATCATATTTAATATTTCCTTTTATTTATGTTTTAATATGATTACAAAAACAGAAGAAATTACACAAAAGTATGACAACTGATTGTAATTAAAATAAATGTGGATCCACAACCTTATATCTGTGATGAACTTAAAATATTCAAATCCAACACAGCATAATTCTTCAGTTTTATAACCATTCCAACAATCCGAATAAATTGCAGATCCCTCTGTGACATTTTATTTAATTGGGTGCATGAGAATAGGCACTGTTCCATGTGCAATGGTTACAATAAAGCAGGCAATGGACCTTCTGCACAAAAAACCATTGAAGTACCCCCTCCCTGTTATTTTTTCTGTTGAAAAGACTTCTGGTAAGTGTAAAAAAATCACAACAATGTGCTAATATTTATATGTTATAATATATATTAAAAAAAGGAATTAAGTCTTGTGAATAAAATTTATTAGAGATTTATTAATATTTTATAAAACTTAAGATGAATTAATAATTGATTTATTAATATTTTTCAAATTAACAAGTAACATGTTCGATAAAATAATTTTGAGGAAAAAAAAACAAATACTTTGATGCCATGAAAATGGATAATTAAAACAAAATCTGACAAACTTTCAGCTTACAGCTAGTACTAAGTACCTATTAATTTATGAGACAAAAGAAAGTCTGATGAGGTTAGTGTTCTGCAGCCTATCTAGTCCTGTCTTTGCAATTTTATTTTGAAAAGATTTTGTACCAAATATAGGAATTGCTCAAAATAATTTTTTTTTGTCTAATTTATTTAAATATTTGTGATTATTTAAAAACAAAAGTACATATGATTACACTTTAGATTTTATTCATATATATAATTTAACATACTTAATCACAATGGGAAACAAAAAACTATAGCAGTTAGATGGCTAGTGCTTTTTTAAAACACTTTTTAACACAATAGTCAGTGTTTGTCATATAGAAAGAATATAAATGCAATTTTAAATTTTAGAAGAGAATTTAATAGAATTATGATGACTTCATATTTATTCATTCATGTTGTAAATATAAAAGTTTAATCAACAAAGATTGTATTAACTTTCTTTTTTCCAGTAGCCATGCTGACTTTCCTTTACACTGTGTCATTCATTGTTCTCATCATCATCATCATCATCATATTATTATTATTATTATTATTATTATTATTATTATTATTATTATTATTATTATTATATTTTGAAAAGTTCAAATAGGATGTTTTTCATTTGTAATCTTATATTTCTAACAAATCAAGTCCATTTTTTTTTTAAATTCTAATGCAGAATATAATTTAATACTAAAATCAAATGTTGAATAATTACAAAAATTGCCACCAGGGTCAACAATGGATATATTTTCACCAGTTGAAGGGTTTTTTTTTTCTATAGCTTTATATTGGATCAACTGGCAGTTCAAATAGCATATATCCATATAGAATAAATGTGCCAGACCAATAGCCCTACATACAATGAGTTTAGTTGAAATTGTTCCATTACTATGATAAAATAATAATCTATTATTTAACCTGATAAATGCAGTGACAATAGAACAACCCTCCCCCCTCATATACACTTTAATGCAAAAGATTTTTTATATAACTTCTTTATTTTCCTGACAGTTTTGACTGTCCAACAGTCTTCATCAGAGTATTCTCAATTCTCTCTAATTTATTATGTGCCAACTTTTTTTAGTTAAAGATTCCATCTACTGAATAAAACTAAAATTTGTTAGTAAGTATCAAACTGTGAAAAAGGAGGATCTTTGATTGTTTGTAATAGTAAGCAGAAATAGTAGGGTGAAGTTAACAAACTTGATATGACATTTCCTTTGAATTGCCATAGGAATTAGAAAAGTGAATTGAATTCAAATTAAGAAAACCTGCAATAAAATATATAATCCATCTTAATGATTGTTTTGTCTATTTGAAAGGTGGCAGGTTGCTGCCATAAAATGTGAAATCCAGTTGGAGTAAAAAATCAATATAAAATCAGTCTATATCAGAAACAATATTTTATATATCATCGTATAAAAGTAAAGGTGGCTATAATATGTCAATATATATCCAATGCTTTCTTACTGATGAAGGCTAATAGATATAAAGTCTAAGAATTTGGTTGTAGTGCTATTATCTATTGTTTATTTAACTTGACACTAGATGGCTCTTGGAGTAAGTAAAATGAATTTAGACATTTAATGCAGATGTTAAACTTATGGAAAAATCATGTGATGCTTTGATACAAATTATTTTGCCCACAGGATGAAAAGTGCTTCCAGTTAACATAAAATTTAGATCATTAAAATGTACCCATGCCAGCCTTAAGTCAATGATCTATATAATTAAAAAAGCAAATTATTATGTATTCAAAACTAGAGTTTTCAGATCTCACATTAATTAATGCTCCTCTATGATAAAGGCCAAATGCCGGGAAACAATCTATGAATTTAATATAGGGATGGAAATAAACCTTCAGTCATGCACCCTTCAAGACTTTTCATGCACTAACCGGTAAACATCAGTATAAAAAGTATAAGTGGATGACTTATTTTTAGACTTATCACTATAAAAGCAATCTTTGCTCACCATTCTGAACTGAGGATTTTAACCTATTATGTGGCTGATATTTAACTTGAGACATAAATTTGTATAAATTTATTCATTCTATAGTAGGAGTGAGATAGAATCTCTTTTTAAACCATCTGCAATTAGAATATTAAATTTTAAATTTACTGTTAAAGTCCTGAACATGGAAAGCAATGGTTAGTGTATATAACAATAAAACCTAAAATTAATTGTTTCACTTGTGCTTTTTATTAAACTGATGCTTATGGGTGAGTGCATGTATTATTCTTGAAAAGCACATGATTGAAGATTTATTTCCTTCTCCAAATTACACAAGTAGTCAAATGCTATATACATAGATTTAATCTAAGAATTTGTATATAGTTTGGACATCTGGGTTGACTGATAACTGAATAATAATAATAAATGACTCCTAAGTCAGATAAAAAGAATGAATCACTACTTCTAATGGAAATGTTGCATGTGAGAAAATCATGTGCTGTTTACAAAGAAACATGGAAAGAATTTGCTTCTTAGGTAGGCGACAAAGAGTTAAAAATTCTACACGGCTAATGAATGATAGATGGTTCAAATTCGCTTTTTATAAAAATAAAGGAGAATACAAACATTATTATGTTATGCAAATCAACGACACATTCTACAATTGTTATAAAACTTATCTTTTTATTTTATTTTATAAATTTTTAAATGATATTTATACTAAATAACAATAACAGTAAATTTTCCCTCTACTAATGGCCTTTAATAAAAACGAATTTAAAAGAAGCTCATTTCAAAATATCTAGAAATTAAACAAATCTGAACATTAGAACCAGATGGTATTTAATATTACCATTATATTAAACATTTTTAATGTTTCCTTTCTTTGTTTTCTTTTTGGTTTTTTGTTCACTCTTTCTCTCCCAATAAAATAAATCGTTTACATAAAAAAGTTAATATATAAGTTTCTAAATTTGCTCTGAGGATTGTAAAATACAAATAGAAAACTTTGAAATTAAAGATTTTTTTTTTGTTGTTGTCGAAAAAAACAAGTCTTTTTATCCATAACCTATGAATAGAAAAGACGAAAAATTTAGGAGAGAAGAAATTGTTTAAATAAGTTTTCGTTTCAAAATAAAATAAAGACAAAAAAGTAAAATGCTGAAAGAAAATATAAAAATCAATAACAGCGTATAAAAATGCTAATAATGACATTTAAAGACATTATCTAATAAGAAAAAGTAAATTCTTAGGAAAAGGGAGAAATATACTGTATACAGGGCATTTTTCAACTCCATAGATAGCATCTGAATTGATAAAAGAAACACACAAATATATTAAATGTAAACAATACAGGTTAGCAATTACACAACGTTTTGAGTAGTATTATTCTCCACTCTTCTTCAGGTGTTGCTGGCCTATATGCACACTGACAATATTCGCTTAGAAGTTGAACTCACACTTTTAGATTCTTGAATAAGGCAAACGCTCTACTTGACAGAATAGCTCAGTTGGTAGAGCGTTTGCCTTAGATTCAATATTTCAAGAATCTAAAGGTGCGAGTTCAACCTCTAAGCGAATATTGTCACTGTGCATATAGGCCAGCAACAAATGAAGAAGAGTGGAGAATACTACTTGAAACATTGTGTAATTACTAACCTGTATTGTCTATATTAAATATAAGTTTCATTGGAATGCAATGATCCAGAATATAAAATTATCAAACTAAAAAAAAAAAAATGATACAAAATTGCGCTAAAACTTAGAAACAAAAAAAATATTACTAGGACTATATTTACAACCATACTGCTGAAAAGGGAGGGTAAACACTGTGGAATACAATGCTTCCACCCCAACATTTATGCTTTAGCCAGTTCACTAAGTACTGAGATAAAAACCAACTCTTAAATGTAAAGAATATAATTTAAATGTCTGTTTTCTACTTACATAGAGCGGACTTATATAAATACTAACTTATATAAACAAACAATTCCCAGCATACATTGCAAAAAAAAACAGTCAATATAGCTCTTAGTTTTTATGTGCCTCATGGTACATGCACAACTCTTATCTTAGATTGTTGGTGCTTATTTTCGTTTATAAGAAGATTTTTATATTCTACACACCAGTATTTCTGAATCTTTGGGTCACACTGAAATTTTTGTGGGCCATAAAATGATAGAAAAATTATATAAACATTATCAGTCAAATCAGTGCCCATCTTTGATAGGTGAAATATTTTTAAAAAGGGGATGGAGCAGATTATTATAGATCTTCCCCACAAATCAATGTAAAGAACCCAAATCAAAGACAAGCAAGCACACACATGCTGCAAGACCTTGAATAAGTGCAATATGCAAAACTAAGCATGTAGCAACTATTTTGCTTCACTTCATTTCTGATAGCAATTTTTGTAGATCCCATTACTATTCCAACTTGTTTTGTTTTGCTGTTATATCTGTATTTAATTTTTAAATTTAACAAAAAGTAATAAATAAAATACTTTATACAAACATTATTTCTTCTTGGGCAATATATATATTACTAATAATTCATATTTAAAATTGTTTATAGGACCATCTTACTGTGGATTATGGGATCATCTTATTATGGAACATCAAATTAATTTCTAAAACTAATTTAAAAATAGGATTGCTAACTGAGCAGACTAATCTTTTTATTTTTACTAATAAAATAGCTTTTATTATAAAACTTGAATTCTAGTCAAACAGACTTATACAGGATTATTTTGATTATGTTTCCATTATTTGCACAGATAGTTGAAAAAAAAGATAACACAAAAGTTGCAATGTGTTAAATTATATTAAGCCATTTATTAAAACTAAAAATAATTCATTATTTTTAGCATAAACATGATATTCATTTGGATTAATATGTGGGTCATAAATTCCTTCAAAAATGTAAATCATATAATTTAACATTAGAAAAAAATTTTCATTAAACTGCAGGGCCAACAGAAGCCATTAAGCAAGGTAAGCAAAGCACTTGGGCACTAATACAAGAGGGTGATAAAACAGTGCAACTTTAAGAATACATTTTTGTTATGTTATGAATATTAATTAATGTAACTTGATTCTTTATTTCTACAAAATATGGAAATATAAACATATTAAAATAAAACAATTACTTCTTAAAATGTGATTTGTCAGTTCTAATTTTCTATGATTTGTTTTTCTGTTATGATATTTTCAGTTATGACTTCTCGTGTGGGATTTGATATCATGGTGCTACGTGATGTGAAAATGAAACAATCCATCTTATTATTACTAACCATGCTAACTTACAAATAGCTCTTAACAAGCTTTTCAGAATATCCCCAACCTCAGATCGGTTTTTGCTACTGGTTTCTCAGTAAAGTGCTAAGATATTTAAGCATTAGATTTAAAATATTAATCCAAGCCCAGCACTTTATCTAATGGATAACTATTAAGTAGAAAATCTGAATTTTCCAGACATTCATGTCTTCCAATCCAGCTGTCTAATGTTAATAGCCATATGGGGTTGAACCAAGTTCAGATACATCATATATTAATCGCTTTAGCAATATAAAATCACCAAAGCCTTAATAGAAAAAATAAAATTCCAAAGAAATTTAGTTATCCATTAGATAAAATGCTGGGCTTGGCTTGGTATTTTAAATCTAATGCTTGAATATGCTGGCACCTCCCTGAGGAAGCCAGTAGCAGAAACTGGTCTGAGGTTGGGGTTATTCTGAAAAGCTTGTTAAGCATTATATAACATTTGTAATACAAGCTTGTTAAATTAGATCATGTGACATGATTTCTTGGCTATATATATATATATATATATATCAACACCCTACACATTCAATATAAGAAAAACATATATGGGTTGAACATGCAGATTCAGATGCATGTAGAAATAAGTTCGGTAGTTGATGATATTGTATCTAAGTTTAGTTCTGCAAAAGCTGAGAAAGTAAATTTATAATTATATAATAGTAATGTTGTTTGTTATTATCTTTAATAAAAACTTAAATTGTATATAAAATTATGTAGAATGTTTTTTTTTTTTTTTTTTTTTAGGGAAGGAGCACCAATTATAGGGGCACTGATGACCCTTCTTCTGGCATTTTTGAATTGTCAACAGACAAGAGTTTGGAAATAAAAAAATTATTAAAATAATTTACTAACTGAAACACAGGCTTATTAATACACCTGGGTCTATATATGTAATATATAGGCTATATGAGCACAGACTTTTACACGACCCACCACTCTCCACTCTATCTCATAACACTGATACACTTGAACACATATATGTCGATCATCAGATTTTCAATTGAATGGATGGTTGAAGACTTGGAGTATGGAGTAGATTGAAGCCTGACCATTAAAGTATGAGGATTGGCTATCTTAATATATATCTGACCACTTATAGCATATATGTGTGGAGATGGTAATCTAGACCAACTGATGATTGCTGGTTTAGCATGAAATATGTATATTGGTGATTATTTATCTTTTCAACGTATATGTGTTCAAGTGTATCAGTGTTATGAGATAGAGTGAAGAGTGGTGGGTCATGTGAAAGTCTGTGCTCATACACCCTATATATTACATATATAGACACAGGTATATAATAAGCCTGTGTTTCAGTTATTACATAGTAGAGATGTCTGCCCATCCCTTGTATATGTATTAAATGGATTGGGGTCAGATTGACTTTGGAACATCATGGGTGTGACAACAAATTTAGCCTCAGGGTGACCTTTCAACATTCCATCACCAGATTTTCAATTGAATGGATGGTTGAAGAGTTGGATTGTGGAGTAGATTGAAGCCTGTCCATTAAAGTATGAAGATTGGCTATCTTAATATATATCTATGCACTTATAGCATGTATGTGTAGAGATGATAATCTGGACCAACTGATGATTACTGGTTTAGCATGAAATACGTATATTGGTGATTATTTATCTTTTCGACGTATATGTGTTTAAGTGTATCAGTGTTACGAGATAGAGTGGAGAGTGGTGGGTCGTGTGAAAGTCTATGCTCATGTACCCTATATATTATATATATAGACACAAGTATATAATAAGCCTGTGTTTCAGTTATTACATTGTAGAGATGTCTGCCCAACCACCCCCATATATGTATTAAAATGGATTATGTCCTGTACATGAGGGGTCAGATTGACTTTAGGTCAGCATGAGTTTGACAAAAATCTTGGCTTCAGGGTGGCCTTTGGGTGTTCCATCATCAGATTTTCAATTGGATGGATGGTTGAAGAGTTGGAATATGGAGTAGATTGAAACCTGTCCATTAAAGTATGAGGATTGGCTATCTTAATATATATCTGAGCACTTATAGAATATATGTGTAAAGATGGTAATCTGGACCAACTGATGATTGCTGGTTTAGCATGAAATACATATATTGATGATTATTTATCTTTTCGACGTATATGTGTTTAAGTATTATGAGATAGAGTGGAGAGTGGTGGGTCATGTGAAAGTCTGTGCTCATATAAAATAATAATTTACCTAATTTTTAGTTATAAATTCAACATGAATATTGAATTATAAATTCTGAAATCAATTTGACCTAAGTTTCGCAATAAGAGTAGCATATCTCCAAAATGTTTTAAAGTAACTTTACAAGAAGTATTTTATATTAAAATGGGAAACTAAGGGAGTAAAAGTCAATGGGGATTAATTAAATCAACTGTTTTTGCAAATGAAGTAACTGTTTCTACTAGTAATGCTTCAGAGCTTAAACAGAAAAAGTTGCCTGAGTTATCAGTCAAAAGTAAAAAAGAAGAAATATTAAGTTAAATGCTGAAAAGACTTCTCAAAAAAAGAAAATAAAAGATTGACAATAATGAATTGGAAAAAAAATACACATACTTTGGTTAAATTATTAATACAGATAAACATAATTAATGACATATACTTTTGGTAGAAATCTTATTATTAAAAGAAAATATACCTAGTTATGAAAAGGAAGGTTTTAATAAGAGAGCAATACAGAGACTTCAGGCTACTCGATGAAGTAAAAAGATATATATATAACATATATATATATAATCCATAAACAATATTATTTCAACATATTAATTTAAAATATATAAAAATAATATTTTTTTATTTATTTAATCTTAAATATATTTTATTAATAAAATCATTTTCAATAAAATAAATATAAAATACAATAATTAATCCAATTAATAAAAAAAACAATTTCTAAGAATATCTGTAGTTTCTTTAAAAAAAAAACAAACAAATTAAAATTTTAGTGATTTTAAACGTAATAATAAATAACTACTACAAATTTCTATAACATAAAATAACTTAGATCTAATTAAGATGGACACTAAATTTAAAGATCTTTTCAATCTCCCAACTGAATCAAACACCTATCTTTCCAATATTACATTTTTAAATTCACCCAGTTTAAAGAATAAATACAAGAATTTATTTTTTAAATATTTATTATTCTACAATTTAAAAATTAAATCAGTGTTTTAATTACAGAAGCTTATGAAAAGAAAATTTTTTTTTTAAAAGAAAAAGTTTAGATTAAAAAATGTTAACGTAAAATCTTTTTATTTCCTTCTTTATTCTTAAATTATTATTGATTGATAATTAATTTTTATGCCAGTAATAATTGCTGTTATTTGTTTAACCTTGGACATAACATTCTTCAAATAATTAATAAAGCCATTTATAATTGTATTGTCTGTTTAAAAGAATAAATTAATTGTTGTAATTAGTATTCCTGGTTAACCAATGGTAAATAAATCTTGCATGGATAGGATAAACTTGGACCTTTGTAGAGAGGAGGGATTAATACTTTGAAAATTTCATTTAAATTTGGTATCGTTTTAAAATTGTTTCATGTTTGGAGGCCCCACATAATCTTATGCTTTATACTTCAAATGGTATATCAGTAGGAATTTAACTCGTTCTATTACCCATCTTATTTTCTCTGTCTTCCACGCCTTGGGTTACAAAGCTTCCCATTTGGATACCGACTTTTGACTAGCTTATTTGTTTTATCACACACCCGTTATGTTGAATATCTTTATTTTTTATCTTCCTCATGTTTTTGTTGATTTTTTAAGGTGAATAAATTTTCAAAGAAGAACAAAGTAAGAAAGCCTTTGTTGGCTTTCGTTTATCCCCCTTATTTCTTATATTTCAGTTTATTTTAACAAGATAAGAGCTTGTTGCCTGTTTTGAATTTTACTCGAACCCCGCTAGGTATTCTGAATGTCGAAGAATTGAGGGAGATTTGCCTTAATAGAAGAAATTATGTTGTTTTAGTATGTTAAAGCTTTAACTGGCTGGTGGTTAAGCGTATTTTATTGCATTTTATTTTCCCTGTGGTACTGGGTGCTTTGATGGTTTAAGTGTTATTTCCTTGTGGATTCCCGGAGTTTGTCCGATATAGTTGGGCAAAGTTTTTGTTAATCCTAATCACTTCTCTTTGTAGCTATTTATCGGTTAGATTGATAAATGGCCGGACATCTATTCAGTACTTCGTAATTTGTTGGTAATATTATCTCCGGGTAAGTTTCATTTTCATTTTAATTAGATTATATCTAAACTCAACACTTATATTATATTTGGGAACGTAGATTTAAACTGGAAGTCATATTTATGTACTGAATTTATATTGTCTCAATATTCATTATATGATGAAAGATTTTTTAAATTGGAGGTATGAAAAAGAATTTATTTATTTTTTTTTTTTTTTATATTGAATCTTTTTTTCATAGTTTGTAAATGTTTATAGGTGGCATCTACCACGACTTTGGAAGCCTTGCGTTTTTGTCTCGATTGTTATTTTTTTGAAACTGGGCTTTGGTAGTGATTGGTAGGACAAACTTTTTTCCGCTTGTGTGGAATCTTTATGGTTATAAGTAGTTTATTTTTTTTTTGGTGCAAACAAGCCAAGATATTTATAAAAGAACCCACAGTTTTTTGCAAACTTTACGGATGCACGTTGAAACAAGGTTAAATTTCATATTTAGGATTCCACAAATCACTTGCGGCAGGTCCAAACAAAGAGGTTTAAAGGAAAACCTAAATGTTTAATAGTTTATATACAGATAGCTCGATCCCGCGGCAATATTAAGTGGTACATATTTTGGTGTATCGGTGTTGGTTAAAAAAGGGCTTTGGCCTTACGTAGCGGGGACGGGGACCGGCCGGGGCCGGTGCCGCGGGGGGTGGAGGGGGGGGGTGGTAGGCGGTTTGCTGAGTTGATTAAGAGTAACAAGATGAAACTGAAAATGATATATATGGGTCAGAGAATACAAGTGTTACTGACATTATTGAAAACTAAAATGAAGCAATGCTGGATATATTGGTAAAAGAGGTAGTAGATGGACAATTGAAATCTTAATCTGAATTCCAAGAGACTGTAAAAATATCTAGAAACCTCAAATGATATGGATAGGTAAAATAATGAAGTTGTTATGAGTGATGTGGAGAATACAGGTTAGAGATTGAAGAAACTGGATTAAACTTGGAGTTATCTTCAACCTGCACTGGATTGATAATAGGTAAAAATGATGATGATATATATGCTTGTGTTCATGCATGTATTAATAAATACTAATATAGAAAGAGTCTTTTTCAAAGGTCCACATTTCAATTATGTCTGTCGAAGCTAAGGTTTTATGTGTGTGTATATCCTTACAATATAATCTTTAAGTATCAGACTTTCAGCATTCATACTTTACATAAAATATATTTTAGATAAACATGGTAATGATTATTAATAATCATTTATTAAGCTAAAGACTATCATATTTATTGTTTTTGGATATTTTTATTCATGTTTTAAAAATATGTGATAGATTGACTGTTTCAAGCAAATTATATATTATGTTTTTATATTTGGTGCAGACAGTTTAAGTAGGATTGGGAATATAGCTATTTTTTAATTAAATTTGTTATTTTCTAATATGTAATTGTGATTTTATAGGTAGTATGAATTCAAACTCAGTAGATAGAAGTCTGTAAAGATGTATTAAATAGTTTAAAGTTATTTTAATCTAAGTTAAGTGATAAAACAGTATAATGTATTGTTTAAAAGATAAGATTAATTTATATTTATTATATCCAACAGAAACTATAACAATATAATAGATTAATTCTAGCAATAAATATTTTATATAATGTGTTTAAAATAATTTTATTAAAAATATTATTTAGATAATAAATAATTTAATATTAGTCTGGAATGTTCTGAAAATGTCATGTGATTAAAGGTGGTTATGATGGTGTGTGAGCTTTCAAGGATTAGGAAAAGAAAATTTTGATTTCTAGTTTGTTAATAAAATTAGATACATTATAAATGTTGCAAAATAGATAAATTTTAAAAAGTAACAATTAAAGTTATTATTGTTGTTTAAGTATAATATTTTGTTTTAAAATTGACATTTTAGAGTCATTAAAATGCTTAAATTGTTTTAATAAAAGTATTTAATATTTATAAGTGCTAAATAATTTAATATATTTATAGATAATGACTCATATTTTTAAAACTCATTTTAAAGATGAAATTAATTTAGTTTATGTAAATTAGCAAGTGTTTTAAAAGCAGAATTAACCAATGAAATCACTAGATTAAATCAGTATAAAAGGAGATGTAAAATCAAGTCTAGACAATAGTGTAATTTGAATTTATTAGTACAGTTTAGTGTGAAATTTACAATTAATATAAAATACATAATCATTGATGATAACTTTAAAATGATCCAACACCAATTTGAGGTACTTAATATTGCCACGATATTAAAATATATTATATTTTATGAATACCACGTGAATAAATAAAGATTATACTTTTTTTTCAGAATCTTATTTTATTTGTTTTATTGCTAAACATTAATTTTTAAATAGATTTAATGTTAAGTGTCATTAAGGTATCCTAGTGGCTTATTGTTATTATTTTTTGTAAGGGTAGTTAGATATTATGTAAAATTCCTCATTATATTTGACTACAGGGTCTTAATTTATTTATTACTATTAGTCTTAAAAATGAACTTGAGATAACTTTTAAAAGAATTGTAAAATTTATATTAAAAGATGTCTAAGAATTATCAGTTAATGATAAATTTTCAATTAGTATTTTTATTAAAGGAGTAGTAATTAATTTTAATTTATTATTTCTATAATAAATTTGTAAATTATATGTTAGGATTATTATATGCATGTTTAAAGATATAGAAGTATTATCTAGTAGTGATGTTATATGAATTTGGTGAAATAATATTCTTATGCCATTGGGAATATATCTTTAGGGGTATATCCTCAATGTTTAAACTATTGTACCTTACTGAATGTCTCATATAAAAAATCAAAATAAGAGTCATAGATCACATGACCCTATTCTCTTAAGCTTGTAAGTTATAAACAATGAGGATTGCCAATTCCTCAACAAGCTTTGTGATAAATGGTTAACCAGAGCTAGCATTTAAAATATGTTTGAACTTCCTAAACCCCTGACCATGGTTTCATGCTTTGGCACTCCTCAGAGATGTGCCAGGGTAGGTTCAGACACTAGATCTAAAAATACCAATCCAAAGGCAAGCACTTATCTAAAAGATATCTATTGAGTAGAAAATCTGAAATTTTCAGACATCTACATGTCTTCAAACCCAGCTATCCAATTCAAATAGCTATATGGGGCATTTATCACAAAGCTTGTTTGAGGAATTGGCAATCCTCATTGTTCTCATATAAAAAGTTTCATAATCGTATTTGTTATTTAATCAAACCATATTTTATTTATAATAATGAGTTAGTCATAAATTAAATTTAGTAGCAAAATAAATGAGTTGAGTATTTAATTTGAATCCTAATTATTTATTGTGAACATAAATATTATATTTTAATACTATAAGTTTCTTATAGTTAATTATTATAAAATATGGATTTTATTAGATACTGTATGTTAAAAGTGTATCTTGAGCTAGTCCTAATATTAATTATTGTTAATAGTCATTGTTTATGTAACATGACTGTAGAATAGTATAGTTATATCATAGTTAGCCAGATTCTTTAGTTCAGATTCCTTTTAACTAAGGGTACAACATATATATCATTGTTTTCACTTATTATCAATTCACTGCTGGATGATCTCCCCAACAATCCATTTTCTCAGACTCTAGCCTCTCTTCTTTAAATCATTCTAGTAAATTTCCTTATTTCATCCTTCCAACATGTGGTTGCTTTCTAGATCTTTTACAATCTTTTAGAATCCATTTTAAAAATTCAACTGTTCATCTACTCTCATCTCTTCTAGCAATATGTTCAGCCCAATTCCATTTCAGTTCCCTAATTTCTGTCAATGAGGTCAATAACACTTGTTTGTTTTCTTTTCCATGTATTTTCTTTTCACTTTCTCCTTTTCACTCTTAACATGCATCTTTCCATACTTTTTTAAGTGATCTGAAGTTTCTGTATTGCTTCTGTTAAATGTCCAAATCTCAGATCCATAAGTAAGAATTAATAAAACTTATTTATTAAAATCTTTTCTTTCCAAGCCCATAGATATATTTCCATATTTATTATTAAGTTATTTCTACCTAAAGCACTTCAAAAACGTTTAATTCTATGTTTAAATTAATCCATTATGTTTCCATCCATTGTAATAATCTACATATACAAGAGCATCATGATATAATGATTCGCATGACTGCCAACTATTAAGTTCAATTTTGAATAAATATGAACAAACGTTTAGATTAAATATCTGAGGATTTCCAAGACAATTAAAAACAAATTTTCAGATGTCATGAAATTCTTGATTAATAACTGATTATCTTGTAATCTTTGGTCAGACCATTAGGGTAAAGCACTCACAATAATTCTCACTCATATGACAAGGGGCTACCCAGGTGCGTCATATTTCCTCCTTCACTGCTAAGATACTGGAGAAGTTTTCGCATTATAAAAGGGAGTATTCAAAGTTGTTTACCTTTCTGCCTGGCTTTCATGTATATATCACAATTAGAAATATTATAAAGACATTACCTACGAAGAACATTCAGTTTCAAATAACGAACTTTGAAAGGTAAAACTCGTTTTTTTAATAATTTGAGAGAGGTGGGTGAAAAATTTTCATTAAAAAAATGTTTCATTTTCTTTTTAATTGTCATGAGAACAATTTCATTACTGTGATTAACAATATTTAACTATTTTTCATAAAATTATTAAAGACATATTATAAGCATATACAAACAATCAAATTTTAATAAATGAAATTTTTAATATATTTTATTGTAGTTAATAAAATAAAATTTTTAATAAAATTATTTTCAAAATTTCCATTATAATATAAATCAATTGTGTTGAAATTAATTATGAATTGTAAGAAATTTAAAAATCAATTACTTTATAACTCTTATCAATACATTGCAGAATAAAGGTCTCTCCCAAATTTAATCCAGTTTTTCCAATCCACAACATCTTCTCTCCACATTATTCCTACTAACTTCCTTATCATAGTCATCCATCTACCATTTGTTCTATTTCTTAATCTTTCATAATTTTTGATATCAACTCATTCACCTATTGTCATCCCTTTTATCAATATGTCTACCCAATTTTGCTTCAAACTATTTCAATAATATCAAAGATATCTATATTTATATATTGGACTATTTCCAACATCTAGTATTGAGTATTGAACTTGACTTTATTTAAATTTTCAAAGCACATTTAACTGTTAGTCCAATATATAAATACAGCTAAAACACCATCATCTCAAACCTTCAGGAAAACATCAAAGATATGTTCATTCTCTAACCCACAATTTTTGATTTTGGATCTCTCCCAACACTCATCTGGCCCATATTTCATTATAAGATCTAAAGTCTGTAGAGTCTCAGATCTATATAGAAAATGGTAAATCTCATTATTAAAAACTTTCATTTTCAAACATGTAAGCATATATCCTTTTAATATTAGCTTATTTCTATGAAGAGAACTACATACAAGTTTAATTCTATGATTAGTTTCATTTATTATGTTTTCATTTGTATTAATAATCTGTTCAAGATATTTGTAGTTGTTAATTTCTTTGATTTCAGAATGATTATTTATCAATTTTTTTTTGTAAAAAAAAAAATTGGAAATATAAGGCACAAATTTGGAAAGCAAACAATTTAGATCCTTTAATTTTCAAATAAATGTAGAGAATAAGTTATTAAATTAGATACAGTCCAATTCTTTGCTCATACAACATACTGCTAATAATATTTTGATATTGTTCATATCATTAGAAAATCAATTGTCACTCTCTAAAACTAGCATAATGTAAGTTAATAAATATATTAAATTTATTAAGCGCAAGCAGTTGACATAGTAATAATGTGAAAGGCTAAAACCTTCGGCAGATGTGTTTTAAAAATGCCTATGTGACAGCCAATCAGATGTAACAATGACTGCATCTTTTTCTGATAGTTCTGGCTTGTGTTTTAGAATTAAGAGTTCCATGTGCAGTCATTGTTACACCTGATTGGCTGTCACATAAGCATTTTTAAAGCACATCTGCCGAAGATTTTAGCCTTTCACATTATTAATAAGTTAATAAAGTATGAAAATTGTAAATAATATTTTCTATAACTATATATACAAAATTAACAAAGCGTATGCCACACTTGAATGAGAAGCTATAAAGATACACAGAAATTATTACACGTTAAGCACTTTCGAGGTCTTTTGCCTCATATTCATAGCGGTACTGTGAGCTGCAGAACGAAAAAATAGGGCAAGGAAACAAAACAGTATGCAAAGCATATGCAAATGAACTAGATAGTCCAACGTTTGGAGATGTCAAAGCAGGTATCTCATCTATTGATGGAGTTATTATTGCCATTAATAAAATATGCTTCTCTGATTTTCCGCTTGATGTCATTTTTCTCAATATATTTTCAAATTCACTTATATTTTTGCAAGTTTTAGAAATGTTTTGTTTTGTTTGTCTGTAATAACATTTACTAAAAGAATTCAACAGATGCAATTAATTCAATAATAGATATTATACTCCAATTAAAACTAATGCTAAAAAACAGTTCTGAAGAAGACTTCAAGATGAGTTGAAACCTTATCAGCTGCTTGGGAAGTTAATTGATATCATATCAAAGATAGCAGTTGTGTCATGTTCAATTTAATATTAAAGTTGAACATATTTTAGTAATAACTTAACTAAAACCTCTTTTATATCAGCTTAATGTTAATTGGCTTTATAACCCAATTCATTATTACATCATCTTGCTTTTCGATTAAACATTTAATTATGCAAATATTAATTATTTAAAAAACATGACTTAAGTATATATTTATTATTTCATTTACACCATCTATAAAAATTTATGATCTCATGTTTGATGAAAAGTTAATTTATTCTCTTACAGGACATATATTTCTATTACTCAAAAACTGATGTCATCAGCTGCTCAGCAAACTAATTGCGATCACATCAAATATAGAAAATCAATTAAATAGATTTGCAATGCTCAATTTGATATTAAATTTATATGTAAATTTTAGTATAAATTTATTTAAACCATCTTTGTATCATTAAAATGCACAATCAAACTAATATCAAATTGAGCAATGAATTATTTAAGTATAAATTAATATGCTATGTTTACGTATGATGATCTCAGTTGGTTTCCCAAGCAATTGCTATAAAATTTGATTGAAATTGCAAAAGATTAAGTTGATTTTTTTTAATCAAACATTACTATATATAAATAAAGAGTATAAGTAAAATAACATTAGTACATACAATTACTTATATAACTGGAATCAGAAACTGTTTCATCAGAAAATATAAAAAATAAAATAGCCTTTAAATAATCCTTGGCATGTGATGCACTGAGACCTTCTTATTTGGAGACAGGAATCTCTCAGCCACTATGCCCAAAGAAACCTCTTAGCCACTTTACCATCCCTTTCCATTCCCTGCCCTAAGTTTTTTCCATATTGTTCTCGATCTAGCTCCATCCCATTTCCACAACATAATCTTTGTCATCTACATGGCCTTTATATCTAAATCCCCTTTATCTTTTTCCAAACCCATCATAAAAACCAAAAACCCATTTTCTGTATATGTTTATACTCATTCTTCCACAACTTCATTACTTGTACCCTTTCTGCTTGCAGGCATTTACATTCAATTAACAGATTCCTAATATTTTCTATGCCTTCTTTATACAACTTGCAGACTAAATCACCCACATTTTTCCATTTATGTGTACATTCCCCTTGTTGCTAAAGATCCTTTCAAGTCCTAAACAGTTAATTACTTTCCTTGTAAATTAACTCACATTTAATATTCTGTTTATTTCTATATATATTTAAACTATTTTTACTCTTACTTCTCCATCTCTCCAACTTCCTATTCATTATTAATGCATATATTCTTCTATCCCATTCCTTGCCACTATAACACTCAACAATTCTCCTAAAACAATCACCCCATCTTTTGTATAAATATACTGACATATATTCCTTATTGAATCTTCTGCATAGTGCATTACCTTTCTCACCCATCTTGTTACCTGCCCATTACTCATAACTCAATTAAATACTATTTTGGCTATTCTCTTATTATCCATAAACCACAATCTACTGGACATGTTTATTTTGCTTTCTACATCTCTCATATAAAAACTGACCATCCCATTTCTGCTTGAATTGCTTCCTTTGCCATCCACACATCTACATCTAAGGCATGGCTTCCTAACTCTCTTTGTACTTTTTCTAAGCAATCTAATACCCCTTTACTAACACATAACACATCATTACCATATGTTAACCCAGCTACTGTCACTCCCATAAAATTCTAGCTACATCATATTTATTATATGAAAACACTTAATTTCTCTATCTGACTTTCTTTTCTTTGCTTCATTTATCAATTTTTGCTCTCATTTATCAAAGCAATTTCTGATATCTTAAGACAATTCCCAAATAGTTATACCTATTCTCCACATTTATCTTTATATCCCCCAATAAAAAATGTTTGCCTTCTCTTTTTCCAATATTAATTATCATTACTTTTGATTTTTCTTCACTAAATTTAATCCCATCTCTTTACCCACCCTTGCACATGTCCTCAGCACAACTTCCACATCTCCCCTTCTTTCTGTGCACAAAAAGACATCATCCACAAATAAAAGACCCGATAATATATATAATCCCTTGCCTCTACTTCTCTTCCTAGTCTTTCTATTACTCTCTCCATTTCTCTCAAATACAACAAAAACAAAACAGGTAACATAGCATGAGGAAGACGTCTACAATAATTCCACCAAACAGCAGTAAAGAAGACATTACTCACCAGGTTTGCCTAAGAATAGTCAGTCTATTTATTGATCAACTACCTGTAAGAAAAAGTTCTTAAGAGTAATTTGAGCTTAAGAAAAAACATTTGAATTTTATCAGATTAGGATTCGAATCCTAGGTAATCATATCATTACTATCTCATAGGAGCTTTTATATATATATACAAACCATTATACAATTACAAATATCCAGTAACGCCCTCTGTTTAAGGATCCATATCTCAATAATAGCAAACCTTAAAATGATAAGGTTTGCTATTATTGAGATATAGATCTTTAAACAGAGGGCGTTACTGGATATTTGTAATTGTATAATGGTTTGTATATTTTCTATAATTATTTCAGTTAGTGTTAACAGTAACTTTCTTTTCATATATATATACAAGCAATATTTTTACCATTTACATATATGTATAATATTCTGTATTTATTAGTGAGAGTGTTTCAAATATTTTCCTTACCCACTGCAGAAATTTTGAAATTTCTTACATCTTTTTGAAGTACCAATAACTCCTCCTTATAATTTCATTACGCGGCTGGAATTCACCTTGAAATAAACTCCTTCAATCCTACCTTTTAATTAACGGTACGTGCAAGTGAAAGACAAAGTAATTAAATTCAAACAAAGCCAATGAAGCTTCCATAGGGTTAAATTAAACTTATTACATCTTTACATAAATAACTTATGAAGAATGTACTAAATGCTTTTCTTAATTAATAATCGAAGAACAAAGTCAATAATAAAAATAAATCGAATATTTTTTTAAATAATCAGTAATTGTTATAATGATTTTTTTTTTAAAAAAAAAAAAACCGTCTTGAATCCGTTTTTCTTTTTATAAAGAACAAATTGATACATCGGCTTTAAGCTTTAAACATTTGAAAAAAAGGAGGACAAAAAAGCAGAAATAAATAGAAAACTAGCGGTCAGACTTTTAACTCAAAAGTTTATATTACGGATCAAAAAGATTACGATAAAGTCGAAAGTTTTTTAAACGTTTAACTTGAAGTAAATAGGTAAACTATGGTCTTTGTGCTGTCAATGCTAAGGAGTACAACATTCATTTTTCCCCCTTTACCACAAAAATGTTAAAGCAATAAATAAGCAATACATGTTTCATAATGTAAATTATTTTCATAAAATGCATGCCCAATGCATTAAAGTGACTCTAGGTCCTGTCAATTATTTAATATATTTCGAAAATATAGAGGACTTGAATCCAGACTTTCAAGCACCCTTCAACTATCCAACTATCTCATACTATTGATACACATAACCACACACATGTAGAAAAAATAAATAATCACCAATATACGTATATTTCGGGAACATAAAAATTGTTTTAAACAAAAAAGTCTTGAACTAAACATTTTTTTTTTTTAAAGTTTTTCGCATGATACATTAATTTTCAAGTTATCAGTAAACCTGGAGCTGAGTTGAGTGAAGTTACCATGAATAAATACTAATGTTCAACGATAGGCATCTAAAGTGATGTGATGTATTTGGCTTCTCCTTAAACGAAGTCAAGAATATCTCAGCAACTATGCCCAGATAAACCTGTTAGCCACTTTATTTTCCATTTCCCACTCTAAGTCTTCCCATATTCTGCCCCATCCCATTTCCATAACATAATCTTTGTCAACTCTATGGCCTTTAAATCTAAATCCCTCTTATCTTTTCGCAAACCCAGCATAAAAACTAATAACTCATTTTCTGTATTGTCACTTTGTTCATAGTATTCTCCTATAACTTCATTATCTGTACCCTTTCTGCTTTCAAGCACGTTAGAGCACAAAGATTGTGATGCCACATTTCAATTACGAACAATTGTGAAAACAAAATTTGGTAAGAGTAAATGAAAAAAAAAGATTTATAGAGGAAATTAGAGATAGATACTGAATATTAAGCTGGGAAAATAGTTTAATGAAATAAGTTTTAGACGGCATGCTAAGGATGGAAAATATTGACCTTAATGGAATGACATATGTACAATTAAAAATCTGAGTAATGAAGAGAACCGATTAGAGAAATGAATGAACTTAAGTGATTGCTCTTTGGATATAACCATAGAACATAGGACAGAATACTATGTATTATGATGATAAACAAATAATGCCAGACAGCATTATAAAATTGATTGTAAATGTTATATAAAAATTTAGATAAAAATACAAAGTCGATTTCGGCATGATCACAATACTTTCCTCTATTATGAGTACCTCAGATATTCGAAAGTAAAAACTTTATACATAGGTGGCCTAATAGAAATCTTACAAAAGTCCATGTGACATATGATCAAAACAGTTTGTCCACTTTTGCTTTAGTTGTTGTTTGAAGAACTCAAGAAAGAAAGAAAGTTGGATGCTCATAAAATATGATAGGGATGATAAATTTATAAATATTGAAAGAGAATGAAAAGATATTGAATAAAAGCAGAAATAGGATAGGAATTAAGATTTTAAAAAGTGAAAGAATGATCCAAGTTTCTGTATTGCTGATAGTCGATCATATGATAAGACTGATATGAGAAAGACACAGATAAAAATAAAAAAAATTGAAAAAATATATGTCTTATAAATCTTAAAAAAACTAATTGAAAGTGGATATATACTCTATTACAAAGTCACAAATATTGGAAGTACAATTGGAGCAGGATTCATTATAAATAAAAAGTGGAAGAACACAATTATGGAGACAGGTGTATAGGACAGAGTGGCAAGATTAATTAGATATAAAATGCAGACATATCAGTTTATACACCAAGAAGTTCTCATTTGTGATGAAGAAGTAGAGGATTTTTATATGGATGTACAAAAATCAGACCAAACAACATTTTAAATTATCATGGGAGACTTTAATGCTAGAAGTGGTGAACAATTAAAAGATGAAAGTGTTGTAGATAAATTTGGATATGACAATAGAAATGAGAGAAACATAGAATTGTGAAGTTTGCAGAAAAAAAGAAACTTTATATTATGAATTTTTTTTTTTTTGCAAAAAATGTTAAATGCAAATGGATATGGAAACATCCAAATGGAGATAAAGCAGAATTGGATTATATTTTGACTAACAGAAAATATATATTTCAAGATTATAATGTTCTTAATAAATTCTACACAGGATAAATTCTACACAGATAGTGATCATGGATTAGTAAGATGTAAGATATATGCTAATGCAAAACTAGAAAAAAATTAATTAAAACAATATCCACACTTGATATTCCTATTCTTCAGAAACATTCCAAAGAATTTAAATTAGAACTTACAAATCATTTTCAAATATTAACAAATTTTGAACATAATTCAAATTTGAATAATTCACTAAGAAGATAAATGATACACTTAAAAACTACATCAAAGATAGCTCAAATCATTTTCAAATATTAACAAATTTTGAACATTATTCAAAATTTGAATAAATTCACTAAGAATATAAATGATACACTTAAAAAATATATCAAAGATAGCTGGTACAAAAAAACAGCAATTGGCCAGTAAAATTTATTAAAAAACAAGAGAATTTATGAAGAAAAGAAAAAAATATGGAAATATATAAAAATGATGCATTAAGAAGGATTGAATATCTTGAATTTTGTATTTAAAGTAGTGCAAAAAAGAATTGATAATGATATAAAAAAGTATAATTGTTTACTAGCAAGAAAATATAAAGAAAATAAAAGTCTCAAGAGTGTAAAACAACATCTTGATATTGCTAGAGAACTTATTTCTTCAATAAGAAAAAAAAGATAGAACTATTACTAAAAAGAGAAAAGAAATCATGAAATGCATAGAAGAATTCGATCAAGAATTATATAGCAATAAAAAGAAGAAAAAGTACCTCCTACAACTACTATATCTTCTGAATTGTCCAGGATTTTAAATGAAGGAGACATGTCATTATGAATTTATGACAAAGGGAAAAATTCCAGGTAATGATGGAATTATAATTGATATCGTAAAAAAGGCAGAGGAAGAAATAGAAATTTTTTTGTAGTTATATACCAAATGTCTAAACGATAAAGATGTTCCAGATGATTGGAAGAATGCAGTACTAATTTAGGTTTAAAAAGGGGATGAACAAGAAGATATAAGAAATTACAGACTGTCAGTCTTTTATCAGTTTTATACAAAATGCTTACCAAAATAATAACTACTCATCTACAGCGAACTTTAGATTTTAATCAACCAAATGAACAAGCTGGATTTAAAAGTGGTTTTACTACAATGGATTACATCCAAGTATTGAGAGAATTTATAAAAAAGTCCAATAAATATGAGTTGTCATTATGCTTTGGATTTGTAGATTATGGAAAGGCATGTGGTTCTATAAGCATTGTTTCAGTGATTAAAACAATAGATCAAGGTATAAGATCCAGGATATTGTCCTATTTTGAAGAATATTTATAAAAATGCACAGCAACAATTAGATTGCATAATGATACTGGGAAAGTCAAAATTGAGAAGGGCATAAGACAGGGTGAATCCATATCATCAAAACTTTTTACAGTAGTTTTGCAAGAAGTATTTTGTGGATTAAAATGGTAAGTTAAGAGAGTAAAAGCAAATGGAGATTTAAATCATAAAGATTTTACAGATGATGTAGTTGTTTTTGCAAAAAATTCTTTAAAGCTTCAGGAAATGCTGCTAGAGTTATCATGTGAAAGTAAGAAAGTAGAATTAAAAGTAAATGTTAAAAGATTAAAGTAAAGTTCAAAGCATTTTCACAATAGATGGAAAAAAAGATTGATAAGGATGACTGGGATGAAGTTACAACTATAAATATCTTGGTCAAATTATTTCTACAGATGGAAACCTAATGGATGAAATTAATCCCAGAATTAAAGTTGGTTGGAATGCTTTTGGTAGAAATATCTTAATATTAAAAGGAAATATGTCTATGTGTTTAAAAATAAAGATTTTTAACAAATGTATTTTACTAGTTTTTACTTATGGATCTAAGATTTGAACACTTAATAGAAGAGCAATACAGAGACTCCAGACCATTCAAAGAAGTATGGAGAGGTGCATTTTAAGAATAACAAGAAGAGATCGAAAACAAAATACATGGGTGAGAGAACAAACAGGTGTTATTGACATCACTGAAAGAATTAAGAGACTGAAGTAAAGTTGGGCTGGGCATATTGCTAGAAGAGATAATAATAGATGGACAGTTGAAATCTTAAACAGGATTCCAAGAGATTGTAAAAAGACCTGGAAAAAGACCACATGTGAGATGGATGAAATAAGGAAGATTGCTGGGGTGACGCCATCTGTTGATCATAAATACAAGCGTCAGCAGGTTTTAACGTGATTAAAACTTGTTTTTGTTTTTCATATATATATATATGTGTGTGTGTGTGTGCATGCCTGGCTGTAAAAAAATCCTGCTCTTAACTGAAAGACAAAGGAAGTGAGCAAGTAAATTCCTAATGTTACTCCATACCTTTGTATCATTGCAGCTGTTCTTACTATACAATTATTAATACAATATATGGCCATGGAATGCTCACCAACATACAATCAACCAGCATGGTGAATTCATTGAATTTTTGCATTTATGATGATGATCAAAAAACATCAGGTTTCTTCTTTTCAGATGTCTGATAACTTTTAAATAAAATATTTGTTTTTTTAAAGAACAGAATATCTGTAAATAAACTTTTTTAAAATGGATATCCACACTCATAACAGATAACACTAAATTGTGGCCTTCATTCTCAGACGGCTGTAGAGGCCAGGGATGGTATCCTCTGATTGTTGACTTTTTATTTAGGTCCTTACAATTCAAATCACTTTCAAGTGAAGGAAGATTGCTTGAATTGGGGAAAAAACAATTATCTAATATTAAATGGGACATTGTTGCATTTAGTGGAAGTTAGAAGAAAAGATGAATTGGCATTGAATTTAAAAAGTGGATATGCTTTATACTAAAAGGCACAAAAAGTGAAAGCACATGTGGAATGATTAGTGGAACAATATTATGGAGGTTGATGATGTATCAGACAGAATGGCAAGATTAGTTACTCAACTTAACGAAACCTACTAACTGCAGATAATTCAGGTTTATACCACAACAAGTTTCTATTATGATAAGACCAAACGACATTTAAAATTCTTATGGGAGACTTTAATGCTAGAATCGATAAATGTTTGAAAGATGAGTGCTGTGAGTAAATTTGGTTAAGGTGATAAAAATGAGAGAGGACACAGATTTGGGAAGTTGGCAGAAAAAGAAAACTTTATATTAAGAAAATGGTAAGTTGAAATAGACATAGAAGCATCTGAATGAAGATATAACAGAATTCGATTATACAGCAGAATTGAACTAACATAAAATATCTACTTCAATACTGCAATATTCTTAATAAATTCAGCATAGAAAATACCATCAAATACACATTAATGCAAAAGTAGAGAGACAAAAATTATTCAGAAAAACAGTATTCAGAGTTGACAGTCCTAATCTTCAGAAACAGTCTAATGAATTTAAATTACAACTTGAAAATATTTTAAAAATATTAACGGATTTCGAAGGTGATTCGGGTATGAATGAAATCCATAGGAAGATAATGGACACACCATTAAGAACTACAATAAAGACAACTGGTGTCATAAAGCCGCAATTGACCAATCACATTTCTAGTAAGACAACAATAAACGGAGAAATAATATGAAAATATATAGAAAAGATCCATTAAAAAGAATTGAATATCTAAGAATTTTGTAAAATGGTATGAAAAAGTGTTAATAATTATATTAGAGTATGGTTGAAAATGCAGATGAAAATGATTGCTATATATCTTGTTTTTTAAATTTTTTGCTTCCTGTAATACAAAAATACATTTTCTTTGTTTTTAGAAATATATGCGCAAATATAAAAGATTCTGAAACTTACAATTAAAAAACTGCATCTATAATATTGATCAAAGACTCCATAACATAACGCTGAGCTGGTGTAGAGATAAAATAAACATTTTACTGTACGTGGTATATTTATTGGTATGCTACTAAAATATTAACACCTTACAACTTTTTCTACAACGTTTACAGTAAAATCCATTGCAAAGTCAAAGAAATTGTGAACATTTATCAATATTATTTCATATAATTACGTCTTTAAAAAATTAACGGTAATTAAAAACTTTTTTAGAACATTCGTAATTTTTACTACCTACTAATCGAATGGTTTTATTACTTGAAAGCTCACAGAAGTTTGAGCGCCGTAAGTGGCAGTACTGGAATTGATCCGAGAAGTGGCTAACAGGTTTCTCTGGGCATAGTTGCTGAGAGATTCCTGACTCCGTTTAAGGAGAAGTCACAGTGCATCACATCACATCCCCTTATATCCTTAAGACTGACACTTAAACACTGCATCAAAATCACTCAGAGTAGCTTTTCTATCAGCATGAATGCATTTGACTTATTATTTAAGAAAAAAAGAATTACATTTAAACAAATATGCAAATGATTTTTTATTTTGATTTATTTATTTTCAGACATATATGAATATAGCGTGTGTAGTTATTTCTTATCAAGATTGTGTATTTTAAAATGCAAGAAAAACAACTTTATTTCTCCGGTTTACCTTCCCAAGAGTTTCTTCCTTGGCTGGGTTTTTCTTTATCATAATAAGATCGTTCTCATGAAGTTAATACTTCAAAGACATAAAAAAAAGTCTTTTGCTTCATTTTATTTCTCTTTTTGGTTACTACTGTCATTTTCTTATAGAAGATGATAAATGACTCTGTAATTCCTTCAATATTTTTCCTTTACTCTTTATAATCTTCTAGGTATATATATAAAATCAATAACAGTTTGGAGAATTTCCATCTACAATTTTTTTTTCAAAATAATTTTTAATTTAAATGATAAATTTAAAAGTTAATTTTATTTTAAGTTCTTAAGAATGAGTATTTGAAATAGGGATTTATATTAACATTAGTAATATATTTAATAATTCTGCGGTCATGTGACGTTCAAACACCAAAATAATTGATAAGGAATATAGGAGCACTTAATTTTTAATTTGTACTGGGTTTAAAGGGGAATCTCCTCCCGCTTTAAAAAAAAATCATCCAAACACAAACATTAAATATATTATGATTTGCTTTGTATCAGTGTTACGTTACTAACAAAAAATAATTAATTCCGCAAATTCCTCTCTCTTTTTGTTGTTTTCTCTTTCAATATGAAGGCATTATAAAAATTTTATTTAAGGATATCCCATAAAATTCTAAAAATAAAATGGAAAGATCACAAAACCAATCTATGTGTTCTTTAGTTTGTTGGACGTGACATTACAAAGTACACTGTTGTTAATTGTAAAATCATATCTTAATTCGATTGAACATGTAATACGAATAAACATTGTAAGGACTCCTTAAAGGAATGCTATATATGGTGAACTTTTTAGCATGGTTGTCATAGGAGAGCTAGACCTGGTTTATAAGATAGGGGTCATCTTAAGACATTTTGAAGAGATGAAATATTAATTGTTTCAATTGAAAATATATCGCCACGAAAGAATACACTGGAGAGCTGCATAGAGTTGACGTTTTTTAGAAAGGAAAGTTTTCAGCTGAAAATATTAAAACTGCATTCAAAATAAATGGACCAGCATGTTCGATATATGGATGTACAGATAGGTTTATATAATCATCGCAAACGTTATTTCTAGCGGTTTTTTTTCTTTTCTCTTTTTTCTTGGAGATAAAAGAGCTATACTCGTTTAAGAGAAGTCGATGTATATATGGATGTACGTAATATAAGTAATGTCTTTAAGAAACTAAATTTAATTCCGACTTATTGTAAACATATCAAAGACTGTTTTCTTCCGATGGGCAAAAAAAAAAAAAATTTAAACTTTATTTTTAGTTAATAAAATTGGGATTAGCTTTTAGACTTAGTGCTATTTTCTGCTTCCTTAGTATTGTTTACACCATCTCGCTTTGAAAGCATTTTAATTAAATTTCTCAAGCCTTTTTCTATCTTAAATCGTAATGAGTTTAAGGCTCAGAGAATTAAATTGCCGTCTATTGTTTTAGGAATCTATCTTAGAGTGCAAAACTTAAGTGAATTTTGCTGACTATTCTAAAAAAAAACAAAACAGCAACATATATCTACCATATAAATGCAGTTTATTTTTTTTAAAAATATTTTATAAATATATGGTTATGTATTAATGTCTTGAAATAAGTAAAAATATGTGTGTCTGTGTTTTTGCTAATGAAATGAACTTATACGAAATAAAAATTTGAAACTGCGGACCTAGTTACACACTTACCATATAAATATAACTCTTACTCTTTCCTTAATATATAATATTAGTCATATGTAAAGATAAACATCGGCTTAAGTATACTGCGAAGAAAAATGCTGTACAATAATCCTCAAAAACAAATAGTGGCAAATATATCACTTAATATGCAAGCCAGCTGCTATGCAGTGAAGATTTTAATCGTTTTTTTATTCCTCTTTTAAATATCTATTAATATTAACTGTTTGGGTTAATGGCTGATTACCAGAAAGCAAAATTCTATTCTCATTTAGAATAAACTGTCCAAGCTTTACCCAATCTGGATTCAAAGCCTGTAGGCATTACGAGCGAATGCATTAATTACTATATCATAAAATCCGACAGTGTTGAATAATTATTTTAACACGTTTCAAGGATCTCTTTATAATCATTTGAGAAAAATAACAGTAAGACGTTATTGCTGAAGAAATCACAAAAAGTTTGAGTACCGTCAGATTCAGCACGAGATTTGATTCTAGGATCGCACATTCCAGATTCTAATACTCTACTACTGTGGTCCACCACACATAAAAATCCTTGAGTAATATGGGGATATAACTCTCAGCTAATTAACTTGTTGATTGTGAGGCAAGGCTTTATGGGTAAACTTCTTTATCCTCTAAATAGGAAGCATTAGTTAATCATTCACAACCCAGTATTAACACAATATATAAGTATGCATGGTTATTGCCAACTAAAAGTGTGTGTGGAGAGAGAATTACTTTCCCTGTTTTTAATTAAAAGGTTCAATAAATGTTTTGTAATGTATTGATGAATTGCATGATTTAATGGGATAGAAGTAAAGCAGACTTTGGAGCACAAAATTCGTGGATCATGCTCCGTTATCATTTCCGGAGCAGAAATTTTTTATGAACTCCCAAACAATAAATATGATTCGATTTATTTAAATATAATGCCATGTACTGTGGCTGGGGAAAGCCAGTTTTGTTTTATTACGCACAATTTAAATTTACTGTATTTTTTTTTAATTGTTACAATTATAAAATTAAACAATACAATATACAAGCAACTTAATTTTGTTTTTTATCGTTTGTTTATTATAATTATCGCGTCCTTTACTTCAAAAATATATTTTTTTTTACAAAAAAATGAATTCATGGAAATAAAGAATTGTAGTCAAACATTGGTGGTCAAGAGGTCAGTGACAGCTGCCTTGCAGGCAGTTGTCCCAGGGTGGCGGGTTCACTTCCTGGCTGATGCTATGACACATGGAAAAAAATGAAGAATTGTACAATATATTATTTTAAATATTTGTATGGCTTTATTGCTCCAAGACTTATACAAAGTTCGAGCACTAGAACCAGTCCTGGGATCGATCCTAAGACTCATTACCAGAATCTGACATTATATCAGCGTACTGATACACGCAAAGCATTGTTTTAACTGAGAAATACTTTTAGCATCAATTTAATAACTATAAAATTTTCTATTCAACATTTTTTTTATTGCTTCTAAGATATTTTCTACTATTAATTTTAGTAAATTATTTACTATTAAAATAATAAAAGTTGCCATAAATTAATCTTTTTTATAATTTTGAATCAAATACAAAGTTTTATATGTAAAACAGTGGAACGCAATCTTTTTATATTTGTGACCTCTTTCTCAAATGAAAATTTGACATAACCCAATCTTTATTATTACCCTGCCTAAATTATAAGGACGAGTATATAAGGATATTTATAATAAAATGATGGTAGTTTTAATTATAGATATAACAAACATCTTCATACTTCCCCCTTCTTTTTAAATACATATAAATAAAGATATAATAAAAGAAATGACCCCCAACATGCATTTCGTGCTGAATCAGCACTCATCAGTTGGCCCAGGTCACAATCTCTCATATACATCTTTATTATATGCAAAGTATTTATCTAGAGTAAATTGTTGCATTTTCATTTACCATTGTCAAACTTCCTCCACTCACAACTTTGGCGCCATCCATTAATATACAAATTTATATTTTCTAATATGAAATTTTTGAAAAAAAAAAACAATATACTCATAAATAAATAAAATAATGATATATACAAAAACAATTTATTTTCATGAGATTTTTATCTATTTTAAAAAATTAAATTCGTCAAAAAAAAAAGCAAAAAAACTTAACATTATCCAAAACTTAAAAGTTTCTTAAAAATTTTGCGATGTCCAGTAATTTTTATGGGACTCCCTGAGAGGTCATGACCCACAGGCAGCATAACACTGATGTAAAACATATTACATTGAAACATCTGATAAATGTGATTGTTATG
This sequence comes from Epiperipatus broadwayi, assembly GCA_028023455.1. Lineage (NCBI taxonomy): Eukaryota > Metazoa > Onychophora > Udeonychophora > Euonychophora > Peripatidae > Epiperipatus > Epiperipatus broadwayi. Next base: position 2,009,308 of record JAQFVV010006359.1, on the reverse strand, counting down.
ATTAATGTTACTATGCATATTATGCATGAAGTTTATTTGCTTTCATGGCATATTGTAAACTACTTTTGCTGCAATTTCATCATCTCTCATCTCAATCCAAAAAAATCTGGAAAATATATATATAAGATATTAATTTTGACTTTAATAATTATGAATATTTTTATTTTAATAATATAATCTACCCTATCTAATTCAACTATATAATAATAACTGCCAGACCTGCTGTGTGGGTGTGAGGTGCCTGTGTGCAAGATTAATTTCTGCACCTCTAGTCTCATGAACTGAGCATTGCAATGTCACATGACCTCACATTTATCAAAGCCATGAGACTGCTAGACCTATGTTTTTTGTAAAAATTAAAACATTTTAACCTATGCTAAATGGAATTATGTTTCCTTTTTTAGCCTCTTTAATTTATAATCCTACAATGAATATCAAATGTGAAGTAATACAGTTATATATATATATATATATATATATATATATATATATATATATATTTTTAATACCTATCAAGAAATATACTTCTACACAACCCCCCCAACGCACAAGCATGGAAACACTGAAACCGCTTTTCAATAAAGCACTACAACCTGCCTTTTCTCCAGCTATAGAACGGAACAATAATGGAAGGCCGGCAGGAGAGACCAATGAAATTCTCATGATCTGGGATCCCATAAACCTACATGAACTTACCGTAAGTTAAGAGTAAATTTTCCTGATAGTGACTTAAAAGTTTGCAAACAATTATTTATCTAAGCTTAGACTACCATCCTGATATAGACTTTACTTTCACATTCAGGGACTTTCTTATAAAGAATTTTATACAAGATCTTGGAACATTATTAAATTGTGTTCATTATTTAATCTAACTGTTTTTGTTAATCGATTCATTATCTGGATTAGCATGTGTGTACTTTCCAGTTTAGTTAATTCGTAATTTAACTTATAAATATTTTAGTTTGTTAGAATAAAAGAGATTATACTTTTATCAACCTTTTCATTGTCGTTATTAATAATGGTTATTATTCTTTTTAGTATTAAAGTTATTATTAGTTTAATAAGATTTAAAAGTAATTTACCTTGCCAATATGTTTGAATAAGCCCAGCAATAATAATCTCAAAAAAAGATAATTCTAGTTTACCATAAAATTACCGATTCTTAAAATCTAAGACCAATAATTTTAAAAATATTTTATTTTATTTTATTTGCGAGACATGCTGGCGACAGATATCAGCGGTCTCTTTAGAATAAAAAGACCTGGCACCTATCAAATAAATTAAAAGCTGATCTCATCAATAGCATAATTCTCAACCATCAATAGGCAAAGTTTGATCAGGAAATATAGCTGTTTTTTGGGAAAAGAAATACAACTTTCTTTTTTCTTTTGATACAGCTTGATCAACTCACGCTCAAATATAAATTTTAGGCGTATAGTGGCCTAGTAATACGAAAAACGTTACAATATATATATATGAGATAATGCAGACTTTTCAGTTATGTTGTTTATCTAAATGTTTTGGAATGTTCTCATCATATTAACATAAATCAACTCTTCATTAACATTTTTATGTATTGAATCAGAATACACAAAAAAATAAAAAATTAGAATATTATTATTAATGGATTCACAATAAAACATCAAAAAAAATTTTTTTTTGCATTATATCAGGTATCCCCAACCCTATGCCCGCGGGCACCGGCACCATGGTGCCCGCAGACCATTTTTTTGTGTGCTATTTAAACATGATAAAAAATTAATCATCTAATACAAATAAATTTAATTTTTAAGATTTCTTATAAATTATTATATTATATTGTAATCAAATTGTAGCGTATACTATACTTTTACAGCATAAAAATATAAACGTTAATTATATGTTTAAAACTTTATTTTTGAAATAAATATTTTTTTGTACATTATGTGTATTATTAACAATATCCAATTATAAATTTATATTGAAAAAATAAATGGTGCCTTCCACCTGGTTGAAAAAATGAATGATGCCCGCTACCTGGCGGGTATTATAGAATGTGCTCTTAAGTGCAAAAAGGTTGGGATTGCTGCATTATATTTATTATATTTTATTTTCTCAAATATTGATTCCATAAAAGCAATAATAAATAAATAAGCAATTATTTATACATAAGAAGTACTAATTTGTGCAATTTTAATATATTTATATTTGCAACTAAAATTATTTTTATATATATCTAAATGTTTTTATCATGTCAAAAAGACATCCCATCCTCTCATGAAATATAATTAATTAATTAAAATAATGAATTCTATATAATTTTGTTTAACCAAAGACACAATAGAATATTTAAAAAATTATAAGTATTTACATGTTTATCTTTTTATTTATGTATTAACTCTTCTAACTTAAGTGGCCACATTATGCTAAATTTATAGCAATCATTTTAATTAGATTGATTCTTTTATTTTGTGACATTTGGAATCTCAGTAATATAATTTTTTTTTTGCATATTTTTTATTTCAGTTTAAAAACTTAATCCCACAATATAATCAGGTATCTATGGGATTTTAAGCACTTACATTTACTTAAGAAAAGAAGTTTTCACACATTGTTTATTTGATAAATTTTTAGAAGTTATTATACCATACATTTGCAGTTTCTTTTGTTTAATGATAAATTACAATAAGGTAAAATAAACTCAAACAATTGGATTCTTCCACTAGTATGATTTTTCTAATAGAGCGGTTACAAGTTAAGCTATACAGGTACTACAGCAATGCCATGTTAATGTAATGCGGGCACTAACTTTTTAAAAAATTGTTTCTAACTAATTCCATTAGCAACAACTTGATAAAAATACATGTTTTAAAAATACAGCTTCTCACAAATAACTTGTTTACATTTTCTTTTAGCAAAAATAGCATTTCTTGTTTTCATTCAATAGTAAAATATATGCTACTATGGTATTTAACTTTTTAACACCTATTAATACAGCTAGATCATATTATTTATATATTATACTTTATTAGCAAAAAATAAAATGATAAAAAGTCAAGTCAGATGTCACATGACCTATTTTAATAAAGCTCTTATTTACAAGTGTTATATTAGAGCTTGCAAAATAAGCTCTTAATAAGCTTTGAAAATATCCTCGACCCCAGATTGGTTTCTGCTTCTGGCACCAGAAGCAGAAACCGGTCTGGGGTTGAGAATATTTTCAAAGCTTGTTAAGAGCTTATTTTGCAAGCTCTATATGTAACAATTATACTTTATTATTTATTTATTGTTTGTTCAATAAATTTTTGGAAGCCATCAAAAAAATCCTTTGCATTTTTATTTTTTGTTTAGAATTGCATTGTAGTGTGAATTATGGATCAATTACATGTTTTTAGCTAGAGAACAAGTAAACAGATAATTCTGCATTTTTTTAAAAAAGACACTATCATTATTAAAAATAGGAAAGGCTGTTTAGTAAAACATATAAAAAGATGACAAGAGACAATAATAATGAAAAAGAGAAATATAACACTATTAAAAAAATGTTGGCACAACACAGCATTTGAACCCAAACCTAACATTTCTGAGGTTAACACTTTGCCAGTACTCGAAAGTGAACATTATGTTTAAACTTTGTAAAATATTATTTATTTTAAAAATATTTTATTGACATAACAAAATTTGTGCAGTTGAATATTATAATACACTCTGTTAATGTTGGCTCAATTCCATTGCTGGTATTGGCTTCTTTCATCAAGGCTGGCTTGGTAATGTGGGTGTCCTAGGTCTGGTAGATGCATGGATGGCAGTCATTAACCGCACTAACAGGTTAATGTATGAGCAAGTAGTATTCCATTCTGTTGGTATTGTCCACCGCTTTAAGGTTGGCTCTATAATGCTGACGTATGAGAACTGGTATCCATGTAGTGTGCGATCGTTGGTAAATATAATTTATCATATGCAGAATTACTGTAATTATCAGGCAATATTTTTAAAATAAGTTTTATGTTTAAATAAATTATTAATAACAATATGTCACTTTTTATATAAATTAGGATATTTAAATAAAAATGATTGAGATATCTAAATATTTTTATTTATATAATTTTTTTATTAATTATAGCGATGAAAAGGCATTGGTCTGTTCAGTTCTGTTCAATGGTAATGTATATATGAAATATATTTCAAGACTAGAGCAACTACCACAATAAGTTTAAGGAAAGAAATATTTCTTTTATGTTTAATTAATAAATATTTTCAATCAGAATAAGTTTCTAGGAATAAAGTGATTAAGAATCTAAACATTTAAATATAAATTTTATTAATTATCATGACAAAATTGCATCGGTCTGATATTATTATTACTTTTTTTTCATCATTTTAAAAAAGGGAGAGTTCAAAAGTTAGTCCATTTGGGATGACCAGGAGATCCTAACCAATTTTTTTTTGTCTTTCAGGGCAGCAGAATGCATGGTATTGAGGTAAGGAAAAATCCATTTTAGTTTCCAAGTTGGGTTATTAACTTATTTTTTAATCGTGTATTTTTATAAATTTTATTCATTAATTTTAATATTTATAATTCACGGATTATGTTCATTACTAATATTTTATATATATAATTAAACATTTGATGACATTTAAAATGTGATGCTTGTTAATTGTAAAATTAAAATACATTTGTTTCAGATCTTTTTTTTTTTTTGTAATTGAATTCATTTACGCGCTTTTTTCTGTATTCTGCCGCTATATCTTAGACTTTTAATACATCTCATAATTAAATTTAATGATTTTTGACTATTACTGCTTTTTTGCTAAGTGTAATATTTAAATGCTTTAATTGCAGGGCATTCTTGCTGGCATTTATTTATGCATTTTTTTTTTTTTTTTTACATAATTACATTAGGCCAGCATATGTTCATGTTGTCCCACCATATTTTAAAAGTAAACTTTTTGATATTGTTTTTAATGTTTTATAACATTAATAATTCTTAATTTTTTTATAAAAAAAAAAAATGGTAAGCGCGTTAATCCCCCCTCTCCTTTCACCATTTCGGCTGTTTTCTTCTAATTTTTAATATTTTTGATAAAAACTAGTGAAATATTACTATACTGTTTTTAATTTTTTTTTTAATCGTATGAAATATTCGTACTAATCCATAAAAACAGTTTACACTCAACAGCAAAACTCATATCCTAATTGTTTCTCATCTACTTGTAAATAGTTATTTGAACCAGATATAAATAATATATGTATGTAGATATGCAATATTAATTCTCTTAGTATAATCAACAAGGAATTGCTATGAGAAATTATTTTATCAGGATTTTCTTTTTCCAGCAAATTATTGAATGTTTAGGGAACCAAAAATTAGACATATTAATCTTTAATGAAGTTTAAAGTTTATATATGGATTAGAAACAATCTTTAGTTTAATAAATGATTAACGATAATCATGTTTATATTTATTTAAAATGAGTGGTGTCAAAGTTGTGGGTGGAGAAAGTTTGACACGTATAAATCAAAATATAATCAATAAATAAATTATGTTAAAAGTATTTATTGGGTTGCTGTTTTCTTTTTGGCAATTTTTTTTTTCTTTAGCAAAATAGTTATGATAAAATATCAAATTTTATCTGCCATCATAAGCATGTTTTCTTTATTCTTGGGTTAGTTTAGTAATTTTTAAACTAAATTTAATACGTGTTGCCATGTAAGCAGTTATTTATTTTGTCAAATATTTGCTAATTTGTGTTTCATAGACTGTGCTAGTATTTTTTTTAAACCTTGAATTTAGTAATTTATTTTGCCCCATGCTATTTTAAAAGTAGAGTTTTAATTTTTTTTACACTATTTTTTCTTCTTATTTTCTAATTATTGATATTTTCTAAATCTTCCGTTTTGATTTGGCCATGTGCTTTGTTAATATTTTTCACGTGATGTTTGCTTTTTTCCCCCTCATCATGGTCATTTTCTAATTATTAATATGTTTAATATTTCAATTTTTGGAGGTATTTGATTTTTTTTTTTTTTTTTGACTGGGCATAGTTCTACAAAATTTCCATGTTTATTTTTTAATGAAAATTGTGATGATTTATCTAATGATCAACTAAAGCAAGAGACTACCACAATATACCAGAATTCTTTAAGCATTGCCTTCATGAGTTTATACCTAAATCAGTATTTAAATGAAAAAATCTGAAGACAAATATCCCCACTATTAAATGTAAAAAATAAGTTCTTTGATAATAAAGACTTTTACAATAAATATAAAACAATTAAACTGTCCATGATTTCCATGGAAACAAAAGTAAATATGCTCGCTACAACTTCATTTGTTAAGTTCCATTATCTGCTTTATATATATAACCTTAAAAAATGATACATTGATTTTTTTTTCCCGTGTGTCATAGCATCAGCCTGGAAGTGAATCTGCTAACACGGGACAACTGCTTGTAAAGCAGCTGTGCTGACCACTAACACTTGACTACATTGATTTTAAAAGCCTATTTACATCAATTACAATATTTTACATTGGTTATTATATTTGATTTACTGAGACAAATAACTGTGTTAAATAAAATCATTCCTTCTATGAGATGCCATAACTGGTTTAATTTTTTTCAGTTGATGATTATATTTCTCATGTAATTATGAAATCCATACCAAACTTGTTTTCTTTCATCTAACGATGTTCAAAAGGCTGGTTTATCTTTTTTTTCTCATTTCCATTACGTTACTCCCATTTTGTTTTGGTCTTTTATATTCAGTGATGACAAATATTTAGCACATCAACAGTAAAACAACAATTGAAATCACAAATAATCAAAATCTATACCAGTGTACAAAGTTGGAAATCAAAAATGTAAAGATAAAACAGCAGGAAATCAAGTGGTGGAAAATAATCCCTCACGTAATGAGATAATCACTTACTAATATGTATAATATGGCAAGGATTATTGGACCAGAAATTTTCAAGACTGATAGAACATTGGGAGTTCAAGTATAAACACTATAAATCAAGAAAGGCTTGATGCAATGAAAAAACTAAAAGAATCAAAAACTTTAAATTAAGAGACCATTCTGTCTACTATTTCTCAAGAGAAATAGTGGGCTTTCACTAACTGGAAAGATATTGCAAGAACTGAAGTTAAATATAAACTGGAAATGACCAATTGATATTTGTCTAAAGGTTTGTGATGATGGTGTATAAGATGTGATAATTTGTTGGATTATTTCCATCATCTATCAGTGTGTTATCTATTTGTGTGTTATTACTAAGAAGTTGTTGTATTTGAAGTTTAAAATTGTCTATACATTCAACATTTACTAATTGATGATGGAAATAGTCCTAACATTATCAGTCCATTTGATATTTATATTTCATCAATCACTGCTCAATGTTATTATAATACAAGTCATGAGCTTGTATACTGAATATGTATTGACTGATGTCAGGAAGATAAATGTAAATACAGAACCTGTTTAAGAAACATCAGAAACCATAAATATAATCTCAAAATTTTTCTCAGTTTTTGGGTGTTTTGTTTAACTACACCATGTATTGAATATGAGCCATTTACAGCCTGAAGAGAATTTACACTAACTTATTCAACTTTGTCACTTTCTAGCATTCATTATACATAGAACCTACAAAAAAAATTTCTAAGTGTTTCTATAAAAAATGGAAGATAGTAATGTCTACATATTTTTATATTTAGGACTAATTAAGCATCATAGGTAAGTCATGCTACATATATTTTTGGACATTTTATATGGAATGTAATGAACCTGTTAATTTAAAAAAATTATCTATTAAAATTTAGAAATTCTGGAAAAAAAAAAAAAAAAATAATGTTCAAAAATGTTAAAATTTTATTTATTATTTCAAATGCATAATGATTAAACTTTTCAGCTTTATTACATTCTTTGGTATTTTATTTTTCTGATAACATAAACAACATGATTTAATATAATAAAATTGTGTCTTAAACTTATTATCCCAAAATCCAATATGGCTGCAGTGACTAACTACATATTAACTATTATTAAAACAGGCAAAACTCTCTATACAGTAATGTCACTCAGTGAAGTCAGAGTAATCCATTAATATGAGAAGGCTTGTGCATAAAATCCCTATCTAGTGCATATTCATCCAAGATCCCCAGGCTAGTTTCTAGCTTGTGGTTTTCATCAGTGAGAAGCTTTGGATCTGAGAGCACTGCACATAGATCTTAGAATCATGTGATGTTTGATGGTTTAATACATGTTAACTGTGTACATTTTTGTAGCCCCTAGTATTCAGGGTTATATTTTTAACTTTTATTTTAATAAAGTTAATCTTTATTTTTCATTATATTTTGCTACTTTTTAAATTATTTCTTTAAAAAAAAATGAAAATGAAAATAATTCTTAAAAATAATATTTCAGCTTTGCAAGTATAGAAAGACAATAAACACAAATATGTCAGCAGGAATTTCATTTCCAAGACAAAATAAATTTTCACTAAGAATATATGCAATAAAATTGTTTCAAATTTCTACTCATAATTATTTTTTAAAATAATACGAAATAACAAGTATAATGATTATAAAAACATTTGTTTTTCAATCAATGAAAATTACTTGCTTTATGTTACTCTGTTTCTTTTGAGTTATATTATTCTAAAAATGAATATTTTTGAATAAAATCTAAATATAAATGTCATATTCTTCTCAAAAAATATATGCTCTACAAATATTTTACAAAAATAATCATAAATATATGAACTATAGAAAATGATTTTTATTTTCAAGATTTGAATAAAAGATGGATTCCTGCAAGCACAATGACTACTTTGAAAACAAAGAAAGTGCTGATCTCTGGTGTTCTATATAAGGTTCTCTCTATAATACTAACAATTAGAGTTTTTCAATTAATAAATCAATATACATTCTTTTGGTTCCAGTTTTTATTGTCAAATTAATGCAAAACCAGCAATCAGCGGCAAAAAAAAAAAAAGAATTTAAAGTCAAGGGACTGAAGTGCCACTAATTTATATTGAAGAAATTCTGAAAATAGAAAAGTAATTAAGAGACAAGTTTTTGCTACCAGAAGGGTAGTCATAGCCTTTTCTGTTTACTTTTTAATGAAACAAAATTTATTTTTCTTTATTATTTTTAGTCATTACATAAAAAAACAAGTTTAAAAAGTTTTTGAAATCTAAAATATCAATTGTGCAAATAAAAAAAAAATAATAAAAAAAGAATAGAGAAGATGAATTTTAAAAAAAATAAGAAGGTTTTGATAGATGATGGCTTTGACTGGCATTATGTAAATATTCAGTTAACTTATTTCTAATAAAAAGCTAAAATATTAAAATAAAAACTTCAATGTAAACATTAAATATGCAGAAATAAATAAGATATATTTAATAAATTAACCAAAAAATAATAAAAAATTTTTTAAGTAAATTCATCTATGGCCTAAATTCAAATGACATGTGGATTAACAACTTTTATTTCCTTTGATGGTTTATTTTCGGTTGTCATCTGATCCTTTGTGTCAGCCACTAGAGGTGGGATTTCTAGCTAAATTTCTAGAAATATGCTGTTTCCGTGGCCACACCCAAGCCTTTAAGCATTCTTTCTAAAATAAATCCTAGAAAGATTGTTAACTCAGAGTTAAGTCTTCTTTCTATGCTAAAAGGTAGACTGTTAACTTGGAGTTAAGTCTTCTTTCTACAATAAAATCTAGAAAGAATGTTAACTCAACTTAGCGGCTAACGGTGTGGCTTTTTCCAATGCTAAAAGCAGAGGAAAATACCGTAGTTGTTTATGTCACGCACTATATCGTAATGCTGTTATGTATTTGATATAACAATATCGTACGAGGGTGTATTAATTTCATCGTGTCAAAATTATTTAAATTTTCATTGGTACCTTTTTTTAAAGACGAATTGATGTACTGTTACATTTTAACAATTTTAACAGTATCATGATTGTTCTTCATAAATTTATATTCCTCCTAAATTTTCGATTACGATGGGTTAGGGTAATATTTTAAAGATCATGCTTTGAGTCATGTTTCAGCGAGAAATTTTCCGAGACAAAAAGTATAGCAAATTCGAAAACAGAAAAGATGAAAAGATGGGAATTGTCAGACATGAAAGCCATCAGTGCTGTAACATTTCTACAGCAGAAAAACATCCTGCTGAAAGAAGAAAAAGATGTTTGTGCAGCGAATGCATGAGACTTGAGGTCCATAAAGATCTTTGGACTTTCATTTGTAAATCTCGTTCTTGCTGAAAAAAATGTGCACTTCGAAAAGGCAGCTGGTTTGAGGGATTTCAAATGCCGTTCGTCAAGTCTTTACATTTGCTGCATTACTGGAGGCATGACGAGTTGACCATACAGCATGCCATTAATGATATTGAAATGTCTACCAGTAAATATTATTAACCAAATTGATAAATAAAGTAATGTAACATACACACACAATAATTGTTGTTAACCAAAAAATGTAAATTATTATTTAAAAATACACAAAAACACCCCTCCCACTAATTGTTGTCAATCAAATGTAAACAAATTAAAATAACGAAAATTATTATTGAAAGATCCATAAAAAAAAAATAAAAAAACCCGTTGTTTCTTTAATTTTGTCACTTAAATTTTTAAAAACAGTATTACTATTTAAACACAACCCAAATTACTATTTAAACATACACCAAAAAAGATCCTTTCTTGTCAATAATAATCAAATTAAAAACTATTATTGTCCCATTGTCAAAAATATTAGGTTTTTGGGAAACCAAAACAATAATTTATAAACGAAAAAAAGTCAATCGGTTGTCAATCAAATGTAATAAATAAAAGTAACTTCAATTTTGATTTAAACATACACACACAAAAAAAACCCTTTCTACAAATAATTGCTGTCAGCAATCAAATGTAAAATAAAAAGAAAGGTAAATTAGTATTTAATCATCATCCAAAAACACCCACCCTCTCACTAATTATTGTCAGCAATCAAATGTACACCACCACTAAAGTAATGTAAACTACTATTCTTTAAGCAGTTACACCCTTTTCCCCAATAATTGTTGTCTACAATCGTACATACAAAAAAACACCCCTCCCAATAATTAGTATCGGCAAACAAATGTAAACCAATCAAAGTAAGACCGCAACTAAAAACTACTATTGTTTAAACGGTTAACCCACCCCTTCACCCAATAACTGTTGTCTACAACCATACACACAAAAAACACCCCTCCCAATAATTAGTGTCAAACAAATGTAAACCAATCAAAGTAAGATGGTAACTTATTATTTAAACGTAACCCAAATTACTATTTGAAACTACACCGAAAAACAACCTTTTGTCAATAAAAATTAAACAAACAACAACTATAATTGTCCCATTGTCAAAAATATTTATTCGTAGAAACAAAAATCATAATTTATAAATGAAAGGAAGTCATATCGATTGTTAATCAAATGTAAACTGATAAAAGTAACGGTTTTAATTTTTATTTAAACATACATACACACGCGTGAAAAAAAATGCTTCTCCCGATAAACAAACGTAAACCTATCAAAGTAATGTAAATTATTATTTAATCGTACACAAAAACACCCCTCCCACTAATTGTTCTCGGCAATCAAATGGAAACCTATCAAAGTAACGTCAATTATTATTTAAAGATCCATCCAAAAAAAAACCCATTCTCTCTTAAATTTTGGCAATCCAATTTTACAAAAACAGTAATACTATTTAAAAAAAAAAAAACACAAATTACTATTTGAACACACACCAAAAAACGACCGTTCTCTCTTAAATTTCGGCAATCCAAAAAAACAACTATTATTATACCATCATCAAAAATATTATTTGGAAAAAATAATTCAGAAACAAAAGAAAGTAAACTTTGTAAACAAATAAACAAACAAAAAAAATCAATATTAATAGAGAATCGCTGGCCCGGAAACATTATATTAATGTTTTTGATTAGAAATCGCGCCTCTAGCAACTGACACGAAGGATCAGACGACAACCTTATTTTCATACAATGCAATGTTTTTCACTTGAACATCTGCAAACATAACTTAAGGCATTTTTTCTAATTCATTTTTCTACCAGTAACTTTTTAACAGTTTGGCATTTTCTATTATTCCAAGTGATGGAGTTTTTGAAAATACTAAATCTTTCACTTTTATGAAAAATTTACTTTTATACTAAAACTCAATAAATTGAACATCTTTTTAATTGAATTTTATAAACAAATAATATTCTAAATAATCACATTTGATCTTTTTAAATATTTAAATATTGACTTGTAAGTAAGAACAATGTATCATAAATATCATCAACTAAGATAGTGTAAACAATTTGTCCAGAAAATGAACAAATTACTTTTTTAAGTTTATTTATTTATGTGAATGAACAGTGGTAGATTTATGATAAATCTATCAAATTCTGCTTTAAAATCTTTGATATTGACTTCACATTTATTAAAATAGTTGAAAAAATTCTAAAAACATGCCAATTTGGATAGATGATGATATTAACAATGAGTTTAACATGAATTGTCATCAAGTAAAAAAAAACTTTAAAATAAATCTTTCTTTTAGAAGACAATAGTTAAGATGAATGATATTCATCGATTGTCCATAAGATACTAACCTCTTCAGATTTTTTCCCAGTTAAAAAATCAATAAAGCAATGTGGTCAAATGTATGATTATTAAAAAATCCTAAATTAATATGAGTTACAATAAATATTACCAAATTCATCACTTCCTTTATTTTGTTATAATATCTTATATAAATGCACATATCCACTCTACTTCAAACACTTTTTAGCAAAACCTTTTATTGTACATACATGCATACACAATCTTACATTTTGAGTATACTGCATTCTTCTTCAGAGCTTCTTTTACTTTAATTTTTTAATGCTCTAAAGAAGACAGCAGGACAGTCACAACATAAGATTGTGAATGCATATATGTACAATAAAAGGTTTGTTAGTAAAAAGTGTTCAAAGTAGAATGGATAATTGCATTTATATGAGTTACAATAATAGAAGTACATGCTAAAATAACAGAACTACCTTGCTTTTTCTGAGAGAGACACTGTTTCCGCGGCTTTTCTATAATACAACTTTTTGTTGTGCTACAGAATGCAGGCTGCTATGTTCCATCGCAGTACAGCATGTATGTTGCATAGCAGCAAATACATTTTCCGAATTCGCACAATTTATAAAATAATTACGGCTTGACAAGAGAGTTTGCATTTGAATTATATTGAAATGTTGTTTTCATTGGATTTTTTGAGACCGAAAACCGCCTGTTTACGCATTAAAAAAGTTTACAATTTCGACCGCAATAGCGTGCAAACCGTATACGTCACAGTTACGCTTTTTTTTTCTTTCTCTCCACCATTTTTCTATCTTTTTGTACGTCTAAAAATTTTTTCTGTGCGATGAAAATTAGATTTTTTATAGCAATTTTTGTAAAGTACATTATTAAAATTTTGTAATTTTTTTTATCTTTCTAGATTTTATCAACCGATAAAAAAATATACGGAGAAAACAATTATTTTCGCCGCTAAACGTAATTACGTTTCTAACGAACTTTTCTGTTGATGTGTTTGATTTTGAGGTTTCATATTCCCCATTACCTGTAAGTATTCAACATTCATCTCATCTCCCACTAATATATAATAATTGCTTGTAATTCCTTTGGGTTATTTATTTTATTTTATTTACTGTTTTTATACATTTCATTGTAGATAAGTTTTTATTCATTTTATAGCATACTTTGCTATTATGGTTTGCTATGTAATAATGCATAATTTAGCTCACTCTTACCCTCATGATATTCCAATAATGTAGTAATTATTTTTTACATGCATAACTTAGAATTTACTACGTTTTTATTCATTTCATTGTAGATAACTTTTTATTCATTTTATAGCATACTTTGCAGATAACTTTTTATTCATTTGATAGCATACTTTGCTATTATGGTTTGCTATGTAATAATGCATAATTTAGCTCACTCTTACCCTCATGATATTCCAATAATGTAGTAATTATTTTTTACATGCATAACTTAGAATTTACTACATTTTTATTCGTTTCATTATAGATAACTTTTTATTTATTTGATAGCATACTTTGCTATTATGGTTTGCTATGTAATAATGCATAATTTAGCTCACCCTTACCAGTTGCTCCACATCATCATCATCAGTTATTTTGAAATTGATTTTGCTCATGCATTTATATTTTCAACAATTTGCAAACTGTCTTCAAACTATCCACTCTGTTCTGTGAAACTAACAAGGTGAAAAAAATAAATACCTCACAATGCTGAATCAACAGTCATCATCATCTCCCACTCATATATAATAATTGCTTGTAATTCCTTTTGATTATTTATTTTATTTTATTTACTATGTTGTTATTCATTTTATTTTAGAAACAAATTTTTAAATTATTTATTTGCATATTTGGCAATTATGATCTGCCATGAAATAATGCATAATTTATCTCGCCCCACCCCTGATTTTTCAATAATATAGTCATTATTTTTTACCCCCATAACTTAGAATTTACTAAAGTTATTACTGTTATTTTTTTTTGATCCTCACTAAAACCTTGCATTTCTAATAGATATCCCGCATAGAGGGCCTAGAAAAACAACTGCTTGCAAAAATAGAACATATAGGTGTCAAGCAGAAAAAGAAATTGAAATGGTCACCTTTTGCCACATTACACCAACAATCTGTAACTCAGGTAGGTCATGTTATATATTATTTTTTTCTGCATTTTATGACGAATGTGATGAAGCTGTCTATGAAATTGTCATTTTAGGCTATATCTTTCAAAATTGAGAGTTTGTGAACCAATGTAAAAATAAAGATATATAAAATGTGAAAAATCTCCTTTCTTTAATTATTTTTTTGTGGTAATGACTATTTTATCAGCTTCATTACATTCTTTCATATTTGCACTTTCTAAAAATGTATATATATTTGTTATTTATTGTAATAAATTAGACATTTCATTTAAAATTGTATGTCCTGTAATTTTTTCTGTGAATTCAAAATGGCCGTTCAGGTCACAAGGGGTTAAACTATTGAAGTGTTCAGATTTTTTAAAACAATAATTATAAGACTTTTTACAACGTACTGTATTGAACTTTTATTTGGGTAAATGTTAAATATCTCTGTTTTTATTGAGTTGCAATGAGGTAACGTGTCAAGTAATATACTGTTAATAACATCCCACGAGACTAAGATTACCGTCTGTATATTTTTGAAGTAAAAAAGAGCGATACGAACAAAATATCCAGTAAGAAAAGTCCAAATATACAGTTTTTTTTTGTAAATTTAATAAAAAGCAAATATTATAAACATGTTTAATAAGTAAAGAAGACATTTGTATGTGTTTGTTGTTGTTTAAAAAAGTTTGAGTTTCTTTCTTCTGTCTGAGTACGATTACGATTTTGAATTTTTTTATTTTAGCATTAGAAACAAACAGAACACTAACCCTAAAACTAACCCTAACCCTAAACTTAACCGTAAAACTAACCATAAATCTAACTGTAACAACTTTATTTTTTAGTTAAACAACAAAAAAAGTCATAACACAAGTAAAAAAATATCCGATAGAAAATTGATAAAAAAAAAAGCCATAACACAATTTAAAAAGTATACGATATAAAAAACACGAATCAAATTGTAATTTGTTGATTTTATTTTACATTTATTATTATCATTTAAATTGTATACGTTAATAAAAAATAATATTTAAAAAAGACGATTTTGTTTTGTTTTTATTTTCGCATTACAAAAAAGCACAGAAAAATTATTAAAATCAACGGCTGTGAATGTTCATATTTTATAGTTTTAGCGTGAAAACTGCGCCATCCAACGGCATCTTTATCTATAATATAAGCACCGCTCAATAATTCTAAATGAATATGAGAGTGATTAAGTTAACAAATACAATGGAAAAAATGACTACAGTGTTTTGCATGAAACAAAAGACCTGATTCACTCTTGGCAATTTTTTTTTTTAAGAATTTAGCAATTCAAGCACTGGAGGTGCCAACATTGGAATCAATCCAATGAACTCACATTCCAGAGTTTAGCAGTCTACTATTACATTAAACTAGTTGATGATAAATGAGTATCTAACTTTACATATAAAAGTCTAATAGTACAGTGGAAGTGCATCTGTCTGCCAAGCACATGATCTATGGTTCAAATCTGAATCCAAAAAAGAAAATCTATTCAGGGAAATTAGAATTTTTCTATTACATAGCTAGCCTATGGATGACACAGATAAACATGCAACATGGTTGGAAAATTGGTATCCAGCCATTTTCACTTAGAGGATAAAGCAAGGTTACAAAACTACTCCAACTTTCATCACCTATTAATTAGCAAACTTGGGAAGTATTGCTTTCTTCACTGTACCTCTATTGTTGGAGAAACATTCGTCCAGCAGTGAACTGTTTATTTAAAAAAATGTTTTACCTTATATTATGTATATGTAGCTGTTTTTACCTTTTACCTATACACACACGCAAGCACGTGTGCGCACATGCATTGGAGGTAAAAACAGCTTTGGGGGACGTATTAGAAAGAAATAGTGAGATGTTTTTTTAAATATATGTATACAGTAATTTTCCTTTCTTTATCTTACCTCCAACAAAAATAACTAGATATCGAATAACGATTATTAATGATTGGTTAACTAAGTTATGGATAAACTACATCATAAGTTTTTTCTATATACAGACATATACACACAAAATTCTTATTTCCTTTACACATTGGAGTAATTACAAGATATTAGATGTGACAAATCTCATCTAAAACTGTAATAGCAAGTAATTCCGTAATTGCTGGTTATAGTTGATCTTAACCAATCCATTAAAAACAATCCATTAAAAACATTCCTTTTTTCTAAATGAAAGATTAAAAACTTGTTAAGCATGTGATTCTAAGCGCAATCAATCCACCTTCACTCTCAAGTGCTGCTTCTTTTTACACTAACAAGTTTCTACTCTTCACAAGTATAATATATATATATATGATTGCTTCTTAAAATACTAATTGACAACTTATATATATATATATAAGTTGTCAATTAATATTTTAAGAATATATATATAAGTTGTCAATTAGTATTTTAAGAAGCAATCATAGATGTATGTACATGTGCGAATAATATATATGAAACAAGGTGTGGCTAAATATTTTGAAATCACTATACTTTTGATTATATTGCTATTATTAGATTTTTTTTTAAAAAAATTAAAAGAATATAATAAAATATGTGAAGTTTGCAATTTTAAAAGAAAAAAAATAGTAAAATATCTCAGTAGATGGTTGTATAAGCAAGTCAATGCTAACACTTTTGGTCCATTTCTCCCTGCCAATCTGCATGGGACAATAAAAAGACTGGTTAATAATTATTGTTAATTTTGAAATAATTTTAGATATTAATTATTTTTAGCATTTTCTTTGCATAGAGCATGGATTACATATTACTCATTTTCGTATATTAAAACATCATGCAAAGTATGAACAGACTATTATATAATATTTTTAATCGTATGTTCTTTCAGACAAAACCTGATTTTTTTAAAGTTGCATTTATTAATGATTTTTACTAATAATTTACTTACACGGCTTCATATTCTGTATCATTTCTAGCTCAAATATAAATTTTAAAAAAACTTAATTAATACACCTGTTTTAGTAAACATAACCATGTGGCATCATTAATCCAACTCTAATCATCTTTATTTCTTATGTATAATACTTTAGCTATATGTAAAACTTTTGAAAAGTGCTTATTCAGCCAGAAATACAGCATCTTAACTTCTTCAGATGTCTTTATTCATGAATTTCAAATGTGTTATAAAAATAGAAGTTTCAAACCCGTTTATTAAATCAGCTAGCCTATGATATTTTTATATCAGCTAATATATCATCATCATCATTTTCCATCATTAATGATTGCTAGAAGAAGATCTCCAAGCTTAATCCAATTACAGACTTCTAGCCTTTCTTCAACGCAACACACCAGGAAACTTCCTAATTTCATCAATCCACCTCACATGTGGTCCCTTTCTGGGTCTTTTATAATCCCATTTAAAATTTATTTCAATTGTTTATCTATCAGTTCTAAATTTTATTTTCTAATATAAGATTAATCTAAGCAAATCACTTTAATTTTACAAAAATTACTAACTTTAAATCCCCCCCCCCCCCAAAAAAAAAGATATATAAATTGTTTTATTTTATTTAAAAAAAGTTTATTTAATATCCTTCTTCCAAAACTTAAATAAAGTTATAATATTTTTATTTACCAATTATAATTACAATCATTTTCGGTATACACGTGTTTAAATCCCATGTCACATTTCATCTGTATGTTTCCTCATGATTGAGATTTCTGGCTCCAAAGAGATTATTTGCCATTGGCTGATGGTTTGATTGGATGAAAATGCTTTCTCGAAGCATTTCTAATATTTCATTACAATTTGCCAAATATTAAATCCTGTCAGTCAGTCCCCAAGGCAATTCGAAGATGTGATTATATATGCGCGTGTGCGCACATGTGTGCATATGAAGTTACCAGATAATAAATAGGATTTAACTTTCAGCAAAATGCATTATAAAAACTTTTATTTAATATTTATATTCAATTGTGATATTCAGAATTTAATAAATTTTTATATTGACAAATTTAGAATCAATTTATTTTAACATACATGATTTCAAAATTCTATTTCACGATAAATATATTTCTTCATTATAAAAGATATATATATATATATGGTACAATTTAAAGACAGCAAAATACCTTCACATAAATTTAAAAGCTATTCTTTGAAAAAAAAAAAAAAAAACTTTCTTTTCATTATAAATAAGCGCATATAAAGATTTTTACTAATATGTTTTAATATTTAAATACAAGTATATTGTCTATATTGAAATTAATATAAATAAGAGATTTGAACTAAGGGGTTTGAACTTGACTTTCAAACTCTTTATAGCTATCCCTCTATCTTATATAATTGATATTTATGACTACATATATGTGAAAAAAACAAATGACCTCCAATATCCGTATTTCATGTTGAACCAGTACTCATCAGTTGGTCCAGATTATATATATATATATATATATATATATATATATATATATATATATATATATATATAAAAGATGATGATCTGGATCAACTGATGAATGCTGTTTTAGCATGAAATATATATATATATATTGGAGATCATTTATCTTTTCCACATGTACATGGTCATGTATAAGATGAAGTGGATAGCTGTTCGAACTTTGAAAGTCTGAGTTCAAATCCCTTCTAATTAAATGTTTTATTGTGCTTTGTTTACTTGCAGGTCAGACCATGACATGGGTACTTAATAGATTAATATAAGAATTGAAGATAAATGTATTACTTCATAATTAATATATACATACATATGGTGTAATTAAAGACAGCAAAATATATACACATTTATAACATATAGTATAAACTTAGTAATCAATAGAAATGTCAGATGGTAATGTTTAATAAATCCCAATTCAGAGCTATCCTATCGAATATTCTCAGACTGGTTTCTAGTCAATGACTTTCTTGAGTGAGAAGCTTTGAATCTAGGAGTGGTGCACTTGAATCTTTGGAATCTAGAGGAGGAGAAGGAGAAGAAGGAGGACTTTTATATCTTAGTTTTGCTATCATGTTATTAGCCTAAACTAACCAACATATTAATATTCTCAGTCTAAGCCAGCTTACTTGTATCTCAGAATGTACATTATGGTGTCTTTGGTTTATTAATAACTGTAGGTCCTTTCATTTTGGGGGCAGAATTTATATAAAACCGGTAATACTTCACATGACCATACTTATACAATGCTGTTTAGCAATAAATCCTTTTTCTCAACATGGAAGATAATAGTGCTTAAGAAATCCTCATCCAATCCTATTCTGCCCAATATCTTTTGAATCTAATGCACCTTTTTGCTCCAATATTAATGAAACTCATAAACTAGCAACTAATCCAGAGATATTGGATAGGATAGCAGTGATTATGAATTTATTAAGTACTATCATCTGGTATCTATTGATTATTAAAGCTTGCACTAGGGAACATAACTGTAGTGAGAGAAAAAATTTCCACTGCTGAACAGCATTGAGTAAACATTATGTAAGATGGTGTCGTATAATAGCTTATTGGTTTTATATATACAACAAATTTTAAAAAAACTATTCCTTGAAATCAATATATATATATATATATATATATATCATATATATATATATATATATATATATATATATATATATATAAGTGAAACATACAAGTATTTACATTGACTAAATATATTTCACTGTGCATTGTTACCTTGTGGATCTGACAGTTATCTGGGCATTTAATAAGTTAATACAAAGATTACAGACTAACCATGAAGAGTTATATATTAAAGTTAATAAGGCATTATTTTAAATAAAAAGTACATGGGTTAGAGGATCACTGGAACTATAAAGACTTACAAAGCTGAAACAATAGTAACATTACATAGTACAATAATTTAGGTTGTAAACTGAATCCTAAACAGTTATAAAAGATCTAGAAATAAATCAAGTATCAAATGACTGGATGAGATAAAGTTTTCTGGAATTCAATAAATAGGAGGGAAAAAGAGGCAGAAATTGAATGAAAAAACATTAAACAGGAAGAGATCTTTAAAGTGCAGAACCGATAAAATGATTAAAACTGTAGATAAATGTTTAAAATCATTTACAAACATGCCTGCAAAATATTTATGTTACAGATCAGAACATCATTTCATATCAAAAATGAATGGCTGTTGGTGCAAAGCCTTTATTTCACTAACAAATTTATTTTAGCCAAAACAAAAAATGCAAGTTACTAACAGGTAAGAATAATTACTACACAGCAAATAAAACTAATCTGGAATAATAACTTCTGTAGTATAATTTTCACTACACCACCTACTCTCACGGCAAGGTAGGGAATGGTTTCTATTCATTTTTAACACCTTGTGAAGAGGTGTAATCATAAACTATTACCAAAAATGTGAAAAAGATATATGATCGCCAAGATGTACATTTTGTGCTGAACCAGCACTCATCAGTTGCCCAGAACATAATCTCTTACACACATCATTATTATTTTTCAGTATATATAGGTAGCCAATGACTACAGTTTAATTAATAAATGACAAATTGATTTGAACCTAGTTTTATTCAAATGTTAAAAAAAATACTAAAACTTAATAAGAATTTTATTTAAAATAATTGTATCATTATTTTGTTTAATTATTCAAGTATATAACTTTAATGAGAAAAACAATCAAAGTGAGAAAAATTAATCAACTACGAGAACTATTAAAAACAATTACGAAAGCTGCACATGCGCACCTATCATAAAATAATTATAATTTGCTTAGGGCGAAATTGCAGAAATAATAAATACTGAACATATTAATAATAGATAAATAAATGCAAATGAACAATTACAAAAAATATTGCAGATATGTACTTAAATAAGTTGAAATAATTCATAAAATCCATAAAAAAAAAAAAAAAAATCTTTCTCATTAGTTAAGCTTTATAAAATTATTAAAGCAAGAATTTTTAATACCATTGTTATGAGAATCCTAAGTTATTATGCACCAGGGATGAGTGTTTTCAAAACAACAGTAAATAAATTGAATCAGTTGGCAAAGAACTATATTTGGGAGAAATCTTCATACCTATTATCAATTTCAATATTGCAATTACAAATTGGTCAAAGAGTCTTCAATCATATTGGTCCAAAATTATTGTTTAATGCTTTCACGGTTATATGATGTAGATAAAATAGTTTTTTTGGGTATGATCCATGTATTATTTTGCATTACAATCCGATATTTCGACAGACTAGCAACCACCATTAATCAAGGTTAACTTTTTAAAGAACAATCGTTAGATCTCAAAGAATAACGTGACTCAGTGCGAGATGATAAGTGAGATTCAACTTGAGGTAGTTCAGCATTTACAATATGAGACTTATCAAAATATTTATTTCCCTCAGTTTTTTCACCTATTAATTTTAAATTAATATTAGATAAAATGATAGGTTTCCACATAGCTGGAATACACTTCATTAGCCCTATTTAAACCAGTAGGTCTCTTTAATATTTCAATTGACTCTCTCATGGTTCTTAAATCATATCTTTCCAAATTAGCAAGTATTTTTGTATTGTCAAAATCAGGTTTGTGACCAATTTCTAAAAAATGGGAAGTAAAAACTGATGTGCTAATTTTTTGATTAAAAGCATTTCTATGTTCCTTAATTCTGACATTTATTCATCTATTAGAATGACCCACATAGCTTCTTGAGCACTGCAAACATGGAATTTCATAAACTCCTTGGTGTTCCAAAAATATTCTGTCTTTAGGTTTATATAAAAAAAATCACCATTTTTTTTGCCAGTAGAAAAAGTAGTCTTTATATTAAAACAAGATAGTCTTCTACTGATTTTATCAGTAACCCCTTTAATGTAAGGTAAAATTACTCTATTAAAAGAGGAATTGTCAATTATATCCTCTTTTTTCTTTTTACTATTAATGTTATGTAAAGACTTACATATGATGTTTTTATTATAATTATTAGAAAGTATATTTTTTGTAAGTTCTATTTCTTGAGTAAGATGTTCTTTATCAGATAAATTATAAGCTCTACTCAAAAAAATTTTTGCTACAGAAAAAATTTGTGCAGGATGATGATGAGAATTAAAATCAAGATATCTGTTTGTATTGGTGGATTTTCTGTAAACTGATATTGATAATGTTTCATCACATTTTCTTGCAATTAAAACCTTAAATTCCTTTCTTGTTTTTATAAATAATTGGCATCCAAATATTAAATTTACTGTGGAAGTGGAAAATAACAGATCACTTTCTTTTCTAGATGTTTAATTGCAAGAAAGTGTGATAAAACATTATCAATATCAGTTTACAGAAAATCCACCAATACAAACAGATATCTTGATTTTAATTCTCATCATCATCCTGCACAATTTTTTTCTGTAGCAAAAAATCTTTTGAGTAGAGCTTATAATTTATCTGATAAAGAACATCTTACTCAAGAAATAGAACTTACAAAAAATATTCTACTTTCTAATAATTATAATAAAAACATCATATGTAAGGCTTTACATAACATTAATACTAAAAAGAAAAAAAAGGATAGAATTGACAATTCCTCTTTTAATAGAGTAATTTTACCTTACATTAAAGGGGTTACTGATAAAATCAGTAGAAGACTATCTTGTTTTAATATAAAGACTACTTTTTCTACTGGCAAAAAAAAATGGTGATTTTTTATATAAACCTAAAGACAGAATATTTTTGGAACACCAAGGAGTTTATGAAATTCCATGTTTGCAGTGCTCAAGAAGCTATGTGGGTCATTCTAATAGATGAATAAATGTCAGAATTAAGGAACATAGAAATGCTTTTAATCAAAAAATTAGCACATCAGTTTTTACTTCCCATTTTTTAGAAATTGGTCACAAACCTGATTTTGACAATACAAAAATACTTGCTAATTTGGAAAGATATGATTTAAGAACCATGAGAGAGTCAATTGAAATATTAAAGAGACCTACTGGTTTAAATAGGGCTGACGAAGCACAATGTATTCCAGCTATGTGGAAACCTATCATTTTATCTAATATTAACTTGAAATTAATAGGTGAAAAAACTGAGGGAAATAAACATTTTGATAAGCCTCATATTGTGAATGCTGAACTACTTCAAGTTGAATCTCACTTCTCATCTCGCACTGAGTCACGTTATTCTTTGAGATCTAATGATTGTTCTTTAAAAAGTTAACCTTGATAATGGCGGTTGCTAGTCCATCGAAATATCGGATTGTAATGCAAAATAATACACGGTTCATACCCAAAAAAACTATTTTATATATATATTAACATTCACAATTCCAATCCAACATGATAATGAATAGAATAAAGAATAATGAGGTTTAGCAGAAATGAACCATGATGAAAAGACAAAAAAAAAAATTATAATGCATGTATTTGAATAACCAATGAGTAAAAAAAAAAAAATCACAAGCTAATGAAGGATACTACAAAAACTGATGAAGATGTATCTTCTATATCAATAGCCAAATCACTGTAGGTATTCTTAAAATCTTCAACCAGTAAAGCAGCTATGTTGTTGGCAAAATAATATTTTACATAGAAGATCGATTTCATGTTGTGATAAATTTTAATTATTTTCATTGCAAATACTTTTATTATTAATTGATGATCACCACATCATGAAAGTAGAAGTATTACTTTTCAATGAACCATAATCTTTTTAGTAAGTGATATATGACAAGATCACCTGATATATATATAAGACAATAATCTGAAAGCAACTGAAGATGATGTTTATTATCCATCATTTTTAATATCATTAAATTGGGAGATAAATTTCTTTACTTTATCTATAGAGTTGAAAATTGCAGGTTGTAATACTGGAAAGATTCACATTATTTAACAAAAATACTTGTCTTAAGTGGGTTGAAGCCTTGGACTATTTGTTTCCATAAATAGCAAGTCAAAAAATACTTTCAGCTATTCTTATAACCTGTTTTGATTTAGAAGTTTAGACAAACTAATAACATGAAAATCTTTCTTCCTCAATAGAAGTGCTTTTCAATCAAGCAATCATTAATTCATTAGAAGTGTTGAATGTGTATAAATAGATTATCACTGCAGGAATTAGAGTGTTAAGTCTTTATATGTCATTTAAATGACAGTATTCTTTTAACACTATTGACAAAAGGTCAACCAATCTCAGCATAATACATTTTTGAAACTCAGCACTCATCAAATGCTAGATATTTTTTCTTATATGAAAGATCTTTGTGAAAATTATAAGTTCATTTATCTCTATCAGTACATTAATATTAATTCATTATGTCTAATGTTTTATTGAATGACTGGTAATTTGAATGTTGCAATGGTGGAATAACATTGCTATATTAATGGTAATACTTGTGTCAAGATCGGTTGATTTCTTTGACAATAGATAGGCTTTAAAAGATATATGCAGTTTAATGTGACTATATATATATATTTTCTATACTATATGTAATTATAAGGGATTTGAACTCAAACTGTCAAACTCCCTACAGCTACCCAATCCATACTATACAACCAATACACATGATCACATACACATGAAAAAGATAAATGATCTCCAATATATGTATTTCATGCTGAACCAGCACTCATCAGTTGGTCCGGATCATCAGTACTCAGTATTTATTAAGATAGTAAATCTTCAAACATTAATGGAAAAGCTTCAATCTTTTCCATTTTCCAACTTTTCAGCCATCCATTCAAAACCTTCTTCTCTTCTCTTGTAGTAGCATTTATCGTAATAAAAAAAAAAAAAAAATTGTTTAGAGCTCATTAGCATGCTCTTAATTTTATATATATATAAAGCACACTAATATCTCTAAACAAGCTTTTTTTATGATAAATGCTACAAGAGAAAGCATTCAAATCACCTTTATCTAGGATTGTCCCCATCCTCAGACTGGTTTTGAGCTATGGCTCTCTTCAGTGAGAAGCTAGGACATAAGATTCAAAATACCAACTCAAGCTAAGCATTTATCTAAAAGTTAACTCTTAAGAAGATCTGAAATTTTTAGACATCAATATGTCTTTAAATTTAGCTCTTCAACTGAAATAATCATATGGGCCTGAAGTTAATTCAGAGACATCATATATTAATGGGCTTAGTAAATTTAATTTAGCCAAAGCGCTCAATAGCAAAATAATAATAGTAATAAAATCAAGTCATATCTCACATGACATATTTATGGACGCCTGCTTTTACTTTTAATTTAAAGAGCTCCTAATGCTCTAAACTAGCTTTTTAAAATAAGTATTATGCTGGAAGAGCAGCATTCAACACTCACTTGAGATAGGAGTCTCCATCCCCAGACCGGTTTCAGAGCTATGGCTCATATTCAGTGAGGAAAATGCTAAGGGGACACCAAGCATCTCAAAATACCAACTCAATGCCAAGCATTAGGACTATCTTTCAAAATTATGATGGTATGCATAGAATACAAATTTATCAGATACAAGCTTTAAAATAATACCTTTTTATTATAATTTTTCCCTTCTTTTCCTTTTTGGAAAATATTTGCCTGTATCCCCCCCCTACATTGTTTACATAAACTAAGAAAACATACATATATACTGTGTGGATTTTCAACTGAATAAGAAACGAACGCATGTATAGACAAAATCTAATCAGCTGGATTTGAACGGCCTTCTCTTAAAAAAAATATCTTTCTTGCCTTTGTTCATTCTCCTTGAAACTTCGGAGAGAACGTGGTAATATTTAGAAAATAAATATTTTAAGTTCACATTACCTGCAATTTTGTCCGATGTGATCCCCGGGGATACTAAAATAAGACGAAAACATATGAAATTTGAAATAGACGCACGAGGCAGTTTATCACGCTATAATCCATTTCGAGTCGGGTCAGTTCTTTTGTGAAAAAGTTAATAGATCTCCGGTAGATGTTCTCCGTTTACTGCTGCATGGTCTCTTCGGGGTAAGGCACAGAAAACCCAGCACGCTTAAGCTTTTACCCCACTGTACGCATGTTCGGCCGTAGCCTTAGCTATTCTTTTTTTTTTCAAAAAAAAAGATGGCGATTCCCTTCCAAAAAGGACACAACAAAAAAAAAAAACTACTTCTCTCTTCTCCCTGTCACTTTTTTTTTTTCTTTTCACTCCTCTCTTTTGTCCTCGCAAAAAACAGTCCGCCCCCTTTTTCCTCACCACGTGGTATAGATGGCCAGTTAGGCTAACAAGCAAAGAACTTTTCGCACCTTCGGATATTCTGGCAAACAACATTCCTGACCTTTTTCAACCCTTCCTTTTTTTTTTTTTCTTTTTTAAATTCCTCAGATAAGGTCTCCAATACATATTTTTTTTCTTTCTGTTCTCTTACAATAATCTCATCTTGGATACCAAATTTATTCATACGCTCGTTTCTCATTATTATTATTATTTTTTTTTTCTTCTTTTGAAATTGTCCATCCACACCGCACATACATACATGTATCACTTTCACTAAAAACAAAACGCAAATCCCCCCCACTCCCTCTTTTCTCACTTTAATAAGATTTTAAACATTTTCTTCCACTAACAAAATAAATACTAAAACGGAATAAAACCAAACTATATGAAACTAATAAAAAAATATATAACACATGTGGGCGCTTTTCTACATTGTAAACAGGGTTTAAACCCGACCGTTTACAATACCCTCCTCCCGGAAGCCTTCAAATACGGTCTGCGTATTTGAACGGCTCCTAGTTCAGTGGCACGGGCTTGAGTGAACGGGCATTGTATGATCCCTTCATCCCTTGCCCCGTATTCACCCAGAAAGCGTTATCACCCTGACACTTAACAATAGGGTACGGTCCATCGTATAAACTACAAAATTTTTTACAAATAAATTTTCCTGGTTCGCTCACATGAGGGGTCTCTACCATGACTAGGTCGCCCACTTTAAAATGATACGGCCTCCCCAGGGTGTGTTTGTTTCTTTCTTGACTCCTTTTTAACAGTGTATGATATGCCCGCTCTTGATCCTCCTCCATGTTGATCGGTAATTCCTTCGGTCCGGGTATTTTAGTCTTGATCAATCTGGGAGCATGTTTTCCCATCTGGAGTCGCATGGGGGAAAATCCGGTGGACTCGTTAACCGCCCAATTTATATAATTAAGTATTTCTGGAATTTTCTTAACCCATCCGCGGTGATTAGTGGGGATATAGGTCCTAAACAACCGACCCAACTCACGCATCACCCGCTCACATGGGTTTGATTGGGGATTCCTAATCGATGTCAGTACATGTTGGATCCCCGACTTGTGAACCCATGCTTTCCACTCTCCCGAGATGAACGGTGTACCATGATCCGAGAGGATACTTTGGGGTTTTCCTATGGTAGCAAAATATTCCTTCTCCAGCAAACGTATGGTGCTTCGGGCATTAGCTTGATTCATGGGATATGCGGCCACAAACTTACTAAATAAATCATACACCACCAACAAATATCTTTTTTTATTGAACATGGGTAATGGCTCGTAATAATCTATGGCAATCATCTCACGAGGCCTCCTTGGAATTATCGAGCTCATGGGACCTGCATAATTTTTATTTGCAGGCTTAGTTTTTTGGCAGAGTTCACATTGATTGATTATCTTTACTATAGTTCTATGCATGTTTGGCCAATAAAACCACTTCTTAAGCCACTTTTCTGTCTTCCACACCCCATAATGTCCAGATAGTTGGTGGACGTGAGTCACCACTGCATCCCTCATTGGTTGTGGTATTATAGGCCTCCAGCTTTCTGTCCCCCCATCCATTTTGTACTGGAGCACATCCTGGTCAAGTCTATATCGGTGTATCCCCCGTCCAGGCTCATTGTTATTCTCGCTCCTTTCCCCTTTCAGTTGTCTGATTATTTTACCTAGAGGAGCATCATCCCTCTGACACTGGGACAAGCTTTCAAGGTCATTCTCTACTTTATCATTCATCCCCAAATTTACCCCTGCCACGTATAAATTCTCAACCTTCAGGTGACTCGATGGCACACGTACTGGATTGCGACTAAGAACATCAGCCACGATGTTATCTGACCCCTTACAATGTTTTACCACATAATTATATTCTTGAAGGTATAAGCTCCACCTTACCAACCGACTGTTTGTCAGATAACTGTGGTTAATAAACTCTAAACTCTGATGGTCCGTAACAACAATTATTTTTGATCCTAACAACAATGTGCGGAGTTTTTGAAATGCCCAAACAATAGCCAAAGCTTCCTTTTCAGTGACAGTGTAATGTCTCTCGGGGCCCTTGAGCATTCTACTCAAAAAATATAGTACTTTTGCCTGACCATCCTCTTGGATCTGCGATACTGTCGCTCCCAGCCCGTACCCACTGCTGTCGGTTTGCACTACGAAAGGTTTTTCAAAATCAGGAAAAGCAAGCATTACGTGTTTCATGAACCCCCGCTTCACCTTCTCGAATGCCTGACTTTGTTCCTCACCCCACTCCCACATTGTCTCTTTTCTCAATAATCTAACCAATGGTTCCATATGTTGAGCAAATTGTTCCTGAAAGCGGTTATAGAAATTACACATACCCAAGAAGGATCGCACCTGCTTTTTAGATCTTGGTGCAGGAAAATCTTTGATGGCCGAAATTTTATCTGGGTGTGGCCGAACACCCTGAGCGCCTATAAGATGACCCAAAAATGTAACTTCCTCTTGAAACAGTATGCTTTTCTTCAGGTTTACCTTAATCCCTTTATCCCAACATTCCTTTAGAAACATTTCCACATCCTTGGCATGTTCTTCCATGTTAGCCGACGCTATCAATACATCGTCCACATACATTGTAATTATTTTTTTTACTTCAGCAGATAATACCTTATCTAAACACCGTAATAGACCGGCTCCACTGTTAATTAGGCCAAATGGCATGCGGTTAAATTGATACGAGCAGCCGTCGTATCTAAAAGCAGTGTATTTGCGATCTTCCGGGTGCAGACCTATCTGCCAATAACTCGCTGTCAGATCAAATGTTGAAAAAATGTTTTTTCCGTTAAATCTTCCAGTTAATTCTTGCATGGGTGGTGGTATGTTACAATCTGGAACTGTGACTTTGTTTAATTGCCTCGCATCAAGGCACAGCCGTACGGAGTTATCTTTTTTTTTTACCACGACTATTGGATTACAATATGCCGAAGAACTTTTTGATATGATTCCCCATTCCAACATTTGATCTATCTGTGCTTTCACCTGTTCTCTATACTGATGGGGAATGGGGTATGATTTTGCCTTAAATGGTTGAGTTTCGTTTACCTGAATTCTTTGTTCGAAGCCTGGTATTATGCCTGGTATATCTGAAAACACCTGATGGTAGTCTTTCAGTATCTTTCTTAGCGTTTCCTTCCCTTTTCCCCCAGCCAGTTTTACCTGTTCTATCTTATCCGTTATCACATTATCCTTGTTGTCATCGACGACTTGCACAGTGCCCATCGAAACATCTGTACTATCCATCACGAATCCAACCACCTCCCCATTGCATGTGGCTTGTCTACTTTCGTAGTTCAACTTACACTTATACTTGTACAAAAAATCAGTTCCCAATAGAACATCACAAATCAGATTTTTCATAATTAAAAATGCATGAGGGCAACTTACTTCCTGGATTTTAACATCCAGCCATATCTGTTTGGGTTCAACTTTGGCCTTTCTGTTGTTGGCCATTGCCACCTGTACCGCTTTCAAAGGCAAAACAGGTATGTCTGGTTGTTCCCTGATGAGTTTACAATATAATCCCTCTGTTATTACAGAGACCTGACTTCCCGTATCTATAAGTGCTTCCACTTTCGTCTGTCCAGTTGCTATCTGTATTTTTGGACATGTTTGGCATGCGTAACTTGGTACCCGGTCCTCCCATGAACAAATCAGATTTCCCATACATTTTGAATTCGATTGTTGACTGAACCCTATGTCTCTCCCTTGATCTATTTCCTTTTCCCCCCGTATCTGTCTCATTTTCGCACTCACTTCCATTTTACTCAATACTTCGTCTATTTCTTTAGTAGAGTTCTCTCCTTTTCCCAGTATCACTCTTATTTCTATGGGCAAGTTATTACATACTGTCTTCACCATCTGTTTCTCTGACAGATCACATGCTTTTAACGTCTTGAGTATGGCCACTTGTCGCCTAAAAAACTCTACGTATTCCTCTGGTCCGCCCTCTTGGAACTTTTCCCTTATTATTCGGGACCGAATATCCTCCTGTCTCTCTTCACTCCAGAACACTCTCTCCAGGGTTGTCTTGTAGTCCACAAATGTCTGTGGCTGGTGTATCAGTGAATTCCACCAATCCCTAGCCTGAGCCTCAAGGTGGTCTGATGCTACTATCGTCTTCATATCTTCCGGTATTCCATAACCTTCAAAATACCTTTGCAGACTCCTAAGGTGATCTATCGGCATCTCCTCCTTCCTCCCCTCATATATTTTTATTTTTATCATTCCCATCTTCCCTATTCTATACACTCTATCTTTTATTCTCTACGTATCGATTATATATATATAAATAAAATAATAAAAAAAACAAACGTAGTACCTTGTTTTGACTGCTTCCAAAATCACAACGTGGTAGGTTTTCCCCTCCCCCCCCAAAGCGCCATGCTACGTATCTAATTTCTTTATCAAACGCTCGGAAACTATTTTCTGTCTTTCACTAAACCCATTTTAACCGAAACAAACTTTACGTCTCTATAATGTTTCCATCCTACTCCCCCTCCTTTTCCTTATCGAATCTTTACTCTTTCTACTCGGGTCCCCCTACATTCCGTTCTTCAAAAGCCTTAGTTGGGACGCCATTGTAGCGTGTATACTCGTTACCCGTATATTTATATATATCTTCTCCTTATCTAATCAGAATATTGATAAGAAAACTCGTATCTTTCTCACAGCATATTTATGGACGTCAGTTTTTTTTTTATTTTTAGACTCCAAGCGCCAAACTTACTTTTTACATAAGTATTATGCTGGAAGATCAGAATACAATTGAGATAGGGCCACACCTCTAGCTCAGTACTCAGGGCGGGTGGTTAATAAACCGTAGGAAAATGTCCGGGGGACTCCACGCATCTCTTAATAAGGAAATCCGAACCAATTGCCAAAATTCGTGGACTATCTTTCATGAGTTAAATAAAAAAAATATACATGTAATACAAGCTTTAAAATAATACCTTTTTATTATAATTTTTCCCTTCTTTTCCTTTTTGGAAAATATTTGCCTGTATCCCCCCCTACATTGTTTACATAAACTAAGAAAACATACATATATACTGTGTGGATTTTCAACTGAATAAGAAACGAACGCATGTATAGACAAAATCTAATCAGCTGGATTTGAACGGCCTTCTCTTAAAAAAAATATCTTTCTTGCCTTTGTTCATTCTCCTTGAAACTTCGGAGAGAACGTGGTAATATTTAGAAAATAAATATTTTAAGTTCACATTACCTGCAATTTTGTCCGATGTGATCCCCGGGGATATTAAAATAAGACGAAAACATATGAAATTTGAAATAGACGCACGAGGCGGTTTATCACGCTATAATCCATTTCGAGTCGGGTCAGTTCTTTTGTGAAAAAGTTAATAGATCTCCGGTAGATGTTCTCCGTTTACTGCTGCATGGTCTCTTCGGGGTAAGGCACAGAAAACCCAGCACGCTTAAGCTTTTACCCCACTGTACGCATGTTCGGCCGTAGCCTTAGCTATTCTTTTTTTTTTTTTTAAAAAAAAGATGGCGATTCCCTTCCAAAAAGGACACAACAAAAAAAAAAACTACTTCTCTCTTCTCCCTGTCACTTTTTTTTTTTTTTTTTTTTTTTTCACTCCTCTCTTTTGTCCTCGCAAAAAAAACAGTCCGCCCCCTTTTTCCTCACCACGTGGTATAGATGGCCAGTTAGGCTAACAAGCAAAGAACTTTTCGCACCTTCGGATATTCTGGCAAACAACATTCCTGACCTTTTTCAACCCTTCCCTTTTTTTTTTCTTTTTTCAAATTCCTCAGATAAGGTCTCCAATACATATTTTTTTTTCTTTCTGTTCTCTTACAATAATCTCATCTTGGATACCAAATTTATTCATACGCTCGTTTCTCATTATTATTATTTTTTTTTTCTTCTTTTGAAATTGTCCATCCACACCGCACATACATACATGTATCACTTTCACTAAAAACAAAACGCAAATCCCCCCCACTCCCTCTTTTCTCACTTTAATAAGATTTTAAACATTTTCTTCCACTAACAAAATAAATACTAAAACGGAATAAAACCAAACTATATGAAACTAATAAAAAAATATATAACACATGTGGGCGCTTTTCTACATTGTAAACAGGGTTTAAACCCGACCGTTTACAATATATTAATGGGCTTAGTAAATTTAATTTAGCCAAAGTGCCCAATAGCAAAATAATAATAGTAATAAAATCAAGTCATATGTCACATGACCTATATAGCCTGCATTTACAAATATTAATCTAAAGAGCATGCTAATAGCTCTGAACAAGCTTTTTTTAAAATGAGAAATGCTACAAGAGAAAGCATTCAAATCATCTCATCTTTATTTAGGATTGTCTCCATCCCCAGACCGGTTTCGAGCTATGGCTCTCTTCAGTGAGGAGCTAGGACACCAAATTCAAAATACCAACTCAAGCTAAGCATTAGCTTTCTTTCAAAATGTATGATGGTATGCATATTGAATACAAATTTATCAGATCAAGCACATTCACAGTGCAATGCAAAGATGCTGCAGAAGTACTGACTATGTTCAATTAATTGCAAAGCTAATAACTGTCTGTTTTTTGCTGTAAGATACATTGATATAATTAATTTATCAGGGAAAAAATAATCTTTTGCCATATTTTAAAAGAGGGATAATGTCTGAAACAATTGCAAAGAAAAGAAAGGCATATAATTTTAATACAAATAGGAATAACAATTTTTTCTTCACTATAATGAATGCAAAATATGTTGAGTTATACAGTATATCTTATAATAGTATGTCCCTGTTGGAAGACTTTTTAATATCAAGTTTGTAATATATGAGTGATGGATTATGAAAGGTAATTTTTTAAGTAGGCCTTGCCTGATGCTTACCCCTGAATTTAAGAGGTGGCTAATAATTGAATATGTGGATAATTTGAACATTCAAGCATAACAGTGAAATTTAAAAAGAGTAACATTGCTGTGCTGATGGAATACATTGAGTGATTTCCTTGAGGATAATTAGGATTTAATAAGTGCATAAAGATTTGATGTGCGTATGTATATATATAAGAGATATATGCGATGTTAGATCGCACTTCGATAGCATATAACAATGAGCTTTATATATAAAATCAACTTAGATTTTTTTTTTTAAAGATATAACAAAAACAGATAGGTATTACATGTAGTTGACCCATACCTGATAAGACTAGTCTTACAGCAAGCATGTTGCTTGAAAATCAAACTTCATTGCTCAAAAAAAAAAAAAGAAAGAAAGAAAAGATATCTAACAAAAAAAAAATTGACAAAAACAAATTCAGTTCTTATACAAATATACAACACGCTTTTGAGAGAGCCCAAATGATAAAGAAAATGAAATTTATTCAGAACGTTACATCAACTTCAATAAGCCTACGGCAACTAGCACCATATAAAAAATAATTGGATGGTTTATTGCTCAATACTTTATAACAAGTTCAAGCAGTGGAAATGACCAAAATGCTTTCTATCTATGGATCCCAATTGCTCGAATCCATCAATCTACCACTGAACTAACAATACAGAGTATAATCAGATACTAGAAATGAAATGAATGATTACAAGTAATTTTTCAGCAGCAGTGGGCATGCGTAGATCAGCATATTTTCATCTCACTTCCAATTAATCTCCTTTCCTCAATCAGAAATAAATCCAGTTACTTTTGCTCAACAGCAGACTACTCTAAGTATTGGGCCGGCAGTTCAGAACAATAATATCTTGAATAATCTAATGTAAACTGCATTTTAAAAGCTTTTTTTTTCATTTATTATGACGCTTGGAACATCAGCTGACAGTTAATCAAGTCCGTTCAATTAACAATTTCCTCTCCATTTTACCTCTTAATAAAAATATTTAAAGCAGTTAAGAATATAAAAAATACACTTTGGCTATCATTTTTTCAATGAAATTGATAAAGAGGAAAAAAGTAATTTAGTAAATTTATACATTTTTATCAAGCGAATGACTTGAAATCACAACATTACTTTTTATATAACTTTGACAGACTAATCGATACGTGCTTTCTAATGGTAAATACTTCATATTATTACGTGAATTAGAAAATTAATATTAAAAAAGAAAAAAAAAGTAAAGAAAAAAGGAAGGGAAAAAAAGAAATGATATTAAAATATCTCTTCTCTTTAAAAAAATAAAAAATCAATAATAGCCAAAACAACAATTTTCTATTTTAAATGTTATTGATCGTTATTGAAACATAAAAATGCGTTTCTAGATTTGACTTTCGCTTTTCAAAGATTCCATTCGGGGAAGGGCGAGTGCAAAATACATTTATATTTTTTAAACTTTCACCTTTTAAAAAAGGAAAATTTATTTTATTAACAATTAACTTTTTTGCTTGTTTAATTAAAATATATATATTTATCAGCGTAGGGTGGCGGTAGATCTTGTATATGAATAAATTAATCTCAACTACTTTTAGTAGTATAGCTGCTATAACAGACTTGGTTTTGAGAATTAAATCCGATTAGGCAAGGTTTTACTTTCTGACATACATGAAGCATCCATTTTCAGGTAAGTGGGTAAAGTTTCATTTCGTATAAAATTGCCAAAACACACACACAGAGAATTAATTTTAAAACGTGCATATGGATAAAAATAAGATATCATTAATCCCACATCTATTGCCCAAAAACTTCAATTAAATGCTAAACAACATTTAAAATATGATCTATGCCTTTTTATTTTGTGCACGTGTTTGTAAATAAAAAAAGAAACATTTACTAAAAAGTGTATAAATTAATAAACTTAATTGCAGCAAGATGCCCCCCCCCCATTATTTTAATATTGTTTGATTTACAATGAGATTATAAGATATATTCTTGAAATTAAAAAAAATATCACATATCTCAAAGGGCACTGGAATACGATTTCAAATTAATGGTGTTATCCTTGAATTTATATTTTATAGTTATTTCACTTTTATTTAATGTGCTTGTGATTACAGTAAAATAGATATAATGAGGGTTAGTCAAAAATTATTCACACTCCAGGGGCCAATATCAGAACATTATCAGGGAAAAGGTTCAACAATCAATAGTACTAATTACAGTGAGATTCTCGCTGAAGAGTTAAAGCCTAAAACGCAGACAAAATGAAGAATGCTATTCAAAATTTTTGTATTGTTGCATGTTAATGCATATCCACACATGTCAATGTTTTCCAAAAAATTCATTATAAAACCACTGTTTGGTCTCCCAAAAGAAGCCCTATGAAGATTCGTGTTTTTGATGAAGAGGTGAAGATAAAAGTGAATTTGTGGTTCACATGTCGTAATATATTTTTTAATATGGAATTATGAAAACTTGTTGACAGACAGACAAAGTGTTCTGAAAAGCAGGGCGATTATATTGGGAAAATGACGTATCTGGCTTTTCCAAAAGTTGATTGAAATAAATTCTACAGCCAGAGTGCGGTTAATTTTTGATTTACTCTTGTACATTTATTTGAAGAAATATTTGCAATTTACAGTAATAAAAAAATAACTGAAACACACAGGCTTATTATATACCTGTGTCTATATATGTAATATATAGGGTATATGAGACATATGTGTTCAAGTGTATCGGTGTTATGAGATAGCGTGGAGAGTAGTGGGTCGTGTGAAAGTCTGTGCTCATATACCCTATATATTAAATAATAAAAAAAATATAGCAATTGTACTACGTTTTTTTTTCCATATCTCATAGCATCGGCAGGAAGGCGAACCCGCAACAACCGTCTGCAACCAACTGCTTGCTTGCAAGGCGACTGCGCTGACCTCTTGGCTAACAACGCTTGACCAATTGCACTATGTTTATTAATAAATAATTCACTCGTATAGATAAACATTTGTAATTAATAATGTGCTTAATTATTACTGTTTCTCAATTTTAAAATTTAAAGTATATTTTGAATCTATGTTATGGAATTAAATAATTTTATTATTGGAAACCATTATAACTGCCCATTTTGGGTGAGATTTTAGTTTATGATCAGTTTTGGACAGAACTTATTAAATAGAATAAAAATACATTTTGCTTTAAAAACACATTGAATGTCATTAAATTTTTTATAATTGGATTTTTGATTTATAAAAGAAGTACAGTCAATAATTTACCCAAAAAAGATAACTTTTATAAGTTTTCATAGGAAAATATTTATGCACATAAAATACTTGTAGTCTAAATACAAATATGTTTAAATTTCTAAAACAGATTAAACTCTATTGATTTTTTTTCTTTTTAAAAAAGTTAAAAGTCCATGATCAACCCATTTTAATTTCTTTGCAAAAAAAATCATTAAAGCAAATATCTGGAAACAAAAAACATTAAAGTCCATTATTATTTTAAAAGTAGAAATATTTTTATAAGATAAATAAAGCAAGATTTTATATTAAATTTTAAAAAAATATTTCTTATGGGTTACATACAGGTTATTGTTCCGATCCTATATTTTGTTAGAACCTTAGTAAGCATAAAATAATCATTCATATTTACTATTTTAGAACTTACAAAAATAAGCAATCTCGTCAAGCGTTGGTGGCCGAGTGTTTAGCACAGCTGCCTTATAAGCAGTTGTCCCGGGGTTCGCTTCCCGGTCGACGCTTTGACACATAAAAAAAAAAAGCAATCTAACAAATATTAATAAGAATCAAATTTAATAAATCCACATCAAATGTAGACAAAACGTTTTTTTTTAATACAGCCAGTAAATAAACAACATAGTCATTTCTAATCATTTTAATCTTTCAACAGGTTGACATTTCCAATCTTCTCCCTGGTGGCAAATTTTGGAAATGCTTAACATTTAATTTTAGTATTTAAACTTTGAAAATTATTCGATTTGATAGATAAAGGAATGCTTACTAATTCTTAGCCACAAGCGCATAAAACAAGAATGAAAAATTGCTCTCCTCATTAATAGCAAGCTTGGTAAAATAAAACCATCTTTAATTAGCCTACTGGAAAAAGAAAGTTCTCTTCTACCTAAATATTGTAATAATCACTTTTAATGATTATCAGCCCATGGAAGGATAAAGATCTTTACAGTACAATCCAGTTTCTGTATCCATAGCTTCTCTATATCACATCAGCAAATTTCCTTATTTCATGCAAACATAATCATGTGATTTCTCTCTTGGGATCTAATTTAAGACTTCAATCATCTCTCCTCATAATAAATCTAGCCCAATTCCATATCAGTTTCCTAATTCTTTCAATAATGTCATATTTTGCTTTCAATCCATTGGTATTGCTCGTACAATACATATCTCTATGCTTCACTGAGTAATCTTGAGACTCTGTATTACTCTTTTGTTAAATGTCCAAGTCTTGGATCTACTCTTTTGTTAAATGTCCAAGTCTTGGATCTATCAGTAAGAACTGAACTTTTATTTTTAAACACAAAAGAAGATATCCTTTTAATATGAGGTTGCTTCTACCAAAAGCCTTGCATTCAAATTTAATTCTGTGATTAATTTCATTCATTATGTTTCCATCTGTATTAATAATATTCTGACTGCTGTTCATTCTTTATTTTCTGCTTCTGAGTAAATCCATTTAACATTACTTTAACCTTTTCAGTATTTATCTATGATTCTGTTTTCTTATTTTCATCTGATAACCCATGAAATATTTCTTGAATTTCTGAGAAAGTAATGCATCATCTTGAAAATCTAAAAGACTTAAATCTAGGTATTTATTTATTACTTTAGCTTCTCATTTTGATCCACAAAATACTTATAAAGCTATTATAATAAAATTTTGGGGATATGAGATGACTCAGTTGTACATCCTTGTGAATGTTAATTTTCTTAGTGATACCATGTAAATTAATCACTGCTGCTGAATTTTAAAAAAATATTTTTGGTAAAATGATATTCCCCAGCCAGTATTTTGATAGTTCAATGGGTCAATCACATTGAAAATGATTAAAAGATCAGATGCCTTCTCATAGTTTTATAGTTAAGTAGAGATAAAAGGTGACATCCGAAGGGTTGCATTAGATCCTAAGATCTAGGTGCAATTCTCTCAGATTCAAAGTTCCTCACTGATGAAGGCCATAAGCCAGAAACTAGTCTGGACATATTGGATGAGTAGGCACTAGATAGGGATTTTATGCACAAGTCTTCTGGCATCCATTGATTACTCTGGCTTGCACTGAGTGAGACCATTGTATGGAGAGTTTTGCCTGTTTTAATTCCAAATCATAATGACAATTCATATAAATTGATTTTTTTATAACTTCTGAATGCGATCTATTATGCGAAAACTACTTTTAAATCCAGCTTGCTCTTTTAGTTGGTCTGAGTTCAAAATTTACTGTGGACGAGTTGTATTTATCTTTGTAAAAATTTTGCATAGCTTTGCAATTTCTATTTTCTTTAACCTTTCTTAAATATCAATATTACTGTTGCCTTCTTTCAATATTGTCACATCTTTGATATATATATATATGTATATATATATATTGTACCGTTATACGGTACAAATATATTGGCATCCGGTAAGATATTTAAAAGCTATAGAAAAAAGTAAATTTAGCGATCTTTTAAAAAAAAAAAAATTTTTAGATTTTTTTTCTGATTAGTATAATTTATTTTTAAAAAAAAACGTACAATGAAAGTTAAAATTGTCCTTGTATTTTTTTTTATGTAATTAAAAATAAAAGTTAAATTGGAAAAAATAAATGACATGCAGATTACTGATCCAGATAAATTAAAAGAATTTCAAAAGTAAAAAGATTACAATTAGAAAAATCTTTTTAATAATTAAAGATGGCAGAATTATGCTAAAAAAATAATAACTTTGTAACTTAAATTTAAGAGAAAGTGTAGAAGATTATTATCTTATATGCTGCTAAAAGAACAAACAAAAGATATGCGCAGAAGTTTCAAAACTGGATCGGGGTATAAAAAAAGGACAACCTCGATCTAGGTCTTCTCTATACCTTCTAGTTACGTGTCTGAAAGCTGGAGGTTTCCGTGAGCATAACCTGTGGCAGTAATAGACATCTGCACAGGTATGCCACTTGCAGTACCCAGTCATCAAGCAAGCAATGGAGATGGGCCTTGTGAAGACTGCTTTTTGCAATAAAAGGGTCACAACAACCATGCCTTTTCTCCGTGAGCATAACCTGTGGCAGGAATATACGTCTGCACAGGTACGCCACTTGCAGTACCCAGTCATCAAGCAAGCAATGGAAACGGGCCCTGTGAAGACTGCTTTTTTCAAAAAAAGGGTCACGACAGTCATGCCTTTTCTCTGGTTATAGAATGAAACAATAATGGAAGATGCCAGCAGAAGAGACCAATGGAAATTTTTAGGAGCTCGAGATTCCAAAAACACACACCAACTTACCGGTAAGTTAAGAGTAACTTTTCCTAATTGTGACAAAGTTTGCAAAC
Source organism: Epiperipatus broadwayi (assembly GCA_028023455.1). NCBI lineage: Eukaryota > Metazoa > Onychophora > Udeonychophora > Euonychophora > Peripatidae > Epiperipatus > Epiperipatus broadwayi. The sequence continues at coordinate 1,968,932 of JAQFVV010006359.1, read as the reverse complement.
AATTAAAAAAATATATATATTGATATCAAAATAATCCCGATCAAGACTTCAAATTTTATTCTTTAAGAGACTTGTGTACCCAAGAACTATAATCATTGAACTGGTTTTTTATTATTAATTAATTCATATCTAAATTAGCGTGTGTGTCATCTTTCCAATTAATTAAATCATAATGTTTTTGTTTTTTATTATTTATATTTTAATTTGTTAAAATAAAAATCTTTATTTATAATACCCCTATTCATTGTACGTTATTAATGATTATTAATAAATTTATTAAAGTTAATTATGATTTGAAAATATAATTTACCTTGCCACCACTGTACCGAAACTCAATCCTCTGGAGTTTCTAGATAATGTCGTCGTAGCTAAATAAATAAAAAAGGGATGTTTGCCAGTGAATTCTAATATGGAATTCTGGCATCTTTCTAATAAATTAAAAGCTGGCTTACTTTATCCCATTATTTTAGTAGCTACATTAGTTAAAAGAGTGTTGTGTAACCAGGAAAATAATTGCATCCATTAAATCTTACTGAATTGTATGACAAAACAAATTTAATAGATAGGATGTAATTTGGTCACCGAGTACGAGTAGTTAACTCGTTTAAAACACTAAAATTGTAGTGGACATTACAATATATATATATAGTTTTGCCAATAATTTTTCTGTTTCTTCTACTACTTCTTTTAAAATATCAATAACAATACCAATATTTCCTGGAGCTTACAAAAAGTGTTATAACTGTAGAGATTAATTGGTTTTCTAATTTTTTATTATTATTTTTTTAGAGTACTTTCTTGTATTTCATGATGCCATACTTTTTAATAATAATTCAATCATTCCATCTTATTGCTCAGACAATTTTCCTTCCAATATCAAGATGTTTATTATTTTTGATTTTCTTCTATGGCATTCCTTGCCAATTGCCAATTCACTTATATTTTGTTATATTATTCACACTTTTTCTTATCTTTTTATAGAATTTCATATGTTCAATTCTTTATATATATATATATTGTATGTGAGCATAGTTTAATTTTTCTATGCTATTTCATATGTTCAATTCTTTATATATATATATATTGTATGTGAGCATAGTTTAATTTTTCTATGTATGCGCATATGTATATTTTAATTTTTAATTTTGGATTTTTTATTTTTATATTTATTTTAATTTAAATAGAATTTAAGCTTGATTAGGTGGGAATGTAGTTTTTTTTTTGTTTGAATTTTGTCATTGATTGGGTAGATATTATGTGTTAAATTTTGTGACCAATCAGGGGGGTTTTGTTAAATTTTTAATCTTTTACTAAATCTGTAATTTTTGATTATCGCCATTTTACTGTGTATTTTTTTTTCTTTCTGATGAAAACCAGTCCTCTGGTTGAAATATAATATTATTTATTGGATTTATAAGTCTTTTTTTTTTTATATATATATGCGCCATCAATAGAAATTTTTTTTGCCAACATTTCAATGGAGAAAATTACCTAATTTCTTGCTGGGCACATATTTTTGTCAGTAAATCTGATTTATCCACTACACAGAAAATCAATTGAGACTTCAAGAAATATAGCAGCATCATTTCTATTTAAGTATGCTTGTAATGTCTACCATGATCTTAAAATTTGATTGTGCATCTAGTGATACTAAGGAAGGTTTAGTTAAATTGCCATTAAATTCTCACTTAAGCTTTAGAATCATAATCATATTGATTATGAGTCTATTTAAATAGTATTTGAGTTATGTTCACTGGAATATCAATTGATATCCCAGGGCTGCTGATGATGTCAAGCTAAGTGACAGAAACATGTATCCAGCAAGAAAATAGTTGGGTTTTTTCAATAAGCACTATTAAACTGAAATATACAAAAAATGTTTTCATACAGGCATAATTAAAATAACATTAGTATTATTCCATATTTATATTGGGTTTAATTAATTATATATACATAAAACGATATTTGTTATCTATCAATAATCTTGAAAGCCACACTTCATTTAGAAAGTACAAATAAATAGACTGCTGAAGATCAATTCAAAAGTTTTGATTTATTTATACAGCATTCTAGTTAAAAACATGTTATTCAACACTTTACAGAAATCAACTCATCAAAGTATTACTTCAAAATAAAATCAACATTTTAAATGGTGAGAGATAAAATTAAACACAGCAGCGATCCAAAAGATAGTAACAAGACTAGTCTTTTAAGCAGAATAAAACCAAAGACCAGAATAAGCACATTGAACCATGGAATCATTTGTTATTTATAGAGATTGCTATTCTACTTTGGTTATTGTGAAGACTACAAAATTATCATGTTCTTTTGAAAAGTAGTTACATTTAAATGTTGAAAAAGCAAGAATATTTATTCAAACCTTAAATTATAAGCTACATAATTCAGAAATATTAAAGAAAAAATAACATGAGTGAAAAACTCTGAAGATAAAGGGTAAAGTAAGAATATGCCACTTGCAGATAATGTACAAGATTACAATTTTTTCAATACTATATTAAGTGTGAGAGAGAATAGTGGTCGCTCTGGGAGATTTAGTACAATAATATAATGGCAGTCAGAGTTAAAGATCTATGAATCATAGATCACCTCTGTCATTTTCAGTGTTCAAATGTCATGTGACTCCATCACACCATTTATTTACTTATTCATATTTTTTAAGACCACAAAACCCAACTGCTGAATTATTAACTAAAATCAGAGATTATAGGTCCCAGCTTCCACATCAATTGTATGTTATATACTATCTTACTTCTCAATGAAATCACTAAAGCACATCCAGTGATTTAGTGCAACTTAGAGTGACAGGCTCTGGATTTAAAGTCCTGGGATCAATTCCAAATCTGACATTTCTGTCTCTGGAATTTTTCATTAATTCCCAAGCAATAAAGCCGTTCAATCATTTATTTTAACTATTGTGTTCTCATTTATAAAATATCAATTTCAGGCCACTTTTTTAAAAATATATGTTATTAAATGAAATAAACAAACAATAACTAAAAAAGCAATCCTATTTTTTCCCCTATTATCATCCCCAGATTATAATTGTTTAGCCTGGAATAGAAAGACTAATTTTTACAGCTCGAAACCATACTCGATTGCTTTATATATACATCCCTAATAAAAGGGGAAGGCGTAAGAAGAGGTACGTGTTTTTCAAATTTAACAATTATTATATACAATAAATGTACAAAATATATACATGTGCACATACATTAACATTCACAAAATTTAACGGCTAATTCCTCACTAGAAAGAGAATATATTTTACTTTAAGTCATTATTACGCTGTATAAAATGGGGGGTAAAAAATCCTATAATAATTTTCTTTTCACTAAATAGATCCATTTCATATGAATATACGTAAGCGTGCATATTAAAGTTTATAATTTTGAGATACATAAACAAATTAGAGGATTTTTCTTAAGTAATAGTAAATTACGACTGACGATTTTAAACACTATCGCTTGTTCGTGTTACCCTGTTGCCTAGTTTACTCCATTTACCTTCGGACAGAAATCTTGCATACATTAATAAATAAAATATACGGGATGATTCTTACCTTACAGATTTAAATCAGTCCAGAACTTCATTCGCTTTTTTTTTTTTTACTTAATAATGTTTTTTTTTAATAATTCACAAAAAAAAAAAAAAATCCGGCCCACACTGTCTCTTCCACTTATGCATCCAAACGGGAAACTTCTATGTATGTTTCCACTAACTGTTTAAAAAGTACAGTCTTTATTTAAAATCTGCAGCACGCATTTAAAGCGTTTATGACGTAACAAAAGCAAGCTGCCTAATACAAAAGTAGCTACGGTACAAGCCCGATGAGGATTTAAAATTTAATTTACACTAGCAAATTCATTATTTAAAACATTGGTCTCACATTTTCACAGAAAATGTAAACTAAAATTAGATTTTTTTTTCCCCATCCTCTCTAATGAGATGTTCGAGAATTAAATCTTTTAAAAAGCAGTAACTGAAATCTTGGAAAACTAAGCCACATTTAAGATGCGATTACAACTCGTAACAAAACTTCAAAATTTTTATCTTAGTTTTAAAAATAATAATAACGATCAGCCACATAGAAATAAATACCATGAGATAGTTTTTACATTTTAACCATTTTTAATTACTTTCGATCAATTTTGAGATTGGAGTAAATTTAATACCAAGAAATCTTTCAATACAGTACTATTTTAGCAGGCATGCTGGGTAACATTTTGGATCTAACTAACAATGAAGCCAACAAAAGTGAAATAAATTAACCCTTTGCCAAACATAACGTATAACAAATAATTTACTTTTATATATTTTCCATGCTTAGAATAAAATTCTAACTATAATTATATAATCGGAAAACCACCAAATAAAACTTGGACTACGTTTTTAGGAAGCTATCAATATTTTTTTTCTAAGCAAGCTGGTCCTTTTCTACCTCAAATAGCATTCCAATTATTGATTGATAATTGGATATCTAGCTTTTCTTAAAAGACAAAACAAGAAAGAATACCATAAAATTTTTCATCAATTAGAATTTATAAAACATCACATGAACCACAAAACATTATATGATCCCTGCTTACACAATTTGCTATTGATTATTAAACTTCCAACTAGACGACATAAATATACTGAGAGTAATAGATTACCAATGAGAACTTACTATATCTGATTGGAAATGTCATTTCCACTATTGCTCACGAAGTTCTTTACTATGTAGGAAAAAATAATGGCAGTTTCACTCACCCACATGCATTATTAGTATAATATAACGATTTAAATACTCAAAATATATAGAGCTGCTATTTAGAAAGCTAAATAAAGTGCTCTTTCCAAAACCTTGATTCTTCTTGCATCACTAATAAAAATGCATGTTATACTCCATTTGATGATGTATTGTGCATGTTTTTGAACAGTGATAGTGGCAGCTCTAAAGTTCAAGGGTCATGGATTATTGCCTCAGCTGCCATTTCCTGTGATCGAATTTCTTATAAACTGCTGACTAGTAAAAATTTCTACTGAGACAAGACAATTTATGATGACAGGAAGTAATATGAAAATATATAAAAATGGTGCATTAAGAAGGATTGAATTTCTCGAATTTTATAAAATCATGCAAAAAAGAATTGATAATGATATTAAAAAAGTATAATTATGAACTAGCTAGGAAAGTTATACAAGAGAATGAAAGTCTCAAAAGCGTAAAACATCTTAGTATTGGTAAGAAACTCATTTCTGCAATGAGAAAAAAAAAAGATGGAACTATTACTAAAAAAAAAAGAGATGACATCATAAAATGTGTAGAAGAGTTCAATCAAGAACTGTATGTAGAGGAATAAAGAACAAGAAAAAATAGCTACTACAACTACTTCTATGTCTTCTGAATTACCCATGATTTTAAATGAAGAAGAGAAGCATGCAATTCAATTTATGAAGGAAAAAGCTTCAGATAATGATGAAATTATAATTAATATTGTAAAAGCAGGTGAAGAAATAGAAAATCTTTTGCAAAAATCATATACCAAATGTCTAAATGATAAAGACGTATTAGATGATCAGAAGAATGCACTATTAGCATTTTAAAAAGGCAACAAAAAAGATATCAGAATTTACAGACTTATCAGTCTTTCATCAATTCTATATAATTTTTTTACCAAAGTAATTACAACTTGTTTATAGTGAACTTTGGATTTTAACCAACCAAAAGAACAAGCTGGATTTAAAGATAGTTTTAGTGCAGTGGATCATATCCAAGTATTGAGAGAAGTTATAGAAAGGAACAATGAATACATTATGCTTTGGATTTGTAGATCACCAAAAGGCATTTGATTGTGTAGACATTTTTTTAGTGGTTCAAGTATTGGATCATCAAAGTATAGACTCAGGACTCAGAATATTGTCATATTCTGAAGAATATTTATAAATATGCAACAGCAATAATTAGATTACATAATGATACTAAAAAGATTAACACTGAAAAGGGTATATGACAGGGTGATTCCATATTGGCAAAACTTTTTACAACAGTTCTGCAATAAGTATTTTGTGAATTAAAATGGATGGCTAAGAAAACAAAGTAAATGGGAGATTATTTAAGTCATCTAGATTTTGCAGATGATATCATTATTTTTGAAAATAATGTTTCAAATCTTCATGAAATGTTGCAAGAGTTATCAGATGAAAATATGATTAAAGATAAATGTTAAAAAGACTAAACTAACGTTTGGTGGATTTTCTTTAAAAAAGAAAATAAAGATTGATAATGATAAGTTAAAAGAAGTTAACAACTACAAATACCTTGGTCAGATTATTACTACAGATGGAAATATAATGGATAAAACTAATCATAAAATTAAACTTGATTGGAGCAATCTGGTGACAATAAGTTAATATTAAATGCAAATATGCCTATGTGTTTGAAAAGACAAGTTTTTAATAAATGTATTTTTTTTAAAGCATATGGAGATATGCTAGGAATAACAAAAAGAGAAAATGAAATACATGGTCAAGAAAAGAAGCAGTTGCTTTTAACATTATTGAAAGAACTAAGAGACTGAAGTGAGGTTGAGTAGGACATATTGACAGAAGAGATGATAATAGATAGATAGCTGAAATTTTAAACTGGATTCCAAAAGATTGTAAAAGTCCTGGAAAGTCACCATATGTGAGATGGACAGATGAAATAAAGACATGTGCTGGGGTGATGTGAAGAGGCTAGAGATTGGAGAACATGGACTGACATTGGAGAGACCATCCTGCAGTGGATTGATATATCATCATCTTTGTCAATCATCATCAATCCACTGCAAAATAAAGATCTCTCCAGGTTCAATCCAACTTATCCAATCTCTAGCCTCTCTTTTCCACATCATCCCCACACTTCCTTTATTTCATCCATCCACCTCCCATACGGTCTATCTATTATCATCTCTTCAAGCAATATGTCCAGCTCCACTCCACTTAAGTCGCTTAATTCTTTCACCAATATCAGCAATCCCTGTTTGTTCTTTTACCCATGTACTGTGTTGTCACTCTCTTCTTGTTACTCTTAATATGAATCTTTCTATGCTCTGAAGCCTCTGTATTGCACTACTAAGTGTCCAATTCTCAGATCCATATGTAAATACTGGTATAAAACACATTTATTAGAAATCTTTTTCAAACACACAGGCATATTTCTTCTTGATATTAAATTATTTTTATCAAAAGCACTCCAACCATGTTTAATTCTATGATTAATTTCATCCATTATGTTTCCATCTGTAGTAAGAATTTGACCAAGGTATTTGTAGTTGTTGACTTTTTTTAATTTATCATTATCAATCTTTATTTTCATCTTTTGAGCAAATTCATTGAATATTACTTTAGTCTTTTTAACGTTTACCTTTAATCCTACTTTTTTATTTTCATCTGATAACTCTTGCAACATTTCCTGAAGCTCTTTTGCAAATGGCTAAAAAAGAAAAAATCGATATATATATATATGTGTGTGCGTGCGCGCGCACGATATATTGGGCTGACATATTACTAAAAGAGATGATAATAAATGGGCAATTGAAATCTTAAACTGGCTTGTCAAGAGATTTAAAAGACACAGAAAGAGACCACATGTGATATGGATGAATGAAATAAGAAAGTGTGCAGAGGTGGTGTGGAGAAGGGAAGTTAAAGATCGAAGAAGATGCATTGAACTTGAGAGACCTTCATCCTGCAGTAAATTGATAATGGTTGATGATGATGATACTAACCATTCTACCACTACGTCCTTCAGTTTCAAGAAAAAACTTTTAACTTTAATTTGGAGGTAGGGATAAAAATAAAGATAATTTCAGATAGTAATGTGTGTGCGTGCATTAAAATGCTTTAAGAAATGGAGGCTTTTTAAAATACAGAGGATAAAAATAATAAAACTTTTATTTAAAGCCAACTGTCTTGATCGCCAGTTTTAAAGTATTACCTTTTTAATGATCAGAAATCACCTCTGTCAGGAAATCCACTTCATTGAGACAACGATCAAAGTGGGAAACATTTAAAGGTGGATATCTGAGAAAATTAGTTTTACTTTAGTCAAGAGATTGAAGAATGGGGGGAGTGCAAAAAAGTTCTTTAAATTTAAATACTTAAATAAACATTTTCCACAATATAAAAATCTACATAATCATTATTATTAATATACTTTTATATATTTCATCAACTAATTTTTATGGAAAGGGAAGGAATAACAATATTTTATCAAATATCTCTTCATATAGCTGTTTTAGCAAGCAGTGTCATGGAACTTAGGATTTGAATCTCGGTATAACAGTATGTTGTTAGGTGACTGAAGGTTTCTCAGCGATATTAGATAAGTATTAACTAAACCAATTACCTACTTATTTACATTATAGATATAAGAAGGAACGAAATCATTATATCTTCATCAATCTAACCAAGTTTCACTTTCATTCTTCACCATTCGAATGTGGAGAAATACAGGGGATATCTTTGCTGCAGGTAAGATTTATTTTTCTTACCTATACTAAAATAACTAATTGCAACTCTCCTAACAATATACAAAAACATCAAAGATTAGCCCATAAAATAAATACTGTATTTTGTAAACTTGGCATGTAGTTGCAGATTCTGAAGAGAACTGGGTGTTATTGTTGTTGTTTTTTACTAATTTGTGAGTGTCTGAAATAAGGCTGTTTAAAAATATATATATCACGAGATGTGCATATAAAGAATATGATTCTTCTACCAATAGGAGTGAAAGTGGCTTTATATATATATATAATTTTTATGAAAATGAAATCAACTCCATTTCACCAATCTATTGGGACTTGTACTCTCTAGATAAAAACGTATTTTCTAGCAAATACAATATAGCTAGTTGAAGTGACTATGGTCTGCTATTTAGAAAACCCAAAATCCCACATCTGCTTGCCATTTTTAAAAACATTTTTAAAGATTAACTCAAACTGGATTCAAACTTCAGATGGTAGTGAATGCGCTAAATGTATAAATCGAATAAGATCAGCAAAATCAGATTATTATTTCTGTCAAACTATTGGTGCACATAAATAAACAGAAGATTGCAAGAGATAAAAACTACTAAAATAGTTTGAAATAAATATAATATTTATACATTGAGAATTTCAAAATGAATGTAAATCACATGGACTTGGAAATAGCTACACATATCCGGCATCAATACTGCTTTAATTAAAAATTAAATAATGAAACTAAAAAAAACCTTTATTTTGAAGACCCACCAATAACATTATTGCCCTGTGGGGTTTGTTACAATAGCAAAGTGACCAATTCTGCATTTCTAATGATCTAACTTCCTATGAATTCTCCGCATAATAACTCAGTCATTATTATTGTTGTTGATGTTGTTGTCATTATGATTATTATATTGTTATTGTTGTCAACATTATTATTATTAACAATAATAATTAAATTTGCGATGTACAGATAGTTGAAAATTGAAATAAATCGAGATACTGTCAAATCTCTAGCGCTCGTTATAATACTATGACAGCCAATCAGATGTCAGGGATAGCTGTCCAAATGACACCCAAACCTAAACACACAACAAAGATTTTACGAGAAAAAGATGACCACCACCCTTTTCTCTACTTCTCTTTCTATATATCTAAGCCAGTTGTAAGCATTTAGGTTTGAAAGCTTGAAACTTTAAATATCTTCACAATTAACTCACTGAGTTTAAACCGTAAATGTATAATGAGCGCTAGAGATTTGACAGTATCTCGATTTATTTCAATTTTCAACTATTTGTGCTTTGCAAATTAAAATATTATTTACATACTTTACTGCTTGTTATGTATTCTAAAAACTACATTGCAGTAAATCATAGGATTTCGTGTTGTACGTTTATGGTTTAGACTCAGTGTGTTAATTGTGAAGATATTTAAAGCTTCAAGCTTTCAAACCTAAATGCTTATGACTGGCTTAGATATATAGAAAGAAAAGTAGAGACAAGTGTATGGCTTCCCTTTTCTTGTAAAATCTTTGTTGTGTGTTTAGATTTGGATGTCATTTGGACAGCTATCCCTTACTTCTGATTGGCTGTCAGTTAAGTATTATAATGAGTGCTAGAGATTTGACAGAATCTCAATTTATTATTAACAATGTTATTTGATAAACATTTCCCCACAATATTCAATTTTATTTACATTGTCCATATAAAAAAAACATTAACATTTTCCAAAGAATGTATGAAAAATAATTCTTTCTCAGCATCCGCATTTTGTTCCAAGCCTTCACGATATGCTCGATTCTTGGGTAATATCTAACCCACTTAATATACATTTTTAAATACATATAACTGATATAATTTAATTTCTTTACACCTACATGATTTGGTGTGTGGTTAAGTGTTAAATTCTGGAATTCTGTGTCCATGAATTATATATAATTCAAACTTTTTATGAACTTCTAAGCAATAAGGTGTTTGATTATTCAATTTCATTAAACAAAAATGGTTACCACAAAAACAGAATAAGTCAAAAATATAGTAATACATGGAGATGAGAGGACAATCACATGATTGGATGTATAAGATAAAAAAAAATAACTGGGACAATTCATATTATCACAGGCAGATAGACGTAGAAATAGTAGAAATAGACGTAGAAAATTTATAAATTCAAAATTTATTTTTTTGTAATATTTTTTCAAACCACATGTATTGGGGCCCACAAATAACTAAGAGGCAAAAATGATCTATGTGTGTATTAACATGTTTCAGTAGTATAGTAGTTAGCACATTTACCAGATATGTTTTTGACCCAGACTCAAATTTGGGTGGAGCTATTTTCTGATAACCTATTCATCTTGAATTAATAAGTCAGTAAGTAATTGCCTGGCTATTCTAAGTAGAAGAGTAATGGTACAACATGAAACTGTTGGTCAGATGAGTATCAATGCAATAACCATATTAGAATCTGTGAAGATAATGCTCTACACCTTTGGATTAAATTTATGAACTGAAGTTAAAAGAAAGTTAATTAGCACAATAATAATTTAGAATGTTAAAAAAGATAAAAACTAAGCATGTTAAATAAAACATTTAAAAACACAAATAAACTTTAGAATTAGTTAAATACCTGACTATTCCAGCATAAGTTCTAATCCTAAAATCTAACATATTTTTTTAAACATGACAAAAATAAGTATCTTCCTGTAAGCTGCTTTTGATAAATAAATAAATAAATAAATATTTGCCTTCCCAATTATCAATAGGCTCTACTGGAAATTGTCTGACACACAAATAGCTTGACAGTTGATTTAGACTAGTGAAAGATTTGTTTATTCATGGCAAAATAAATTACTAAAAAGATCAAATGATATGCAAGTACCAAAGTGATATATAAAACTAATAAGAGGGAGATTGTTGTTTTTTCTCCATTCTTTCCATCAGGAATCAATCCAGGTTTCAAGTCTTGAATCTAATTGCAAAAGCATTACAATAATAAAACAGAAAATAAAATGTAAAATTGCTATAATTTATATATCAGTTTACATATAATCTAATTATATTAGTTTTAATTATTTATAAAATAATCAGTTCTTTAGGTAAAAAGATGTTGAAATATCAAATATCAAGTGTAATAATTTTAATCTTCCTGATAACTTTTAGGTTTGGTTGCTATTTTTAAAGACTAAATAGTTTCTCTTAATTTAGACATGTAAAGTTTATAGGATTGTGCCATTTATTTCTGGATAACATGAAAAGACTTCAACAGTGTAAATTTAAAAAAAAATATTGTTCCATAATTAATATTTATAAAAATTAAAATATATTTCATGACCGTTGAATACCACATAGTAAACAGATATCAAAAATAAGATTTTGCCGAAGTTAGGATTTTTTATAGGGTAATATTATGGCTTTTGAAAGCTGTTAATTAATTGCAGACATTATTTAGTTATTCTAACACCTCTGCTATATATTGATATACGTCAAGATATATTATTGTTTTTTCCTCTCTTATTTCTTAGATGTCATTGTGACAAGATTACATTTTGGCAAAATTAAAACTCCACTTACAGACAACTCACAAACAGGAAAATTATTTAGCATATACATCCAGTCATGAGAAAAACATAGAAAGTGAAGTTATACTATCACTACAGAACAAATCAGAAACAATTAACTTGCAAAATGAAAAGTCCAACATGACAATAAACTTTCATAAAAAATAGTTCCTAATAAGCTATCATAAAAAAAATGAAATAGATATAAAAACAAACAACAAAAGATGTCAGAGAAATTAAAGAAAATCTGAAACAAATATAAGAGCTGATTCCAAAGTGATAGTACATTATGAAAAATCCTAAAACTATAAAATCTTAACATGAAATGCTCAAAACCAAGAATTGCATCTATGAAATACCATGTGAATGTGGAAGAACACATATAAATGGAACTAATTTATTCCATTCAAAAATGATTGAAAAAAGACAAAGCAATAATTCGAAAAGAAAAGACGGGTGTATTTAAAGTAACAAATTATGCATGTATCAATGAACAGATGTTGCACTGGGAAACACAAAAATTTTGGAGAGAGAGACACATGTAAAAAAAAAATTATAAAGAAACTTCTCACATAACAATGATATATAACAACAAGAGTCAATTTAATATGATAATTCAAACCACTTATTATCTTTGTCTTTAGAAAAGCAAATATATATATATATATATATATATATATATGCTTTTCTAAAGACATCAATATATATATATATATATATATATATATATTGATGTGCCATTAGAGTACTATTTTAAATTCAGCATTCAAAAATTTAAAGGTCAGTGATTTAATTCTTTGTTAGACTATCAGTAATTAGGCCAGCAATACCAGAAGAAGAGAGAGAATAATACTACACGAAATAGTGTTTTATGTTAGCCTTTATGTTATTATTAAGAGATGAATATATTAGAAAAACTATAAAAAGTAAGTAAAATATCATCACCACAAACTTTCAGATAAATTGTGTAAGATTTGAAATACAGGCATTCTTATACCTGGAACTTAATTGTAAATATAGAAGATTTGAACTCAGACTTTCAAGCAATCTTCAACTATCCACACTATATACTGCTGATACACATGACTACACATATGTAGAAAAATTAAATAATCACCAATATAATATTTTGTGCTAAACCAGCAGTCATCAGTTGGTCCAGATTATCATCTCCCACACACACACACACACACACACACACACACACACACACATATATATATATATATATAAATAATCAGTGCTCAGTTTATATTAAAATAGAAAATCTTTATAATTTAATGGACATGCTTCAATCCACTTGAACTCTTCATCCATCCACACCATCGAAAATCTGATGATAGTATTCCCAACATGGGTATGACAACAATATTGGCATTGGCATGGGATTTGGACATTTGATCATCAGATTTTCGGTGGTGTGGATGGCTGAAGAATTGGAGGTTGGAGTGGACTGAAGCCTGTCCATCAAAGTATAAAGATTTTCTAGCTTAATATAAACTGAGCACTAATTATATATGTGTGGGAGATGATAATCTGGACTAACTGATGAGTGCTGGTTCAGCATGAAATACGTATAATGGTAAATATTTATCTTTTATGTGTATCAGTAGTATAAAATAGTCTGGACAGTTGAAGGTAGCTTGAAAGTCTGAGTTCAAATCCCCTATAATTAGATAAATTGTGTGTAAAAACAATAGTATAAAAATAGCTTATTCACCTTCATATCCACAATTGAAGTTTAAATTATAATCCAAATAAAATTTGGAAATTTGTTTCATGTTATAATCAGATTTAAGTTTTTTTCAGCTAATTGACCCTCATCTATCCAAACTTATCATCTAATATTGATCAGTTAACTGTTTTTTATCTACTAAACAAGAATGGATGTTGGCTCAAACCTGCAACATCCAACAAGTTACAGACTTAACAACATTCTCTCTTTCGTTATTCTTTTATGCAGAACTGTTGGAAGTTTTTGCTCTTTAGTGGCATATTTGAGTCACTCTATCTTACATTCTATCAATACAAGATTATTTATAAATTACACATTATATATACATTATTAAAAAAAAAATCACGTGCGTAATGAACAAACCTAGTAATGGTTTTATTGAATTTGGAAATATATAAAAGGAAACTAATTTATTTATTTTTTCAATAATTGAAAAAATTTTCTCAATAAATAATAAATTTGCTCAGTAATATATTTTTTAATAAACATATATATGGATATTTCTGAATAATAAATATTTCCCATACTGTATACAATAATTCAGGGTATCTAACTAAAAACAATTATTTTCTTTATTTCAATACAAATATGACCAACAAAACACATAATCACCATTTCCTATCTTATATAAGCTGTTCTTAACAGTAGCAAACATTAAAGCTTTATTGTTAACTAAATATGTAAAAGGTGGCTGCTGGAGGGTTGCATTATATTCTTAGATCTAGGTGCAGTGCTCTCAGATTCAAGACACCTCACTAATGAAAGCCACAAGCTAGAAACTATTCTGGAAAGTATACAGAATATAAAATATATTTGTATTTAACAATAAAATGTATACTTTACATTTAAGTCTTTTTATTTTTTTAACTGACCTTTTTGACATTGTTTAAGTGATAATTTCTTTGCCAATTACATATCACTCACTACTTAAACATTTATCTAGCATTATTTTTTTTTCCTTTTTATTTTATTACAAATTTAATCAATTGTGGAGACTAAATATTAAAACATCAGCAATGAAAATTATTTTTTTGTTTATTAATAAAATTCCATTCCAATGCAATGTCTGTCTGTCTGTCTGTCTGTCTGTCTGTCTGTCTATCTATCTATCTATCTATCTATCTATCTATCTATCTATCTATCTATCTATCTATCTATCTATCTATCTATCTATCTATCTATCTATCTATCTATCTATCTATCTATCTATCTATCTATCTATCTATCTATCTATCTATCTATCTATCTATCTATCTATCTATCTATCTATCTATCTATCTATCTATCTATCTATCTATCTATCTATCTATCTATCTATCTATCTATCTATCTATCTATCTATCTATCTATCTATCTATCTATCTATCTATCTATCTATCTATCTATCTATCTATCTATCTATCTATCTAGCTAGCTAGCTAGCTAGCTAGCTAGCTAGCTAGCTAGCTAGCTAGCTAGCTATATATATATACTGTACTAATAGTTATTGTACAGCTGGATGATGCAATATAAGACATAAGCTTGTGGTTTAAGACCTGTAGAGATCCCTACTATCGCATTTTATAAGCATGTTCTTGAGGCTACAGCCTTAATGAATATTACAAAGTTATTATAGAAACTATTAGGTATTTACAGTTACGAGGAAGATTTTATCATAGTGTCAAAACTATCATTTAAATTGAAAAATTTGCACTACAGCTGGTGTGTAGATATTATTATTTATGTTAGAATCAATATAAACAGTACAGAAAAGGTAATGGGTGGAAAAAGAGGGGGGGGAGGATTGTTACCAATTTAGAAAAGATAATGGGGGGGGTTGTTACACATTTATTATGCTATTTCCAGTGCTCTTTATAATTGTTATAGCATTTTCTATTCAATTTATTCTCCTAATACAACTGAATCTGAATGCCTTCCAATTTCTCTGAATTACTCAATAAGTCTCTGTTAGATATTTTATTCTATGATATCTACATTTTCTCTCTAAAAAATTAAGTATTCTATATAATTATTTATGTATTTTTGAAATTTGTTTTTTTTTTTTTTTAAATCTTTTCTTAGTGTTTTTTTTTGTTTGTTTTATGAAATATATTTAATTATTCATATTTAATAAATGTTTATTGTTATAAAATGACATTTGATCAATGTTTTGCTTTGCTTATATCTTTTTGCTAATTATTAAATTAAATTTTGATTAATAAAAAAATAATTACTATTAAATGATAAAATATGACTTTTCAAATATATAAATAAGAATTATTTGCTAATAAAACTTACAATTAATAAGTCAATTTTGGTTAAAAATCGTGACTTGAAATATAAAATTTTTTTTTTTTTTTGCAAAGTAAAAACTTTCCTTGAAAAAAATATTTTTTTTGTCAAGCGTTGTTAGCTGAGAGGTCATCGCAGCTGCCTTGCAAGCAAGTAGTTGTTTGCAGACGGTTGTGGGTTCGCCTCCCGGACGATGCTAGGACATATGAAAAAAAAAATCATTTTTTTACATCATCACGATTATCACAAAAAATAAAAAGACATTTCTTGTCCAAAATAGATTTTCAAACAAGTATTAATTTACCATTATTAAAGTGCTGCATATATATATATTATCCTTTATATATACATATGGAAAAAACTTGCAGTCTAAAATAATTAAAAACAACCACCAGATAATATAAGAAAATCTTCTATGATTTACTCTTTTCTCAGGTTTTCAAAAATGAGCACAGTAATGGCTTTAGTTGTGTTTATATATTGGACTATTTCCATCATTTAATATAAGTATTGAATGTCTTTAGAAAAAAAATTAATTTTTATTTAAATATTGTAAATACATTCAACTGTTACTAATAGTACTCATGTTAGTATATGCACAATGTTTCAAGAGGTATTATTCTCCACTCTTCTTCAGGCCAGCAACACCCAAAGAAGAGGGGAAAATAATACCTCTCAAACATAGCAATTGAATGTATTTCGAATATTTAAATAAAAGTTAAATTTTTCTAAAGACATTCAATACTCATATTAGATGATGGAAATAGTCCAATATATAAATACAACTAAAACACCATCATCAGAAACCTTCAGGAAAACAGTAATGGTTATCTTGGGAAATAGAGTAAAGCCAAAATTACGTTATTATTATGATTATTTGAAATAGAATTCTATTGTTGCAAATATCATCTAATAGTTGGCAGAATGAATCTTTCATTGGATAAAAGTAATGATTTAGGCATTAACATTTGCAGACTACCATACCATAAAGTTTTAATCATACAAAGCTGTTTGAGTTAGCAAGTTAGAGTAAATAGGAGATTAGGCAAAAAAAAACATTATGCATTCATTCAAGATTTTTTTTACAGACAAATTTTGCATATTATGTCTGTAAAAAAATCTTCAATGAGTATTTTCTTTTTTTTAGTATTACCATCAACCCTTTCAAAAACAATCATACTTTAAATGCATTTTTTTTTTCTCTAATCTTCTACTTTTCCAAACGTGATTTAAATAAGCATAGACTTATAAAGTGATTCTTCTATACATTTCAAATAATGTAATATATACTTGCAACTCTGAGCAAGTTTTATATAGTTCAAAGGTGGGAAATTGTTTTGGCTCAGGGGCCACAGAGATTGGTGAAGGGCTGCACTGGGGGCCACTTTATGGAAGTAAAGGTTAGCGGAGAGTCGCACCTTTTTTTCATAACAAAATAAACACTGCTTTATTCCTTGTATTACCAAAGAAATATTTGTTTGTCCATTCTTCATTAAACACATGACATTCATTTTCGGAGGGTTCATAGTTTCACTAAAGTTGGAAATGTTTTATATTTACTAATGCAAAGACAAAGATCAACTGGAAAAACACTACACATTGTATCTACACTGTGCATGTGTATTGATGTGGCCATCCTAGTGAAAAATATGAGACAAATCTTCGGCCATGCACAGAAAGGAAATCTCAGTTCAAGGCGGATTTTTCTGATTGTTATGGTGGGCCACATAAAAACTCTTAGCGGGCCACATGTGGCCCTCATGACACTATTTGCCCATCCCTGATATAGTTGAATTCATCTTCTGGATTGTAGAATTTAGTAACAGTATTGCATTGCATAGAATATGTAAGATATTACTTAAATACTACTACTTATAGTGGAATAAATATCACTTGGTACAACTACAGGTTTATCTAATCCATGAATCCTCAATCTATTGTAAAGATAATTTCCATAAATAAAAAATGGAATTTCATTTGCTGATCTAAAGTCTTAGCACAAAAAAGAAATTTAGCACTTGGACTATTTAATGAGTTTTATTTAAATTTCTAGGAATATAAAAATCTCAATCTTTTACTTGTAAATGTTGTCTTAGCAGGAGATTAAAAATTCATGACTTAGATAAACTTATAGCTTTTATGATGTGATTATATTTACAAAAGCACATAACTATCAAGAAAATTCAAGTTTAGAATATATATATATAATCACTGGCATCATTTTCAACCATTATCAATCCATTGCAGCATGATAAAAGTCTCTTCAAGTTCAATCAAATCTTATCTCTAGCCTCTCTTCTCCACATCACCCCAGAACACAATTGTCCATCTATTATCATCTCTTCTAACAATATGTCCAGCCCAACTCTACTTCGATCTCTTAATTCCTTCAATAATGCCAATAATATGTGTTTGTTCTCTCATTTGTGTATTTCATTTTCAATCTCTTCTTGTTATTCCTATCATGCATCTCTCCATACTTCATGGTGATCTGAAGTCTCTGCATTGGTCTTTTGTTAAGTGCCGAAGTCTCAGATCCTTAATTAAGAATTGCAGATAGTAAGTCACTGTTAACTGAAAACAGACCCTTTGATTCCTCTTGGAAGTCTTAAAGAAACTAAGCAGAACAAATTTCTGAATGTTCATTTCATAAAGTCTTTTCATTCCAGCTGTTATTACTGTGTTATTCATATAATATATGAACCATGTTTGGACTGCTCATCAACACGCATTAGCTAGTATGGTGAGTTTATTGGCTTTTTACCTCTGAGTTTAAGAAACATTATAGTTTTCCCTCTTGGTTACCTGATAGCTCTAAACTGAAATATCAGTTGAGTTGTTTTGAAGGTAGAATGAATGATGTGCGTGAATGAATTTTTTTCCTCTAATAGATATTTACAATATATATATATATATATATATATATATATATATATATATTAATGCTAATATTCTCACGAATAAATGAATTGATAATATTCTTTCCAAGAGCTTCCATGTAATAAAAATGTAATAGCAAAATAGCTGGCACTTCAGTACAATAATAAGTACTTTCCTCAGAGCAATCGTAGAATAAACATAAGACGGGAAAAACATTTTGGCAGTTAGAAAAAATCAAATTCATCATCCATTTATTCACTCATTAAATTAACTAATCATGACATCAATTTTAATAAAACATGTATACTGAATAATATGTTCAGAGACTGCTAAAGGAAGATATAGAGGTTTTTAAAAGGCCTAAGAGCATAAATGGAAAATGTGAATTAAAGAAAATTAACAATGTTTAGAAAAAGCTATTGGGGAATAAAATATTTTTTAAAACTTCTCAACCAATAGAATTTGAGAATGAGAAGAAAATAACAGGGGGGGGGATAACGATTTTAAATCTTACCACACACATTCTTATTATTTAAGAAAAAAGCTCTGAGGAAAGTACTTGTTATTGTACTGTAATGTCAGCTACTTAGCTATTATATATATATAATTGAAAAAAAGAAAAAATGGATTGATAGAGTACTTAGATGTGATGAAATTATGAAAAAGATGATAGCAAAAAATAAAGGATAAAAAAAACCCAAAGAAAGATGCTGGTAGATAATCATAAAGAGAGAAGAAGTAGTGTTTGATGGATAGAAATTTTGAATAGGTTAGACTTTTGAGAAGCTGGCCTGGAATGATGTGTAAGACATATCTAATGACAAAAATTACATGGTAGTTATTTAAAAAATATCAGGTGAAAATAAAAAATTGTTTTGATCTGATTTCTTTTGCTTGGTTGTACACATTTGATGCCCTTATTAAAAATTTCGCAGAGATTATTGAAAAATATTGTTGTTTTTACTATAAGTGGTGACAATCTTATACCTCACATGATCACATCCTCACTGATGATGGCCACAAGCCAGAAACTAGTCTGGGGATATTGGATGAGTAGGCACTAGATAGGGATTTTATGCACAAGCCTTTTGGCATCTATTGATTACTCTGGTTAGCACAGGGTGGCACTACTGTATGGAGAGTTTTGCCTTTGTTTACAATCTTATACTTCCCAAATGAAATACCACTTATTTGCTTTTTCAAGCTATTCAAAAGCATATTCATTATTGAGATGTTCATTTATTGATAATTTACCCACTTCTACTATTATTACCAACCTTTGTAAACATTCTATTTTTATAAATCTATTTATCTCATAATATGACTAAAATTCAACGACTTTAGTTTGATCATTTGTGGTTTCTAAATGATGAAGTTTGTCTTCATGTTGATTTTAGTATCATGTCTTCGTTTTTCTTAATGCCCATTATATTATTTCTAAAAGATGTCACATCTCAGATAAAGAAGGTAATGGGTTGGAAAAAATAGATGCTTATATGAGAATGAGAATATTTAAATTGGTTGAGGCTTCTTGGTATATGGTTTTCTACATGTACAAACTACTGACTTCATCTAAGAAAAAATCTATCATCAACATAATTATAATCATGACGCTGAAGATTACATCACAGCAGAAATTCTTACATTTTATAAATTTAACATCCGTAAAAAAGAAAAAAAATAGTATAAATATATTAAAGTGAATTAAATATATTTATTATCCAACAGTTCTTCCAGTATTGACTGAACTTTGAAAAATGTAACTAATGATAAACTTATTGCAGAATTCCCTGTGGCCAATCAAGGATAACATTACAAATAAAACTTTTAAAAACCTTAATTAATTACTTCCTTCCACATCGTAAAGCTTTGCAATATTTTGATTCGTAATACTTCTTTTAGTCCAGTGAAATCATTCTAAGTTTCAAATTATCCCATCATTTAAGCTCAAATGAATGAAATAGGATCACACATATATAAGTCCGTGTAGTAAGAAAGAAAAAACTTCACATATTCAATTCTTCTTTGAATTTACTTCTTTTAAAAAACAAAACAATGACGACAGATTTAATTCAGTAATTTGACTTTACTTTTGTGAGTTTGAAATAAAATAATAAAAGATTAGATAGAAGAAAGCATAGTGGTAATTACGGACTTTTATTTTCTGGAAAACAACCATAATTATAATAACAATAGGTATACAAATCACAAGTGAAAAGTACAATTCCCTCCTTCTTAGTCATTCATACTAAAAATAAAGGTAACAGTTAGTCTTCGTCAGTGCATATTAAAGTAAAACATCCCCTCCCGTCGGTCACAAAGAGCCATCTTATTATTAGGATTTTAAACTGTTATCTCATCAATCTGGTATGTTTGCTTACATAGCCAATAACTTTCAGAGTTCCATAAACTATTAAAACTCTTAGATTAACTCCTTAGATCTTTTTATATAGATATATATATAGCGATACATGTGTTTCGTAGTATTTTTTACTATGCTTACTATCCCACACAGTCATGACACCAGGCAGCCTAACAGTTTAAAATTTGGTTATGTATACATAATTTATTTTTTTATTAGAAGAACTTTGTAGTTATAAGACTTGAAAAGTGTTTAAACTATTATTTCCAATTTGAGGTTAAACACTTTTATTGTGATGTTATGTATCCATCTTCACTTTCTTTATTTATTACTATTGTCTATCATGATATTATATTTTCCAGTTTTTAATTTTTTATCTGTGCACCCCTATCACCGGTACAATATCATAACCATCCATAAGGATAGAATGATTACATTTTGCAACCATTTTTCAAATGATTTAAACAAAAATACATTAAAACAGGGTGATCATGTGATGCTTATTGGAAAAAATACATCAAATAAGTTAACTTTATATGTATAATGATATATTTAAAAATTTCAGTGCCATCACATATTTTTGAAACATGTAAACAAAGATATATGAGAAGAAAAAAAAACAAATGACATCCAAGATGCTGATTTTGTACTCAACCAGCACTCATCAGTTGGCCATGTTCACGATCCATGACTTCATCATTTATTCAGAACTTATAAATAATAAATTATTATCATTTGATTTATAAATATCAAATTTTCAACACTCACAACTTTGACACCAACAACTTCATGTAAATGCATTACTGATAATTATTAATCATATATTAAACTAGAGATGATCCCTATCTGATGTAACAACATTAAATTACACATCACATTTAAAGAGTAGTATCTGTATTTTTGTAGCGATATCAACATCTTAAAATTGAAGTTTTAAAATAATAGTACATGATTTAGAAATCAGTTTTTATATCAATTATAGATCCATTAGAGAAATAACCTAGTGAAGGACTTTAAAACAGTCCATTTATCTAGATCCCCATTTACCAATAATTTTTAATGCTATGTTAGTTGGCCATGAGTTGACTACTTGAAAACAAAACTCTAAGTTATGCTAGTAATCTAAAAAAAAATCCAATATTTACCATAGTCTTGAATCCCAGGTCATAGACAGCATATATGCTACCATTATGTTGTAAATGCTTTCTGATACCAATATCCATAGCAAATTCTTTTACTAAAGATAAGTGCCAATGTTTACATAATAAAGAACTGTATTATCAAATTGGTCATTTCTTGCCATTACTTTATCATGATTTATTCTGCAATCTTATATTAAGATTTATAATAGAAAGTTAATAATATAAAACATTAGAGCAGTATTTGTGGGTTTATAAAGAGCTTCTGTTTAGACACTCAATTAATGCAATAAAGAAGAATTAGAAAGACCATAAAACCAAACAATAAATTTTTTCAATTTACTGGATATAATATTATAGAGTCCACTGTTACGAAATGAAACTTTTGTTGGAATGAATATGTAAAACAAATGAACAATGCTAGACTTTCTACAAAAAGTGTTTAACAGTAAACTTGAGTGTGACTTTTATAGTGGAATTAAACTCCATCTACATTACAAGGATTACCCCCAAAGACTTTTATAAAAAAGTGTAATATTGACTCCTTCTAATGGGAAGATATGGTAAAGAATTGAATACATTGCAAAGTTACAATTAAACATAATATTGAAGTATTTCAAAAAAAAGTTTTCTGCTGAAGAAATTAAGACAGCACTTCAAAATATCAAATAAATCGAATAGTCCAGCATGTTTTACATATGAACAACAAACTTGTGTTTCACAGATTGGTTTATATTGTTACTACAGAACTCTTTCTAAAACAATTCTTTTTTTCTTTCCTGGGAGTCTGAATGGTCACACTCACATTTTGGAGTAGCTTCTATATGTACATACGTATTAATAGAGCTTCGGTTACTATAACAACATGCAATAAAGATGTTTTACGATTTAATGAAGCTAAAAAAGCCATGCTTTAATTAATAAAATACATCCTGCATATACCTAAATAATTTCTTTTGTGATATTGTAGATAACAAAGAGAGAGAAATATAAGCTTCTGTTCTTTATTATAAATATTCCTGAACAAATATTCGTAAAACTTACATTACATATCATTTATTAAAATTAATTATAATAAGGCTTTTAAAATAGGATTTGAAATATTCCTATTTTAAGATATGTTTAGTAGTTGGCTATTCTTAACTAAAGGGTAAAACAAAGATAGAAAAAAAATCAAATCTTATTATGTAGTAAGAGGTAAAATATGGTTAGAGTCAAATGCAGACAAAAACTAGTCCTTACCTTGGGTGAGAGTGATGTAGTAAAAATTATACTACAGAAAAATTATTCATTAAGTAAATAACATCTAGTCTAATGAATAATAAAAATTACTACTATACTTCCAAAAAGTAGTTGTATCTAAACTTGTGAGGGCAGTAAATTTGAACACGTGTCAATTGAACTGCAGTAATTCGCTATCTATACATACTAAATAATGATAAAGGTATGTGTAAGAGATTGTGATCTTGGCCAACTGATGTGTTCAGGTTCAGTATGAAATTGCATCTTGGTAGGCATATATCTTTTTCACAGGTCTTTGGCCATATGCTTATAATTACACTCCTCCACAAGGTGTAAAAAGTGGATAAAAACCAGTCCCTATTATGCATGAGAGTTGTGTAGTGAAAGTTAGTACTACATTGAGTTTTTCTTTTCCATTATTTTTTGCTAAGGCAGGGGAGGGAAGGGAGCTCCTTTACCTTATGGTGAAATATTTAAATAATGTACCTATGCGTGCATGCAATTTAAGATGAATGCATATATCAATAGTCTTGCATTTAATGGAACAACTGGGTTTATGCAAGCCTTGTTCAGCCCAGGGGTTTATGAACCCAGTGTATACAGGCACGTGTTCAATAACGAGATGTCTGTCTACTTATCACCCCTTTTTAAATGTCATTATAAACTATCATGCTTAAAGAATACATGTATACATGGGTGGGAAGCAATACCAGACGGAAGATCAAACATAAAGTTGCATTCAACTGAAAATATTGAGCGTTGACATGCAATATTTTAATTGAATTTATCTCTTCAATATTCCCACATGATCTTGGTTTATTTTTTCAATAAGTGGATTTTAATTCCAATCGTATTTAGTAAATAAAATGACATTTTTCTCCTGGAGGGGTCAGAACAGCCTAAAATGATTTTAAATGATTCAGCAATTATTTCTCCCCAGAAGTATAATTTATAATGCTTTATCATAAAAAATACACTTTCATTTCTCAACTCATTAAGACTTAATTACATTGATTGCCGTAATTATTTTCTTCATTTAAATATAAGTTTGCTCTCCTCCTATGTAAGCCTCATGATGATTTCTTTGAGCTTTTTTAAAATTAAATGTTATTCGGCCCTAGAATCAATTATAGATTTTTCAGAATTTATTTACTCAGTTTTCATTTTTGTGAAATATTTATCATATATAAAATAACGATATCTCTGGCCTATCATTACGCAAGTTTCCACTTGTTCAAAATGATTAGTCATTAAATTCTCAATTTCTGACTAACTTAAAAAAAAACAAAAACAACAGGAATAAGCTCATATAACAGAATTTTAAACAATGAACATTTAATTATAAATACGGTTTGTAATTTCATCAGCAAAGCAATTAATTACATTGACTTTAATTTACAAATATGTTTCTTTTCTAGGATTCAATTCTAAGGCATTATTTCATTAGCATATACCGGGTGTTTCCTATATATGTAAATAAAGGATTTGAACTCAGGGATTTTTCAGTCCGTTCACCCTCCACTCTATCTCAAGTAACCAATACACATAATCAAACATGTGAGAAAGATACATGCAGAACCAGTACTCATCAGGTCGGGCCACATCACAATCTCCCACACATATATACAGTCAGAGTTCGGTTATTTTAAGATAGAAATCTCTCAAACTTTAATGGTCAGGCTTCAATTTTCTTACCCTTCCAACTATTCAATCATCCATTTCATTAAAAAAAACTGAAGATGGAATGCTGAAAGCGCGTGTCAGATTTGATCTTATAGTCAAACCGATGTAGACATTACATCAATCTAACTCTTTATATTATTGGACATTACATATCCATATGTAGACATTATATCAATCTAACTCTTCATACTATTGGACATTATGTATCCATATATATTAATACGAGAGGGATGGGCTGAACTTGTACTAAGATATAATCGTTTTCCCAATTCTAAGACAGTATGAGTATAATATGAAATCTGACAAGGGCTTTGAGCATTCCATCTTCAGTTTTTTAATGAAATGGATGATTGAATAGTTGGAAGGGTAAGAAAGTTGAAGCAGGACCATTAAAAGTTTGAAGAATTCCTATCTTGATATAAACCAAGCACTGATTATGTATATGTGTGGGAGATGATCATCACCTGGTCCAACTGATGAGTGATGGTTCTATGCAAAATGTATATTGAGGATCATGTACCTTTTTCATATGTGTGATCAGTTTTATTAATTGCTTGAGATAGAGTGGAGGATTAATAGACTAAAAAATTCTGAATTCAAATCTCTGTTTTCTAGGATTTATAAATCATTTACATTAGCCTTGTTTCAATTTATTTTGGAACAAATGAGTGTACAGTATTTATATATCATAGACATTGTCCACTCACATATATTATTTTGGAATATAAAAATATTGCTAATCGAATTTTTGAAACTTCCAATGAGTTACACCATGCTTGCAACCCAATCACAACCATCCATCAGCCCAGAAGTCAGACCAACATGTGGTCTGAGCAGTTGTTCTGACTACTGGACTGATGGATGCTTCTGATTGGTTGCAAGCATGGTATAACTCATTGGAAGCTTCAGTTATTTCCTGTTCAGTTTCATATGATCGGAGTTATTTACTTATTTACATAATCTACTATTCAAATTAATACACTGTACAGGCTTACACCCACCTTCACATATATAATGTAATATAAGGGATTTGAACTCAGATTTTTTACACAACCCTAACTATCCATGCCATCTCATATTGCTGACCCACCTGATCATACACATGTTGAAAAGATAAATAATCACCAATATTTGTATTTCATGCTAAACCAGCAATCATCAGTTGGTCCAGATTACTATCCTCATACATATATATATATAATCAATGCTCAACTTTATATTAAGATAGCCAATCTTCATACTTTAATGGACAGGCTTCAAAGTACTCCCACCCACAACTCTTCAGCCATACATTTCATTGAAAATCTGATGATGGAATGTTCAAAACGCACGTATATGAGATGACATGGAGAATTAGGGTTGTGTGAAAGTCTGAGTTCGAATCTACTATTTATAGTATGGAGAGTAAAAAAAAGTTTAAATATATATAGAAATAAACAGAATATTAGGTGTGAGATAATATATGATAATAGTAAGGAAAGTAGTTTATTGTTTAAGGCTCCAACGGGATCTTTAGCTACAAAAGAATATACATGTAAATGGAAAAATATGGGTGATTTATTTTGTAAATTATGTAAGGAAGGAATAGAAAATATTAGGCATTTGTTAATTGAATGTAAATGTTTAAAAACAGAAAGGGTACATATAATGAAGTTGTGGAAAAATAAATATGAAAAGAGTGATTATACAGAAAGTGAATTATTGGTTTTTATGCTGGGTTTGGGAAAAGATAAGGGGGATTTAGATATAAAGGTTATAGAGTTGACAAAGATTATGTTGTGGAAATGGGATAGAGCAGATTATGGATAAATTTAGAGTGAGGAATGTAAAATAAAGTGGCTAACAGGTTTATCTGGGCATAATTGCTTAGATATTCTTGACTTCGTTTAAGGAGAAGCCATAATACATCACATCACATCACTAGTTTCTAGAAATTGACAATCTTATTATTTAGACTTGGATTTACAATTATATCACATGAAAACTTTTTAAAATTATCAAACTAATGTTTCAAAATTTTCTTTATTTCATTGTCTGTTTATTTACAAGAGAACTTGCAAACAAAATACAACAACAGTAGACAAAATATTACAACTACTGCAATACTAAATATTGAGTAATATGTACACAATAATTTATGAATAAAATATGAACAAAAATTCTACAATATAAACCTGAATTCAAAATTGGGAAAATAAAATAATGGAACGGCTTTATTGCTTGTGGTGACTGGAAGTGCCAGGAATGAAATTCATCCAAGAACCTTAAGTTCCAGAGTCTGATCTACCATTGCACTATATCATGCAATGCAATTTTAACAATAGAAATTTTAGAGTATCCACATACACCTCCACTTGTATTTCTTTTTTAATAATGTGTGTTTATTTAAAATAAATCCTCGATTTACAATGGAATATTGAAGTATCAAATAAAAAATAAAAGATCTACATCATCTACTATTTGAAGACAACCTGATATCCACTGCAGTATCTTCTAGTTTGAATAATCAATTAGAGTAAGTATAGGAAGTTTATATGCATTTAATAATTTACTGATCCCAAAAGCTTACACTAGATGATACTAGAAAGTTTGGTGATTTATTGTCATTCCTAACTGGGGGGAATAGATGCCTACAGCTAATGAAGAACTGGGTGTATTAAAATAAGACATTTGACCTGGTTCATAATAAACCTTTATGAGAGGGCATACATAATGATCATCATCAGTTTGTACCACTATTTTGATTTACAATCATTTGCCATGACGATCTCTAAAAAAAATAACATTTCTAAAAAACCAGCACAATATTTTCAAGTCAGTGGTCACAAAATGTCAATTATTTTGCAAGAGTAATGACATCGTAGGATAGTAATTTCATTAAAGTCACAACATTCATGCTAAGAATATATAGTATTCAGTATACAATATTGTTTTGATTATAGAATTAAAATACGATTAATACACTTCATTTAATTTTCATCCAATAACTTTACAAAACATTCTAGGCTTTCATTTATAATATTTCCAAAGTAAAGAAGATTTTCATCTTTAACAACTACAAAATCAAAAACAAAAAGCCAGTTTCATTTGGCATAGTAAGTAACATACTTTAATCATGTACAACAACAAAGTGCATTAATATTTAGTTGTAAAATGGGTATATTAGCTAATCTATATTCATGCAATCAGTTTTAAGAATCAATATTTTTATATTATTTTGCCTGTAGCAAATCTTAGTAATTACAAGTTATTTTGAAAAAAAAAATTATTTCATGCACTGCACAATTAATAATCGGCTTTATATGATCAAAGGTTACTAAATCTAAGTTTAAAATACGATTTACTTTTTCAATTTTAAATCAATAATCTCATAATTTGTTTGTCATTTTATTCAAGATAATAACCAGTTCTATTGTAAATGTATATTAGCAAAAGAAAAAAAAATAATCATTTACATACATTATTAAAAAGTCTAGCAATCAATTATGTAAAACAAAATAAAAAGTGATTAAAAAACCAGTATTGCAGACAAATTCAAAATTACAAAAATAAAAAATGTTAATAATTGAACAATTACAAAAAAATGAAGTCAGATATCACATGACCTAATTTAACCCTTTTCCCGCCTCTTACGAAGCTCCTCGTAGACATCTGACATCACTCTAACTCTGCCAGTTCTTATGCTAAAATATTCGTTTGGTAGGTTTTGAATAGGTTTTTAAAAGTTCTGTAAGATGGTGCCCTCTTCCGAATTATTTTACAAGTAAAAAATAAAAAAAAACGCATTTAAACCTAAACAAAGAAAGAATATCGGTTGTAATTGGTTGTTAGTGAGCTCTCAGCTGAAAAAGACATTCTGATTGGCTGGAAAGAACAAAGAAACCGCCTGATCAAAGAAAATAAAGAAAAACGCTGAGATTTTCATTTCGAATATAATTTTAAAGAATATTAAGTATATATTCAGTAATTACAAATGATTTTCAGAGAGAATACTAAAAAAACAAAATTATTTTCGAAAAATATTGAAGATTTTAGTAAAAATATTAAAGATTTAGTAAAAAGAAATATTTACTTTTCTATAACGTAAAAGTCGACCTTTTTGTTTATATTATAGCTTTTATGTTGCCGAAATTGAATATTTTAGAATAAATAAATAGCAATTTATTTTTGAAAGAACTTTCGTTCTCTTCATAACCTGAAAAATTAGTAATATACTTTTTATAAACGTATCTGAGTTGAATTTAATATTATAGGCGAATATGTTTTAACAATAGGCTTTGTCTTCAGTTTGTGAGTTGGTCAATTAAAAGATTTGATTTTTACCTCATACAACCAATAATATAATTAGCGGTTAAAAGGTTAATAAGCTTGTATTTACAAATAAGCTTGTTTTGTGAGTTCTACATATAATAATTGAACAATAGACACATTGTGTTAAGTTAATTTTTTATTTAAGGTTAAAATGCACATTGTGGTTACATTTTGTACTTTCTTCGTGTTTTATTTTAATTGAACAAATCATAATTTAGGAAATATTTGGTGATTATATAAAAAGCAAAACAGCAAATCAGACATGGACAAAATATAATTTTCTTTTTCTTTTAAAATTTTAGCTACCATGTTTTTTAAATAGTATATTTACCGACATTTTAAATAAATAAATAAATAATAATGCTAAATAAATAAATAATGCCAAATAAAATGATTACTCATAAATTAGCACTTTTTATTTTAAGTCATATTTTTTAAATCATTTTTTTTAATATTTGGAATTTAAAGTAATGAACTAATTTTTTTCCCTGTAGAAACCCATTATAATTGCTGTGAGATTTTACTTTACAAAGCATTATAGAAAACAATTATTGTCATTAACCAGGGTAAAAGATGTATATACTTACTGTGATAGATACAGATCTATACACCTGTTCAAAACAATTGATTCGGATTCAAAATCTTCAATTGATCTAAATTTCAAGTTTTTGCCTTGTCTTGTAAAATCAATTTATAAATAGATGCATGTTTATATTCTTGTCAACTTTGACTCCCAAAAATATTTGTGATTTACCAGAAATAAATAAAAATAATAGAATTGCTGCCTAGGGTTTCATAGGACTTTTAAACAGCAGATGGGATGGGTTGAATTTTGATCAGGTGCAAATCTGTCCAGAGAGAAATATATGAATAGTTAGTTGTTTGAAAGATCACATGATATATAAGCTCAGCCATGATACAGTAAGCTTTATTTGTCCAGGAACCTTCGAGATTTAAATCTATCACTCTATCATTGTGTTAGACAATGTAAAACACAGCTATCAATTACAATACATTAAAAGTATATATGTTTATCATTATCATATTATGTGAAATTTATACTATTAGTAAATAAACCAATTAGCAGTTTGATTAAATAATGATTTTATTAGTACCTACAGACTATTATGAGAAAATAAGTTCATTTCACTATAGATCTATAATAACAAATTAGTTCTGAGTAGAGATAAAATTGAGATTATCTTGAAGAGAAAAAAGTTCCAAAATTAAAAATAAAAGGATGTACAAAAAAATATTTTTGAACTTGTTGGGTTAAAAACAAACAAAAGATAAAAAAAAAAAAATCAAACCAATTGTAATAATTTTCAAAATGTTTTAAAAAGTCTAGGGCAGGGGTGGGCAAACAGTGGCCTGAGGGCCACATGCGGCCCGCTAAAAGTTTTTATGTGGCCCTCCAAGACAATCAGAAAAATCCACCTTGAAATGAGATTTCCTTCCTATGCATGACTGAAGATTCATCTCGTATTTTCCACTAGGATGGCCACGTCAATACACATATGCAGTGTAGATATGATGTACAGTACTTTTTCAATTGATCTGGCTAATTTCAATTTTGTCTTTGCATTAGCAAATATATACATTTCCATAGTGAAACTATGAACCCTCCAAAAAAATGTAAAATCGGGAATGAAATGTCATGTGTTTAATGAAGAATGGACAAACAAATATTTCTTTAATAATACAAGGAATAAAGCAGTGTGTTTATTGTCATGAAAAAAAGTGTGGCCCTTTGCTTCCACAAAGTGGTCCCCGATGCGGCCCTCTGCCAACCTCTATGGCCCCTGAGCCAAAACAATTGCCCACCTCTGGCCTAGGGGATAATAAAATACCAGAAGAATATCTACCAAAGATATAAAATTAAAGACATAGGCAAGGAATTGCAAAGAAGAAAATTTTCTTTAAGGTCTTAAAAGTGAAACAGTTCAATTAGGACAAGATGGATTGCAATATGTAATAAATTAAAAAAAAAACAAGAAACACTATTAGCAAAGAAAGAATAATATTTTGAAAACGTGAAGAAAATTATTTGATCTAAAAATAAATATAATAAGCAGATTAAATGGAAATAAAATAGGCTGTGTAATAATAAAAGAGTTTATAAAAACATTGGATGGGTCAAGTTTAACAAAGCTAAAGGAATTATTGATTTGACTTAAGTTGTTCACTACAAACTTCATTTTGACAACCCCTAGTGGCAGATTCAGTTACATTTGTAAATTTTATTTTTATAATTAAACTTTTATTCTATGTTATAAATATAAGTTTATATATGAAAAATATTCTAAAAAATAATTTTTTAATCTCACAATTATAGAAAAAAAAGTATTAAGTGAAATATGTTTTGAAAACAATAACTTTGTCTTATTGGTTATTGTCTTTGCTGATTAAATAAAATATTGAACAAATTATTTTTTATTTGAATCCTATTATTTAAATTGAAATGAATTTATTCTGACATTATAAAACAATTTTTTTGTATTGTCATTTATAAAAGCATTTCTTTTCAGTGAATCAATCACAACTTCCACTTTACTGTATTGTTTTATTTGATTTGTTTTCTTAAAACAAATCTTTTCAAATAAAATCTAAATGTAATTGTGAATATTTTTGTTTAAAATAAATATTTTGTAAATGTTTTGCATAAATAATCATAAATATGTAAATAAATACAGAAAATATAATTTTTTTCTTTCTAAAATAAAAAAATGTTTGCTCTCAAATCATGGGAACAAGAATTGACCAATCAGCAACAATGTTGGTTCCTTTGAATTTATCATATCTATATAATACTGACATCTTCAGATTTTTTAACATCAATGTAAATTTTAATTCAAATTTATGCCATTGAATGAATGCAAAAACCAGAGAAAGTGCTGTAGATAGTTGAGCAAATAAAATCCAAAAATGGCAGACGCAATGGAAGTACAGAGAAAAAAAAAGACTGATTTTCTATCACTACAATGAGAAATGACATGGGGAATTTATTTTGAAGTCTGTATTCATTAGTAACTTCACTTTTAATAAATATTATCCCATTATAAACAAGCCTAACATATAAAAAATAAAAAATTTAGACCAATTATTATAATTCCATCTATAGCTAATATTAATTAATAATGTAGTGATTTATATTACAGTAATAATGTGAAAGCAACTACTCCACACATGTGCTAAAATAAGCAATTATTGATTGGTGGGCATGTATCACTTTTACCACATGTGGATAGTTGCTACCACAATATTACAGATATATAACTTGCTACATTATTAATTATTACAACTCTATAAACTAACAAAATTCAGTAAATTTGTGCAAGTAATGTGATGATTTAATAATCAGCCTTATAATAAGTTCAAACCCTAATTTAGGCATGGGCAAAAATTGATTGTTATTTAAAGAAAAAACTCTAACCATAGGTGTAGCACTTTTGGTTTTGAAACAATTATTGATAGGAAAGTGTGTGTCAATTTTAGCATATGCAAAGAATAATTGCTTTAGCAATATTACCATAACCATTCTTGTGAAATAAGGGTATTTCTTAATAGATGTGAAGAAAAATTTAGATTCAGAAGTTTAAAAAAAAAAAAAACAATTATGTAGAATGGGACAAACAGTTACTTAAAAATTAAAATTTAAACAACCATTTTTAGACACATATATATATATTTTAAAAAGCACTAACGTGAAACTGTCATAGTATTTTTGATATTGTGTGACCAAAAATAAATGCCTTCACATGACAAAACTGTCATCACATTATCATTACTCATATCTTGCTATTCATTATCATAATATTCAATTCTTATCACTCTTATGTCATCTAGTTGTAGACCTTACTAATCAATAGATGTCAAATGGTAGTCCATTATAAATCCTATCCTGTGTTGTTTTTTCTAAATATCCCCTGATTACTTCCTAGCTTATGATTTCATCAATGAAAAACTGCATACTGTTGAAAAATGATTTGACCATATGGGCTGATCTAAGATCCACAGCTCCTCACTGATGAAATCTATAAGCTAAACACTAACTGGGAACACTGAATAAGGTAGCACTGGATTGAAATTTATTAAGCACTACTATCTGGCATTTTTTGATTTGTAAAGCTTACACTAGACAAAATAAAAATGGGTGAGAGTAAATGTTTTACTAACAAGAATAAAAGTATGTCATGTGCAGAAATAGTTTAAGAATATTTCTGAATATGAATGTCAAAAGTTTTTAATTTTAATTGCATAATATCAACAATATTGTGAAAGTAGTATAATTTTTTTCTACTTCTTCCTTTTTCTATGTATTGATTTCTACTTTATCATAGCATGGTATTTACAGCTTTCTTAAACACTTTATCAATATTCTTTATTTATATCAAAACTAATAGTTTCAACTGTCCTGCAGTCATCATCAGAGCTATAATATTCAAATATATAATTATATAATTAATACACTTATACACATATTCAAATCCATAAATATACAAAATAAACAAAAATAAATACATTTTGTTTATTTAATTATGTATATGAATATGTGTATAAGTGTATTAATTATATAATTATATATTTGAATACTGTATCTCTGATGATGACTGCAGGACAGTCAAAACTATTAGTTTTGATATAAATAAAGAATATTGATAAAGTGTTTAAGAAAGTTGTAAATGGTATAATATTGTTTTTACTTTTTAATATTTTTTATTATTTTTTCATACATTTATGGGAATAAACAAAGTGTTTCTTTAATTTTTTGTAATATACTTTTTATTTTATACTTTACATATTAAAGCTAGATGTAATTAGAAGGAATTTGAACTCAGACTTTCAAGTTCCCTCAGTCATCCACTTCTCTTATACAACCAATACACATCTCCAATATACATATTTCATGCTCAACCAGCACTTATCAGTCTGGTTCAGATCATCATCAGCCATATGTGTATATATATATAACCAGTGCTCAGTTTATATTAACATAGCAAATTTTCAAACTTTAATGGACAGGCCTCAATCTTCTCCATCTCTTCAGCCAGCCTGTCCATTAAGGTTTAAAGATTTGCTATCTTAATATAAACTGAGCACTGATTATATATATATATATATTGAAGCAGTCGGATCCGAGTTCGATCCTAGCTTCATGTTATTTACCCTAATACTAACTTTAAATTTCCGATGCAATGGGGCTTTATACGTTCAATCCACGCTAATTTCCATAATGAATAACTTGTTTCAAATACGTAGTAAAATTAATTAGTTTAGTTTAAATTGGATCAATTCTCTAAATAAATTCATGATAAAATGTTCATGAATTTATATATATTAAATTGCGTGGATTGTGCGTATATACAAGTAAATATTAAATATATATAATTGTTCGAAAGTTTCATTGCGTCGGGAATACTTGTTTTTTTTTTACTTTTAAATAATTTGTTAAAGTGTTGTTGATTAAAAGCTACATTCTTTCGATAAGGCTTTCAAATTCTCAAAAACAACAGTAAAGTTTTATTAATTGAAAAAAGATAAGAATTCAATTTCTAATTAAAATCATTTCAGATTTTAAGAATTCATTTTCTAATTAGGAAAGGAATTCAAAAATTAGTTTGAAAGCCTTATCGAAGGAATGTATTTGAAAACAACTAATTAAAAAAAAAACACATTGATAATAAAATGAGCGCTAGCCTTAAGGCATCTGGACAATATATATAGCCCTGAAAAGTCAGGAGAAGGGACTAGTTTTGATTGTAGAGTAGTGCAGTGAACTCTGTGTGTATAAAAATTGTATTTCATCATGATAGAGGGCTAGAACATCAGGGATCTGGCTACGGTTCCTAAAGTCCCGAGGAATCTTCACTGGAGCTGCTGAACCGTTTTCCGGATCGATCATTCTGCTAAAATAATGAAAGCTACTAAAATACTGTTCCAGTAGTCAACCAATAATGCCTACGTTTTCAACAACTTGGAGGTGTAACTTAAGGACAAGCACGGAAGGGTAATATATTTCTATAATGAACGTTAAACTTTCTGGCCAGTTCGAACTTTATTTTACTCTCCTCCTATTTAAGAGCTCTTTATTCTTTAATGTAACAATTTTTATAAAACCTTTTATTCATGCTACTGTAAATCTATCTCGTAATTCTTTAAATCTCTAGTCTTTAAACTTTTTCTTTTCTTACTTGGCGGTTCATTTAATATATATATTTGTGTGCTTTATTAATGTCGTATTTAAAATTATATGCCAATAATCTTTCGACTCGATGAGCTCCTTGATTCCATTTGCCTCACGCAAATAATATAATATAAATTTTAAATAGTTATTCTCGCCCATTAGAACTAAATTTATAAGTTCTATTAATCATCGAGTCGAAAGAAAATATTATACGTTTACTATTTTTATAATTAGCTAATAATAAATTATTAGCTCCGTTTTTCACCTATGTCCCCAGCTCCTAAGTTACAAGTGTTTATATACTCACATAATGTTAAAATATTGATTTCTTGTTTCACTAATATTGATTTATTTATTCATAATATAACCTTAAAATGTTTTTATTGCAAAAGGGTCGATAAAGGGTTAAATGTATTTTAATTCCACTTTTGTTATTTTATATTAATATTCAGGAAGGGCACGATATTAGGGCATAATTAATATAGTTTATAAATGTTTTAAAATAGTTCGATAAAAGCTCGTTTGACTTTAATTAATTGGTCAAGTCATCACGTAGAGCATTCTACATGGGTTTTATTTTTCAACGATGACTATCAAGTCATCATCATCAAATGTTGCTGACGTAGGGCCATCTTCCGCTCCGTTAGGCTGGTCGGTGATCATATTCTCTTATTTAAATTTCTCGAGGAAGAAAGTACTTCCTTTCCGATTCATTAGTCAAAGGGCGTAAGACTTGCCAAATGCAAGCCGCCATAGGACTTCGATCATCGACTAGCGATCATCTTTCAATTTTACTCTCTGCCTTGTAATTCGTCAGTACCATTGCATCTTTGTTCCGGTAAAACCCGCTCCGTGCTCGTAATTCGTGATGGAGTGATTTAAATTAAAGTCGAACCAATTCTCAAATATATTTAGTTTAAATCAGTTTTCAAATCAAGATTAAAGTTATGCCTTAAAATACGTTTTGCTCTTCATGAATAGATTTCCGAATGTGAAAATAAATCTCACATTCCACCGTAATAAAATTAGAACAATCATTTCCGTTCTTAATGAATACCTTTATCTGCCTTTATATTTCTCGTTGGGGGCATAGACATAGAATCCCATGTTGTGTAATACTTGTTGGCATATGATAAGGACCGCCACTCTTATTATATTTATAAATTCTTTTAAAGACTAGAGGTAACTAATGCAATCTATATTTTATTGAACAAAACAAATTATTATTATTATTAAATATTTTCTAACATACTTGGTTTCTTAGTTCATCATTCTTTTTATAATTATTTAAATGTTCATACCCGCTATCTGTGTTGGCAACCCGAACATACATATGATTTGATTTAAAAAGTATTCAAAGTAATTAATTATTAGATATTCGTGTCAGTGCAAGGGTCTCTAGTCCTCACCAACCGTTGAGCTAGTTCTTGGCGCATAGCACTGTGCCGTCGATTTCTGCTATCTGAGCTGTTGAGTTGGGTTTGAATTCAGTTTTGGTTAAGCTGAGTTTGAATCCGATTTGACTTGCGGTGGTGGTGGGTTTCGACCGGTACATGGTTATGTTTTTGGCTGCCCAATCGTTGTGGCTCGACTTAATAAACCCCACACATGCCCTGGAGATTAGAATTGTGATTTTAGTTACTCAGTTAATTGAAATCCCAATAAAGTAAATGTTTCTGTAGAGTGATATTTTTTTTAAAAAAAAAGTGTTATATATATACTGAAATGATTTAATAAATTAAAATATCATTTTCTAATTCTTTCTTATAAAAATGTTTTCAAGATTATTTTTTTAAATGTTCGTTCAGTAAAAGATTCGTTAGTTAAAATAATTATTCATATGTATATATATTAATTATACGTGTACTATATCAGTATATATATATTATACGTTTGTGTTATACGCGTTCGTGACAATAGGAAAAATATCGTTAGCAAAGTAGTAAGAGTCCATAGATCAAAGCATTGGGGTAAAAATAAATGAAATGTTTTTCTGTGTCAAAATTAATTATGTTTATCTCAGTTGTTATAATTAAAAATATCCAATATGATATCATAAAAGTCTTAATTTCAAAGTATTGCTTGCTAGCATATATATTAAATGTTCGCTCCGTATTTTTAGTAGCCTCAAAGCAGGTGAAGACCCTTTGTGTACACCAAGCAGCCAGATGCAGTTGGCAAAATGCTTAAATGGTTTGCACGCTTTCATGCTAGCAAGATTTAGAATAATATCTCCAATAAAAGTTCTTGTAATATTAATTTTGACATTTTTTTTTGGTGTTAAAGCCTCATGCTTAGTAAAAATGAAGTAGTGAACTCCTATATTTAAACTCAGGTCATGAACGCGTTAGCTGTTATTAAATAATATTACTCATCATCAATTCAATTGTTTTATTAAAGGTTAAGTCTATCATATGTGGTTTGGGGGTCAATGGGTTATATCACATGCCCTATTGATCTCATTTTGCTCACTGGCGCCCATATAAATAAATTTGTCAGCAAATTTGATTGTCAGCACAGTAGTGGGTCAATCGCCATAATAAAAAAAAAAAAACCAAGTGTGTTCAATACAGAATGATTTGTTGTATCTGCTAATACATAATATTTGTATATCACTGTATAGTTTTTTTTTCAGACATGGGAGAACAGAACAGTTGAACAAAGGGAAAGTGAATAATGTTTTTTTTTATATATTTTTGAATACATGTCTCACTCAAACAGTTAAAATAAAGAGCTAACCAAGAAAACGTAGGTAAACTAAAAAAAAAGGCAGATTACATAGATTGGGGAAATAATATGAAGCAGCTAGTGAAGATTAGGACAATGGACCTGTAGTCAGAGACCTAGTTAAAATTACTGAAGAAAAAAAATATTTTTAAGCATACAGAGAGTACTATAAGTTGATCTGCAGTGTTTATTATATTGTTTATTATATTAGTTTCTTATGTTCAAAAATGGGAAAGCCACTGGAAAGTTCAATGACCTTTCAATACCCGTTGATTCAAATCATAGATTTTTATGGGGGATGCTGGGAAGATCCTCAGCCACATATAGACAGTTTAGCCGATGCTTTTGCAATAGAAACTCTGGATAATGTTCAACAAATAATAATTGCTCGTTACCATTTGAAAGCCGTGGCCAAAGACTGGTGGGGCACGATAGAGAAGAAGCCGGACACCTTTGAACAATATTGTCACAAGCTTCTAAAAACATTCTGGAGTGAAGAGAAGCAAGAAAACTTGTTGCGTGACCTCATTAATGAACAGTTTTCAGTAAATAAGGGGACTACCTACGACCGATTTTTTTTACAACAGTCAGCCAAATTTTGCTCATTGTCTAGTTTTAACTTTCCAGAGTCTCGAATTGTACGTATGATAGGACACAACATGCCACGAGAAATTCGGAAACTTATGATTGGTAGTCAGATTAGTACTATCCACGAAATGATGAATTTCTTAGAAGAAGTGGATAAACATTTTAGATCTTCAGACCCAAGTTACGGAAAAGACCCTCCAGCCCCAATCATTAGTCAAATGACTAACCTAATCTCTGAGAAAGATAATGAGGGACATCGGATAACTCATTTGTGTCCCATTATCGAAATAAATGTAGAGGAGAGCAGAGTATCAGCCTTGATTGACTCGGGCAGTCAAGCATCCATTGTATCTGCGGCATGGATCGGAAGCTTGAAAAAGAGACGCGAGATAATGCAACTCCCAACCCGTCCGATCCAAATGACCTTGGCTAATGGGAAAAAGGTGTCAAGTGAAAACCATCAAGTGTGGTTGGAGGTTGAAATCAACAGAAGGCTAGTAGGACATACCTTTCTTATTATGACAGGGCTCATATATGATGTAGTATTGGGTTCCGACTTTTTGATTCAAAACCAAGGCATTATTGACTACCCTAAAGGTAGATGCTCATTTGGAAAAGAAACCATCAACTTTAAAACATCACTCCACCGAGAAGGAAACCATGAAAGTTGCCTACTCCAGCCAGTTGATCTTTCAATGATTGACAAAAAGGTTGAAGAATCCATCATTACTGAACCGGATGATACCGAACAAATGCGGAAAATCCTCAAGAAATATGCCATAATTTTCTCTCCAATGCCAGGCGAGATTACAGGATATACCCACCGAATCAGAGTGAAAGAAGAAACTTACATCCAGTCCAAAACGTACCCGATTCCATTTCAGTATAAAGATGAAGTAGAAGCACAGATAAAACAAATGATCGAATGGAATATTGTCGAGCGCAGCCCGTCTCCGTATAACAACCCATTGGTCATCGTCAAGAAGAAAAATGGAAACTTGCGGCTCTGCTTGGATGCCCGGAGGTTAAACAGCATCACTATACCGGAAAGAGATGCTCCCCCCCTATCCAAGAAGTACTTGTGTGATTAGCTGGGAAGACAGTATTTTCAACATTAGATTTAACTGCCAGTTACTGGCAATTGAATCTCGATCCAAGGGACCGGAAATACACGGCATTTCGGTACGGTGAATACACGCACATTTTTAAAAGGGTTCCCTTCGGACTTATTAATAGTGGAGCAGGACTTATGCGCTGTTTGAGGCAGGTCCTTTCTGAAGAAGTACAAAAACAGATGGTATGCTATGTTGATGACATTGTAATCATCTCAGAAGATGTGAAGGAACACTTACAACATTTGGAAATGTTCCTGAATGAATGCAGAATGAAGAATATCACAGTGAATTTAGAGAAAAGCCGTTTTGCTATTGGGGAGATAACCTTCCTTGGTCATGTCATTAACAAACATGGTATCAAGGTACATCCGGACAAAGTTGCAGCCATAGAGAAGTTTCCAACCCCGACTACTCGGAAACAGATCCGATCATTTCTTGGACTTTGCAACTTTTATCACAAGTTCTATCCAAACTTTGCCCAGGAAACTAGGAATCTTATAGACCTCATAAAAAAAAACCGAAAGTGGGAATGGACCCCACTCCATGACCAGGAACTACTAAACATAAAAGAAAACTTTCTACGGGCGGTTATGCTGCACCACCCTGATTTTAGTCGGACCTTTTACGTACAAACTGACAGCAGCAAACAAGGGCTGGGAGCTGTTTTGTTTCAAAAGGGTGATTCTGGTGAACATCAAGTGATATATTTTTGCAGTCGTGCTTTAAAGGGTGCTGAAGTACATTACACCACCACTGAGCAAGAAACTCTTGCCATAGTATGGGCATGCCAGAAATTCCGGCAGTTCCTTCTGGGATCAGAAGTTGTCATCATAACTGACCACCGATGTCTAGAATTTCTTAATAAGAGTTTCCTTACCAATGACCGACTCATTAGATGGAGCTTGGTCCTCCAACAATTTCAGTATAAGATCCAATATTGCCCAGGACCAGAGAATGTGGTGGCTGACGTTTTAAGTCGCCATCCAGTACAAATGAGCATACAGAACCCAAAAATAAACGATCAATCCTTAAAAATTATGGTCACCAAAACATTGAGTCCCGCCGAGGCCGAGCTAAGGAATCTTGCATACTGGCAGGGCATACAATATCACCACATTATTCTGGAGTTGTCCAAGACCCAGAGTAAGGACAAGAACCTACAAAGCAAATACACTCACTTTCGGGTCAAGGAGGGTATTTTACAGACCAAAACTGGGGACTATAGTGCACCATGGAAAACTATGGTCCCAGATAGGCTGAGACCATCCTTACTTAGGCACATTCATCAAATCATTGGGCACTACGGACCAAGAAAGACAGAAGAGGCAGTGCGTCGTCAGTTTTACTGGCCAGGAATGTACAATCAGATTCTCACTACTATTAGACAATGTGACATCTGTGCTGCCACTAAATTTCCAAATAAATCATATGCAGGAGATATGAAACCAGTGATGGCCACAAGACCAAATGAAATCCTCGCTATAGATCATTATGGGCCCCTTCCCAAATTTAGGACCTTTCAATACTTGCTTGTCACATATGATATTTTTTCAAAGTATGTTCAAATTTACCCAGTGCGAACCACAAATTCACGAAATGCCATTCGGGCCCTACAGGATAAGCAATTTTCTGAGGTAGGTAAGCCTGAGACCATATTATCAGATCATGGCTCAGCGTTCACCTCAAAAGAGTGGAAGAATTGGACAAAAAAACAAAAGGTAAATCATCGTATGACATCAATTAGAAACCCGCAGTCCAACCCATGTGAAAGAGTTATGAGAGAAATTAGTCAACTCTTTCGGGTGTGCGTACCTACAGATCATCGGAAATGGGTGGATAAACTTCCATATGTTATGGACTGCATTAATAATACAATGAATGAGTCAACGGGTTTCGCACCTACACATCTTCACTATGGGCAGCCATGTCAGGCCATTTTCTCTTCACTATTACCAAAAGATGAAACGTGTATTAACCCAATAACTGACCAAGATATGGCCAGAAAGCGGCTAGCGCAGATGGCCCAGAGGCGAATAAAAAGAGGTAGGATGCAACATTACTATTTTAAAGTTGGGGATCAAGTTTGGTTAAGATCACCAAGAACTAGTAATGCCCCTAAGAAAGAATTCAAGAAATTCTTCCCATTATACAGTGGGCCATATGAAATAATAAAGGATTGCCATGACAATGCGTTTTTGCTAAAGGGAAAAAGACTCCAGGGGGTTTACAATGCCAGACAGTTAAAACCATATGTGCCACCTGATCCAGGGAAACAATAGGACATCCATTAAATGACAGATATATATACAGATGACCGACTGACACAACCATAGGGAAATGAGACTTGATTATCGGACCGATTTATTATAAACCCATTTATAAGTTGAATATTCAAAAAAGTTGATCGCAGTGAGACATGTATAATTTGTAGCTTGGGCAGGTTATATTATTCACGCTCATGCTGTTCTCCCAGAGTCTATACACTTATGCAACTATATCCTGCGTAAGTAAAGTCATTTTTTTTCATTGTTTTTTTTTGAAGTGAAAAGAAATGAAGCAGTCGGATCTGAGTTCGATCCTAGCTTCATGTTATTTACCCTAATACTAACCTTAAATTTCCGATGCAATGGGGCTTTATACGTTCAATCCACGCTAATTTCCATAATAAATAATTTATTTCAAATGCGTATTAAAATTAATTAGTTTAGCTTAAAATTGATCAATTCTCTAAATAAATTCATGAGAAAATATTCATGAATTTATATATATTAAATTGCGTGGATTGTGCGTATATACTTGTAAATATTAAAAATATATAATTGTTCGAAAGTTTCATTGCGTCGGGAATACTTGTTTTTTTTTAATTTTAAATAATTTGTTAAAGTGTTGTTGATTAAAAACTACATTCTTTCGATAAGCTCTCAAATTCTCAAAAACAACAGTAAAGTTTTATTAATTGGAAAAAGATAAGAATTCAATTTCTAATTAAAATCATTTCAGATTTTAAGAATTCATTTTCTAATTAGGAAAGGAATTCAAAAATTAGTTTGAAAGCCTTATCGAGGGAATGTATTTGAAAACAACTAATTGATAATAAAATGAGCGCTAGCCTTAAGGCATCTGGACAATATATATAGCCCTGAAAAGTCAGGAGAAAAAGGGCTAGCTTTGTTGTAGAGTAGTGCAGTGAACTCTGTGCGTATAAAAAATTAAATACATCATGATAGAGGGCTAGAACATCAGGAATCTGGCTATGGTTCCTAAAGTCCCGAGAAATCTTCAATGGAGCTGCTGAACCTTTTTCCGGACCGATCATTCTGCTAAAATTATGGAGGCTACTAAAATGCTGTTCCAATAATCAATCAATGGTGCCTACGTTTTTAACAACTTGGAGGTGTAACTTAAGGACCAGCACGGAAGGGGTAATATATGTTTCTATAATGAACGTTAAACTTTCTGGCCAGTTCGAACTTTATTTTACACTCCTCCTTATTAAGAGCTCTTTTATTCTTTAATGTAAAATTCTTTGTAACACCTTTTATTCATAAAGCTACTGTAAATCTATCTCGTAATTCTTTAAATCTCTAGTCTTTAAACTTTTTCTTTTCTTACCTGGCGGTTCATTTAATATATATATATTAGTGTGCTTTATTAATGTCGTATTTAAAAATTATATGCCAATAATCTTTCAACTTCGATGAGCTCCTTGATTCCATTTGCCTCACGCAAATAATATAACATAAATTTCAAATAGTTATTCTCGCCCATTAGAACTAAATTTATAAGTTCTATTAATCATCGAATCGAAAGAAAATATTATACGTTTACTATTTTTATAATTAGCTAATAATAAATTATTAGCTCCGTTTTTCACCTATGTCCCCAGCTCCTAAGTTACAAGTGTTTATATACTCACAAAATGTTAAAATATTGATTTCTTGTTCCACTAATATATATATTTATTCGAATATAACCTTAAATGTTTTTATTGCAAAAAGGGTCGATAAAGGAAGTTAAATGTATTTTAATTCCACTTTGTTATTTTATATTAATATTCAGAAGCGTACCTATATTAGGCATAATTAATATAATTTATAAATGTTTTGTAAATAGTTCGATAAAGCTCGTTTGA